>JAODKC010000064.1:19159022-19175117 GCA_026777985.1 Mormyrops attenuatus
CCCCCCCCCCCCCCCCCGAGCGGCCTCGGGGAGATCGAAAGAGATAGAATCAGAGTGAGAGGGGAGGCTAGTGAAAGAGGAGGGAATAAAAAGAGGGACATAGCATTCTCTCTCTTCGGTCCATTAAACGTTTAATATTTAAACATAAGTCTATTACTCTACAAACCTGCGTCATTTGTTTCACTCAATTAAGGGTTCATGATTAGAATTGTCCGGGAACCACATTCCCAAAAGTGTAAAGTGGGAAAGGAGAGAGCCAGTCTGCATTCCCATAAAATCCTCAGCAGCTCACCACGACGTTGGACAGACCCCAGGCTGACCAGTGCCAGGTTTGCTTTGGTGTCATGATGTCAAAATAAATGCTACCCTCCCCCATCCTGAAAATCTAAGTACCCAAGACTAGCCGTACATCCATCTCAAATTCCAGCTGTAAAAATAGCTGGAGGCTAAGTAGGAGGGATACCCATCCACACTTCATTTAGCACTTATTTGACACCTGGCTCTGATGTAAACTGCTGTACATACATCACACATGCCCTTTCAGCAGAAAAACTCTAATACTCACTAACTGAATAAGTACCATAATGCAATTTACTATTGGAGAAATGAAACAAGGACAAGCATCGTAAAACAATATTTGACTGAATTACACAGTAACACAGTTTACAATTTAGATGAAGCAGAACAACTACCCTGACACAGTATATGTGAACGAGGCAGAATGAGTACTCTGGTACAGTTTACTGATTGAGTACACTGACATTATTATAGCAAAAAATAATGAGTACTGTTCCTGACATACAGGTAACAGGGTACAACGTTTAATCAATCACAGGAAGATTCATATGTAAATAATTTTTTACATCCAATATGCAACACAGGCAATGGACTCAAGTGTGAGCAATCTGTGATTTACCGTTTAAACCTGATTGATAACCTGAAAATAAAAAACCTGAATCCGCATGAGCGAAACTCAATGACCCATGTTGGCCAACAGGCGACTTCCCCTGGGAAAGCCTAGATGTGCCACAAGCTTCATACACACCCACACACAAGAATCTCCTGGGTCCTAGAGCCCACCTAGCTAGGACACCCTTTGGCCTGTTCCTGACCTTCATCACGTTGCTAAAATCAGCTCCTCCCGTCAGCACCACCCAACATCATGGCCAAAATACCAGAACGAGGCTAGCATTACCAGCACATGCTATTGCACCAAAGACGTTTATAGCATGCCAATGGAGCTGCTAGAGATTTGGAGGCAGCTGCAGAAACGGCGGTGGGGCACTGCAGTCTACATACAGTAGGATCCTGGGAATGGTCCCAAGCCAGTTGATTGCCTGATCAAACTTTGTGTGTAATCTCTTTACCTCTGCTGTTAGATAACAGAACATTCTAGATCTTCAATAATTAATTATAACTGGAGATGTTCCCCATGATGCTTTTTGAAAAGCAGATAAATAATGAATGCAACAGACTCTCTTTTAAACCAAACCAATAAATTAATTGCTCCCTGAAAGCTCCTACACTGCAACGCTGCTCAGTCCAGGAATATTAAGTGCTGTGTTTATTATGGGATGCCACTGACGCACACACACAGGTGTTTGGCACAACACAGGCTTTTCAAACATAGCAGCAGTGCCAAAAGCATCAGAGTGACACCAGAAACTGGACTCTGAGGGCATTTCCTGACATGCAGGCAACCTAAACAGAATAATGTGAGGGCCGCTGACGGATGGCCAAAGCTGTGCTGGTGAGGTGGCGGATTGGCAGGTCTATAAATAGCTGGTGATTTCTTTGCCAAGCCCTTGACAACTTCCACAGTAGCAACAAGGCATCCCCACATTTTCCAGAAGACTTAAATTCCTGGTCTCTTCCAAACTGTCACAGTCCATCATGCGAAGTCAACGGCATAGGAACCCATGACTGTCAAACCATGAACATACTGCAGAGGGGGACCAGTGGCAGACCTAACAAGGGAAGCATGAAGGAGGTTCGTGTGGGGAGCACTGAGATCTTACCATGCAAAAGACAGTTGAAGCGAGGGTGGTGTTAGGCAGATAAGACTGTAAATGTCATCCAGGTGAACACTGATCTAATTGTGATGGAACAATCTAAGGGCACATGGGCAGCACACAAAAATGACAGGGTGCCTAAAATAAGAGGTTTGGTATAATATCTGCTGTGTAGGGGTAGAAGTAAAGATTACATTAAACTAAAGATTGGAATAATTACCCAGCTAGATGACATGCTAGGGTCTCAAATAGTCAAACCACCCAAAGAAAAGTACTCATTTAATACCAGGGCTCTGGTAGGCCGCCAAAAACACATCATAAAGAGCACCGGTGCTCTGAAGATGAAGACACCTTACATGACCATAACACTTGATATCTGTGAAGTTGAAATTTGACACAGATGCATTTGAAATACCATTATGATGAAATCCTTTATTTGAAAGATGAAACATGAAAAGGTCACTCCCCTTCCCCCTAGGGAACACCCGAATATCTGCAGGTCATCCCAGTAAACTACAGACAAAACGATTTCTGTAGAAAGATGTTCTTGACGTTCTCAGTTCTCATCTGAGGTAGACATCACACAACATTTAATGATGTTTAACATTAATCTTCAGCAAAGAAGTCAACTTACACATTGAACATGGGACCTGTGTAAGGTGATGGAAGGGAAATGGTACCCATGAAGGGGAATGGTACCCATCCCTGTTCTGTCCAGGTAATGGAAAGGTACTGTTTATGCAGATTTACAACATGGGTGAACTCTTTCCGAAGGAGCTAGAGACTCATCCCATACTGGCAGTTCTCCGGGTTCTACAATGAGGTAGAACCCAAGTTCATATATCGGTTAGTAGTCAAATGTTGGGGTTAAATAGTAAGCGGCCTCCATTCTGCTGCAACATTGAGACAGATGATATAGAAGAAGCAGCCAAAGCCATTATTAGTCATCACCACCAAATGAAGACACTTCATCGAAAAATTCTCCCAAGTGCAATTTGATTTTGCAGCCATGTGTTTTCTGATGAAAATGCTGAATTTTCCAAAAAAGAGTAAAAGCATCAACACCATATGATTACATAACTCATAGAATTCAACTGGATAGGGGCAGCAAGCCTAATCTGCAGATGGTAAATCTATTTTCTATTCATGGAAGGTTGACCCCACATTAACCCTTCTTAAGCTACCTGGACAAGCTCTGGACCCTCACAACCCGCAAAGGACAAGCAGGTGAGGAAAATGGATGGATGATCTGTATGATCGCATCTCTGAATGATTTAAAGACAGTCTTTTAATGGTCACAAATGGATATGTTAAATCGCAGCACTTTAAAAAGAGGGATGTAGAAGCAAGCCCCCCCCCCCCCAAACCATGCCCCACCACTGCCATTGGCTAAGCTAGCGTTATCTGTATCAGCTTTGACACCTTGCTGAAAAACACTTCCCTAACAGACCACCTCAAAACAATGACCATTTGTCTCATTATATTTAGAGGCTGCTGGTTTCTTTGGTGTCCCACAACAGCACCTGCCAGAGCAGTGATTGACTGGGCTGTCTGTGGTGGTGAGGGGGATGGGGGAGGGGCTAGCACCTGTATTCTCTGCTCTGCAGGCCTGGCATGGGACAGGCCTAGCAGATACTGCCCTCAGCAGGCCCCTGGGTACAAGGCATTCCAAGGTGGCCTCGGGAAATGTATTGTCTTGCTCACCCTAAATCCTAATCTGCTACTGCTCGCACCCTGCCGCCAGCATCTTAGGAGGTGAGCCTTTCTTCAGTGCAGCCAGGCCCGAGCCGGCACCTGTCCTCCAGCGTGCTGCAACTCCTGCAGCTTACTAAGCTCTTCTGCTCTCTCAGAACAACACTCCAGCCAGGCACATCTATAAATGCTCTTCCAGATAAAACCGCACTGACAGGGAAGAAAACCCCTCTTAATAGGAATGATATATAGGTGCTAAACCCCATTTACTTCCATTGCCATGCAAACTTACCACTTCTACCTCACCTCTCAGGAGAGTTAGTGTTTTATATTGATTGTTTCTTGTATGCATTAATGAGGTCAAACAGCCTGGCCGAGCTGAATACCAGGACAATAATGTTATGCACTGTCAAACCAAATAGAAAGCTGCTCTAGTTGTTTTCCTCCCTATTGTATGCTACTGAAATATCCAACACAGTCTTCATAGCATAACTCTATGACCATAAACTGCCCATTTTTCTTCCAGCAAAGATATAAGCAAATCTGTGTAGCCTCTCCTGTAGCTACCCAATGTTTTAAGCTTCAGATCGGAGCAGATAAGGCAATATACATGAATGTCATTTTTTTCAGTGTGACGCATTCTTGCAGCTCAACACAATCTATTCAGTTTACCAATATAGTTAATTAATGGATTTCACTGGAAATTTCACAAAACTCATTTCTCATTTGCTTAGCGCGAGTATGACAAAAAGCAGGTATTCTGATGTTTGGAGGTGATGCAGAATTTTACTGTTTACTGGGCTAGCTGCTCGCCCTGGCAGGGAAGCCTTACCCTGGAGATAGTCAGGGGCATGTTGAAGTCCTTTCCCCCCTGCAGGCGGAAGCCCCATGGTGCTGGTCCACTGAGATTTACGGTGTAAGTGCTCATCTTCCAAAAGTTCTTCTCACTTCTTTCTTACTCAACGTCTTTTACTTTTGATTGTTGGGAATTGGGCAGAGTCAGCCGCCAGGCTGGAGCAGATAAAACAAGAAACCCAAAAAAACTTAAATTCAGCACAAAAATACACCACTGAATTCTTCAAAAACAAAAATGCTTCATGAAACAAGGGTTTCAAAAAGTGAGGTTCAAGGAGCTAATTGTGCCCACCTTTTCTTAAAGGCATAAAATGAAAGACAGAGGTGTCCAGAAAGCAAAAGGACGAGAGGTCTTGTCTGCTCAGATGGGCTGGATCAACCGCCTAAGAATAGCACCCCTCAACAGAAAGTGATAGCACCCCACCACTTGTGGGGCCTTATATGGTGTGTAAGAAGACACCCAGAATGCCAAGCCTCCATGATTCAAATCGCTAATATAGCCTCCTTCTAGGCCAACAGATTTTTCTAGTCTACCCCAGGCTCCACCCACCACTTTCCAGCACCCCATGTGGGGGGTCCTCAGAACGAGCTCGATTAGCGCTAATTAGCCACCATGCTGGTGGCTGGATTTGTGGGTGGCATTCCAGAACACGATTCTCAGACAACATAAGACATCATCAGATGCAGGTACCTGAGCAAAGGGGAAAATAAAATCTCAGAAATCTAAAGGTGAAAAAGAGCACAAAACAAAAATAAAATGGAGCCTGTGTGAATGCTTCACAAACATTCATTCATTGATTCAGTCATCTCCTATACTGCTTGTCCTATGCAGGGTTGCATGGGTCCACTGAACATTAGCATAATGACCATTAGTTGACACACATCTGACCCAACAGATCCTCATCTGCGTGTAAAATGGAATGGCACCTGGTGGCAGCTGGGAGAAAAAACAATTTATGACATTATTATTCACAGACCTGGCACATGCCTATACCCAAAAGAAACCAAAAGAATATAGTGAGACACCTCCAAAGACATTACGTTTCTGTTCAGGGTCCAATGTCAGATGCTCTTCACAGGGGCGTGTGAACCAGGGACGAAGGGGGGGACATGTACCCCTCAATATTTAATTTGGATTCATTTATTCCTTCAAAAATAGACCATTACATTTAAATTTATAAGTTGTGTCCCCACACCCGAATATCAAACTCCATCCCAGGCCATTGGCTTTCCTTATATTCAAATGTGGGACTTCCTAGCTCATTCAATCCCTCACCCTAAGCTGGTTCCCCAGGATAAAGACTCATATCACCTATAAAATTGACCGAGAGTTGGCTGATCACACCCATAGGTCAGCTGTCATTCACCAGCACAATTCAGGCTAGGTCTTCCTAGGCTCAGCCTGGTCCTGGCTGTTCCAGAAATAGCCAGTTCCGCCTGGCCCACTTATGATGAGCATGGCCCCTACGGTGATAAAGACAGCTCTCACACACTACCACACAGCCAGGAGCCTGTGACAAGAGCCAGGGAATAATCATTAACCAGGGAGGCAACAGTGCCCTAAACTGGGAAATGTCAAGTCTAAGAACGGCTTTCTTTATCAGTGGGAATATGTGGAACGTTTGTGCCATTCTGGGAACTGCTGATGTTTAAGCTGATCTTTACCACAGAGGAAAATGATAAAGAGCTAGTGCAACACACGCATGACAAACTTTATAACACCACATGGTAAGGAGGATTCGGAGCCCCCACTCACACAGGAGGGACAAGGATTTTAATTTGCAAATGGAAGTGCAGATGAGTGGAACAAAGGTAGCTGGGGGTAATGTCAGAGTGCTGGGTCCTATAACCAAAATAGGCATTGGGTCGTAGAACTGCTAAAACTGCATTATTGATCAGGCATCATGCATTTACTGCAGCTTGGATGCAAGAAACCTTGGTTTCACAATGATTGGAAACCAGAACCTTGTCAGCTAAGAGAGTAGGGTTACCCCCTCCCCCAGGTTGCCCATATCCCCACAATTATACTACACACCCTTTCCCCTTGTCAAAATATGCCAATTTCTTTCAAGCTACTCAATATGTGTGCTCATCTGAAAAATATGGCTAAGTATTCGAGTATTCGACTTCCTGGACGTTCCCTAAACCAATTAATAAAACACAGAAAGACTGTGTTGAAATCAGCGGTGAGAATGAATTTTAAAATAGAAACCCCGTTAAGAACTCAGGCAGTAGTTCTGACCAATTCACATTTTTCTCTGTGGGTACTATCAGCCCAGCTTGACTGCCATTCCAATACATCATGCCCAGCACTAACCCGTGCCTCATAATGAGCAAGAAGGTGGCACTTAATCACAGGTGACCTTCTGGTGAACTCTCCCAAAAGGGTGATTGCTCCTGATCTTCAGACTAATGCATACAACAAACTTGACCAAATACTTTCCATTGATTTTAGCCAAATGGACTAGGCTGTCTAGTAGCTGCAGTTACAGATACATCTCTCGTCCAATCAGGAGTCTCCTATGTAGTGAGAGGTTGGGGGCAGTCCGGCCATCACCCAAATTTGGAGGTTTATTTTCTTGTATCTTTGGCACTTTAATTACTGCCATGTAGATGAAATTGTAAGGAGATCTGAATTAAAGTAAAAAGATTAAATCCAAGTATGATAAGATTTGAAGCAAAACAAATGGACACTTCAGCAAAATAATCAAAAACGGCCTTGAACAGCCTCAAATGTGTTTATGACTCATCTAACATGGAGTAGTGGGGCTTTTTTCTGACTCAAGTCAAACCTATTTGCCAAGAACAGCAGTAGAAGAATAGGACCTCAGGGAGAATTTGACAGGGCCTCCTGGAGATCTGCAGCATGTTCTGTAATGTGCTGCGATTGAGAAAATGACTGAATTAATTGACTCAAGTATGACTAGTATGTTCAGTTTACAGATTTCCCCGCTGAAACACATCTTAATCAGCTAATTACCAGGTTTAGTAGGTGTGTTTAAACAGGCAAATCTGCAAACTGTTGGATTCTGGCCCTCCCGGATCGGCAATGGGGAACCCTGATCTAAAGAATCTTGCTTCGCCAATTTGTACCTCAGCATCTTGCTGCCTCACAGAATCAGAGCCACATACCTAGATCTTTAGATATGCCAATAGTATCCAGCCTTCTGTTTTATCCAGAATATTAGATACCAGTTATTATGTGAAAGCAACCCGATCAGGGGGACATTCCTGCTATATCAGACAGCATGAAGCAAATAGGACAAGCACAGCAAGGTATTCCAGCACAGGCCCTGGAGAAAAGAACTTAATACACTCACTAGCCCCCTTGATGGGGAGCTCTGGGAGTCACCTATGCACGGTAGCGGATGTGAAGAGTGATGACCTCATCTGGTTGGGTACAGCTTTTCAGGGGATGGAAAGCATGTTGAGCTTGCGGTTCCCAGGTTCTGGAAAGCAGCCTAGAGCTAGCACATAGCTTCTGCAATAACACATGCACTATTCCGGTTGTTGACATTGCGGCTGAGTCATGACCAAGCTATAGCACCATATGGTAGCAGTTCACAGCCCAGGTCAAACCGTGTAATGCAAGTAATAATAATGATAATAAATTTTATATATATTTACAAGTGGAACACTAATTTTTCAGTCACTGAGACTAGAGTGTTCATGCCAAAATACATGAATATAAAAACACACCAACAATGTGCTTCAGAAGACTGAAGGCAACAGAACAGCAGATACTGCTGCTGGTAAAGAAACTGGATTGAAACAAAGACTAATTTGATCCAGTAAAAGCAGATACAATTAAAAGAAATGCAAAAGAGAAAGATGAGGCACAACATGAGGTATACTCAGAGCCCGTAACATCACTGTTGCCTTTGTGGATTAGCAAACCACAGAGTGCTGCCCTCCCAAAAGAAAACCAGGAGCAAAAGTCCAACTTGGTCTGGAGAGCTTCAGTTAGCTCAAGGGGAAGTACCTGGCTACAAAATCAGGATGCTGAATTGTTCATACAGCTTCTCAAACCTCTTTACGTCTCTCCCCATAACACATACCTTCTCACCTTCACACTTTCCTCAGTCAGTTGAACACTGGGTGCCAAACTGATTAACACAGCTCTAAATGTTGTTCAAGTGAAACGGTAGGAGTCACCCTTGCACAGGTGCCTGTTAACCAGCCCAAAACATCATGAAGTGTTGCACAAGGTGAGGCACAGGACATGCAAATGACAGGCAGGAAACTGTCATGAGGATATAATGGAAGCATACAGGTACAACAAGAAGTTTAAGTTCACTCTGGAGAGCAATGGGACACCTGGAATGAACATGAATGAACACACACACACACACACACACAGCAGGATGCAAGTATAGCTATGTAACCCCACATTAATGATGAATGGGTGTGTGGCAATCACAAGCGAATGGTGATTCATAGCTAATTGCACAGTTTTAATTCCTTAAAAAAATTGCTTTCAAGTCATGAAAATCATGTTATTTCACTGGTTAAATCAGCATATGGAGTCCTTCAATGCAAACAGTTACCTCTCACAACATGTCATAGCATAGGCATTAAAAAGGGGATGATCCACTGGCAGCTCAGACACCACGGGGTTTAGTAAAGCAATAAAACACACTGCAGAAAAACTACAAAACAAAAGAACTACAAGGGGTCAAAACTAAATGGAGGTAAACGCTAGAAATAGAACCTACAAAGGGAACCAGGCAACACAACTTTACAAACAGGCAAAGTACCATTAACAGATCAACATACAACAACTAACTAAAAAAAACAGGGAAGATGCAGGGACTTAAATAGAAACAGGTAACCAACTAACGAGAGGGCAGCTGTAGAACATAATTACCCACCAATAAACCAAGACAGAGCAACAGGTGGGGTGAGTCACGATAACGAGCACACAACTAGAGATTTCTAACTAACACTGAAACTAGGAAAGACTAACCACACTCACCAGGAATTATTACAGTAGTGTAACCCACTTAAAATGAGCAGAAACGTGGGTGTCATCATTCCTGTCTTTACTTCGCTTGAGTTGTTTTATCGCGACTGGCTGGATTACAATAAGTCAGTGTCCCTTTGATCGCGGTAAAAAGTTACAGAAGCTGATGCAGGTGAAGAGTTGGGAAGTTTGCAGACTGGAAAAGGAAAAATTTTACTGTTTTACATTTAAAGGTTAATTTTATCATTACTGGCCAGTACACCAGAAGCCTTTGTGTTCGTGCGTTATCCACTTCTGGACCAACTTTGAGCGATTCTCTGGTGTGTGCAGCTGAAAGGAAAAATGCTTTCATTAGTCACTAAGAAAGAGAGCCATTTTAATGGTCTACACTATGAATGTTTTAGTTATTTGTGTTATTTATTTAATGAATTTTGTAGTAAAAGAAGAAAAACCCAATCGAAGATATTTGTGAGACCGATGTCTCCTTTTGCAAGTTAAAACGCCATTCCCCTTGTATACTGTATATGTGCACTGTCATTAATGGAATGGGATAGAGTGTATTCCAGAATGTTCTGTGCTATGATTTTAAGCCATGAGGCTTATGGCTGACGGGCAAATGTTGCGGCTTAATACTATCGTAAAGATCTTTGCAAGCTTTTTTTAAATGAATGTCCATGAACTGGATTAGCACATTAGCTATAATGCTAGTGGGCTATACGGCTGCTTAAAATAGATATACGCTTGTGTAACGCGGTACCTCACATTAGTTGTTTGTATGATTATTGACAATTATTGAGTTTTTCCTTGTGGCCCAAACCACCGCACTCGGACGAGGACATCGTGGAATGAAGTTGGTTTGGGACGTGGTCTGAGGTAACTTATTTTTTTTGATTTTACTGCGCTCGGGAGAGTGAAGCGGCCAGTGCAGTTAGATTTCAAGGCCTCAATGCACGCTAACCACGACTCAGGCCTGCAATGGGGTGGGGAAATTCGAACTTTATTTAGAAGCTGATATAGAGTGTGTGGATCCACAAAAATTACACAAGAGCTCTTAATAGTTTGGTTTCATTTTATTTTACACACACAGTGGGCCTGAGTTTTGCCTTGATATTGTTGCTATAGGAGTTATTGGTGGGAATAACTGTGTTTACTGAGTATGTATTGTACCCTGCATTTCTTTATTTTTTGGGTGATACTCCAGGTCGAGGTTTTCAATTCCAACCAGTGAATGTACCATTTATTTTTAAGTAAAGAAAAAAAATCTATTACTTCTACAGTAATTTTGGTATTTGATTTATACTTGTGAATTCATGGTAGGGTGAATCGAATTTCATTGCGCTAGATTAAGCCATTGGTGTGGATAATTTGTGATATATATGCAAGAGTGGTGATTTGACAAGGAAACAGATTAGTTATAACTTATCCCATATCTTTGTGTTGAGAGATGCGTAAATTTGGAGCCCAGGGCTCCCCCCTCTTAAAGTTCACACCAAAGAGGTGGCCCATACAGGGAGTATTGTTTATAACGCTAGTCTCTTTGTTCTTTGAGAAAATTGACCCTGTTTTACCTGCCATGGATGTGAGATCACATGCTGCAGTACAAGCTGAGCTAAATTGTTGGTGTCGTGAAGAGCTTGTTGATTCCAGCTATGGTCTCTTGTCCCTGGAGTACCTGCAGTGCTGAGATAGCACACACAGAGGCCACTGTTGGGGCTGTCAAAGCTTTGGGTAGAGTAAGAGTTCGTAGTACCAAGCCTGGCCCCACCCAAAATACCATGAAAAGTATTAGAGAAGTCAGCCAAAAAAATCAGTGACGGTAGTTCCTACAGAAGGCTGAGAGATTTTCAGGGAGTTCACCGATGCCAGCTGGTGAAGAATCGTTGGAGCAGGCCCAGCTGATGATTTCTGAGTGTGAGTGCTCTGAAAAAGAAAAGCGCAGACGAATTATGGACAGCATAAGGGGTTCAGCCCTTCAAATGATCAAACCAGTGCGACTCTCTAACCTGAATGCTCCCATTAGTGAGTAGATTCACGCCATAGAGAGCGCCTTTGGTTCCTCTGAGTCTGGGGAGGACATTTTTTTCCACCTTCCGGATGCTCTCCCAGCATTCAGGTGAATTGTTGTCAGATTTCCTTCATTGCATGGAGGGAACCCTTTCAAAGGTGGTACAAAGGGGTCGCTTGTCTCCTTCTCTTATGGATAAAGTCAGAGTGGAATAGTTGATTAGGGGTGCTGTTCAATCAGATTTAATGCTGTTACAATTGAGGCTGAGAGAGAAAAGGAAACCCCCCTACCTTCTTAAACCTCCTCAATGAAATACGTGAAACTGAAGAGATTGAAGTGCCTAGACATAAAGTAGGTGCCTTAGTGAAGCAGGTGAAACTTCAGTCAGAGAGGGATGTCAGCCACTCTGTGGATCAGGAGCTCAAAGCTGAGATCTGTGAATTAAAAGCCATTTGGTGAGACATCAAAGGAGCTCAAACTACCACTTCTGTATCTGAGGGTAAGAACAACATACAGTACTTATCAGGTGCTCAGAGACCAGTGGTGAATCAGAATTACAAGTACTAAAGAAACAAGTAGAACAGTTGCAACAGCAGATCACCGTTATGAAGTTTGAGCAAAATCCAGAGAAGGCACAAGCTGATGCATCACTTAAGCCAAAAACTGCTAAAAGTAGAGATGACGACTTTTGCTACCGATGTGGGGAAGATGTCGTATTGGAGAAATGTGGCCAAGTCGCAGAAAGCTCCTCCAAAAACTCCATCCAAAAATGCTTTGTTCTCCTCGGAAAGCCAAGGGAGATAAGGCATCCTCATGACATGAGGTGAGCAGTGATATTTGCTTCTCAAAGAAGAGCCAGGAGGACATTGATGGATTTTATAGTTGAGTTGGTTGGGCCTACTTCCACTGTGGAGGTGAAGATCAATGACCACTCCTGCCAGTTATTGCTAGATAGTGGGTCCCAAGTGACCACTATTTTGAGAGTTGGTATTCAAAATACTTATCTCATGTACCTATTTTTCCCACCACTGGCTTATCAATATGGGGGCTTAGTTCATCCAGCTACTTCTACAAAGGGTACATTGTAGTGGATGTCACTTTTCCTGCTTCCCTCATGGGCCCTGAAGAGTCTCTTTCTGTTCTTGCCTTGGTTGGCCTGAACCACAGGTTCCCCGGCAAGTTCCAGTGATTATTGGAACAAATGCAAACCTTTTCCAGTGTTTAGCTGCTTTGTGTGGTGGACCAGCTAGTACGTCCATAAAATCAATAAGTTGAATGACCCTGACCTGTTTGATTTTGGGAATTCTCCTATTCCCGAAACCTGGAAGACAAGACTCCGGAAAAATACGTCTGAACGTGGGTGTGTTTAATTTCATTGGATGAGTGGGATGTTGGAGTTGCACACCAAATCCGACTCCATGACCGAAAGCCATTTCGAGGACGGTCTAATAGGATCGCCCCTGCAGACATAGATGATGTGCGTCGTCATCTGAAGGATTTATTGGTGGCTGGCATTATCAAAGAATCAAGAAGTCCTTATGCATCCCCAATTGTTATTGCAAGAAAAAAGAATGGTAAAATACGAATGTGTGTTGATTATCGTACTCTCAGTAACAGAACTGTACCTGACCAGTACACTGACTCCGAGGATTGATTATGCCCTTGATTGTCTTGCTGGAAGCCAGTGGTTCTCTGTCCTTGATCTCCGTAGTGGCTACTATTAGATCCCCATGGCAGAGGAGGATAAAGAGAAAAAAAAAAATCTGTCCTTTAGGATTTTATCATTTTGAATGCATGCCACAAGGGATTACTGGAGCTCCAGCTACCTTTCAGAGGCTAATGGAGATGGCGGTTGGGGACATGCATCTCCTGCTAGTAATTGTGTATTTGGATGACATAATTGTGTTCGGCCGTAGTTTGGAAGAACATGAAGAATGGCTCTTAGAGGTGCTTGATAGGCTGGAAGAGAATGGACAGAAAATTTCGATTGCCAAGTGTCAGTTATGTCTTCCAGAAATAAAATATGTGGGACATCTTGTATCGGCTAAAGGAATCTCCACCGGCCCAGACAAAGTGGAGATGGTAAAACACTGGAGAAAGCCCACTGATCTGAAGTCTTTAAGATCTTTCTTGGGATTTTATGGGTACTATCATAGGTTCATTCAGAACTACTCCTCCGTAATTGGACCCCTCACTGACCTTGCTATGACCTGGCTATCCCCAGTTAAACAGAGCAATAAGACTGTTAAAGGCCCCTCCAAGTCTTACTTTAAAGAGTCTGACCCTTTTGAAGACCGGTGGAATCTGGCATGTACTGAAGCTTTTAACAAGATTCTGCCTTACCCATGCTCCTGTTCTAGCATTTGCTAA
Organism: Mormyrops attenuatus; assembly: GCA_026777985.1. Lineage (NCBI taxonomy): Eukaryota > Metazoa > Chordata > Actinopteri > Osteoglossiformes > Mormyridae > Mormyrops > Mormyrops attenuatus. The sequence goes on from JAODKC010000064.1 coordinate 19,172,920, forward strand.
TCCATCCAAACTGTATGTGCTTCATGTGGGCGCCAGTCTTAGGCGCCGTACTGAATCAAGAGTATCCAGATGGTCTTTGGCCTGTAGCTTTCATAAGCCGAAAGCTGAGTAATGCAGAATGGCAGTATACCATTCACCAACTGGAATTTCTTGCACTGAAGTGGGCGGTAGTGAACAAGTTCCATGATTATTTATATGAAGCCAAGTTTACTGTAAAAACTGACAACAACCCACTGACATATGTCTTGACTAATACCAAACTAAGCGCAACTGGCTGATCGATGGGGTTCCTTAGCTCACTGTGATGGCTACAGCCACACCGAATAAGATCTCAAACATTTTCTCACCACCTTAGTTGATTACATGTATATTTTCTTTCCTCAAACTGCTTTATTTAGAATAACAATGCATAGTTTACAGTTGATTTGCTTTATTCTTTATATTTTATATTCAGTGCACATATTGACATTGTAGGGTTTATATGCAGTGTTCTGCCTAATTAATCCTTAGATTTCTGTAGTTACTTTGGTTGTGGGGGATGGCCCTCTCCTAGTTGGTTTAAAGATGTGGCTGAGGGCAGAGGACTCTTAAAAGGGAAAAACCCCTGGAGCTGGCTTGAACCATGTGCTGCCATGGCAAGAGGGGGGAGTTGCGGTTTAGCTGTGTTTTTATGTTTAGTTGTATTTAGCGTTCATTTGGTTTACCCTTTTTGTGTGTTAATTGGTTTGACCAAACCACTATACTGTATATGCTTCCTTGTGTCTCATTACAAGAGGTCAGTTTGTTTCAGTTTTGTTGTTTTTTTTGACCTCTTTTATGGGCCCCGTTACTAAGGTCTGCGGCCATGTTTTTGTCCCCTTGACACCATTCCACCACGCCTTTGCAAGGATGTATTGAATTGCATCGGGCCACATATTGTTGACTTGATTAATTCATCTCTGATGTCCGGCTGTGTTCCAGCTGCCTTCAAACAAGTTGTAGTACAACCGCTGATCAAAAAGAGCAACCTGGATCACTCTGTTCTCTCCAACTTCAGGCCCATTTCTAAACTCCCTTTTTTATCAAAAGTTTTAGAAAAGGTTGTTTATAACCAGTTACAGACACACCTTGATTTTAATGGGATTTCTGAAAAATTTCAGTCTGGTTTTAAAGCACGTCACAGCACAGAAACTGCTCTCCTAATAGTGTTTAACGATTTGCTCTTAGCTGTTGACTCTGGTAATTCTGCCATCCTGATTTTATTAGACATGACAGCAGCTTTTGACACAGTAGACCTCAGCATCCTTTTATCACGACTCGAGACATCCGTTGGAATTAAAAGTTCTGTTCTTAAATGGTTCCAATCATACCTAAACTATGAACTATGAAATGTTGCACATATGGGGGCAGTGTGTGGCTCAGTGGGCTAGGCCTGTGTGCCTGTAATCACAAGGTTCCCAGTTCAAACCCAGCCTCAGCATGTCTGCGGGTCCTTGAGCAAGGCCCTTAACCCTCAGCTCTCTGGGCACCGCTACAGGTGGCAGCCTTTCACAGACAACTTACTCTGCAAAGAGCAAGTTGAGGGTGGTGTAAAGACAATTTCCCTATGGGGATTAATAAAGTATCTATTATTATTATTATTATTTATCTTGGGAGATAATAAAGAGAGAACCCCTTCCGGGGGAAAAACCCCATCTACAAACAATTTCACATTTACAGTTTTTCACATTTCAGGAGTATATTCTTCAGTGTCTCCCAGATGCAAGAACACCTTCTGGACTGTTTCAAAAGTATATTTCAGTCCCTTTTGGTATTGAATGTTTAGACTGTAGAGAAGTCCAACAAGAATCGCAAATGTACTGACAAAGCCCGCAAGCTCTTCAATCACGACTTGTTCTTCTAACACCGCAGCTATATTCACTGGTGCTGGTCTGGCACTGACATGGTGTCTCATGACTTCTAATATCCCCATTAGGGGTGGAGCCGAACCCGAATACGGTATTCGGAAAGGCACAAATAACGTGTTTTTGACGAATATTTATTTCGAACAAATACTTTAGAAAATATTTGTATTCGGGAACAAGAAAAACTTTATATGAAAAAGCTGCGTTTCCTCATGAGACCGCAGTGCATGCCTGGATAAGTGAGTGAGTGACGTTCAGGAGTCGGGGGGAGTAAAAGAGGTGACTGACACAGGCTGCTCCACACAGCAACAGAGA
>JAODKC010000064.1:19179786-19193455 GCA_026777985.1 Mormyrops attenuatus
TTAACTGTCTAGGTCAGGTCGCCCTGTCCTACTCGATGATCAGTTCCTGTTTTCTCACAAAGGCACTTCTCCTTACTCTAACCCCTCAATTTCCCCCTTTTGATCTCCACTAGGAGATCACCCTGATTATGTGATTAAAGCAGAGTACAAATTATGTCATGTTTAGTCCTCCACATAATTTTGCCCTGTGAATGTCAATGGGAGCAGTTTGATTGCCAGTTTTAGCTGCCTTTGGTTTTAAATAGGTGCGACCCCATGACTGTGTGATTCAAGTTTGGTGAGTTTAACTTCAAAGTTGCAAGAGTGGCAGCAGTTTGAAAATGGGGTGCTTGATGGGACGTCCCTGTATTAGGGGGGAGGAGCTTAATATAAGCACATCCCACTGCTATGGGATGAAGTATGGAAAGTTTGATGGTTGTACTCCTAATTCTGTAGGAGAAGAGCTTAGAAAATGGGGGTGGAGAATAATAATAATAAAAAAGTAATAATAATAATAATCTGAAGATGAAGAACAGTATGTTGGCTTTTTCAAGCCAACATAATTACATGGCCCTAAACACTCAATGATTTATTTCCAGGCCTTAAGTTTGATCGTAAGGTCAGGTGTAAAGTGTGTTTTAAATCATATGTTTAAACTAGCTACTTTGAAACTAGTGCCACGTTCTGTGTCAGCTGCAGCACTGCTACTTAAGTTACATCGTAATCAGTTGCTACTAAATAAAAAGTGTCGCACAGTATAACACTTTCACCATGAACAGCTGTCTATCACAGTCTAATATTACCGGAACCAACTCACTGTCGACATGTTTGTCGAGTTTGTATTATACATGGCTACCGATTTTGTTTTATCTGTATTTGTGAGAAATGTGTGCGTGTGCCCTGCGATGGGCTGGCCCCCCATCCTGGGTTGTGCCCCGCCTCGTGCCCATAGCTTCCGGGATAGGCTCCGGACTAGGATAAGCGGTTTGGAAAATGGATGGATGGATGGATGGATGCTTCAAACACAGCTGCAATAAAACCCGTAATGTGCTGTGTATGGTGCAATGTAAGAAGTGTGTTTTCTAGGAAGCTTGCTGTGTGTGGTTTAGGGGCACAATGGATCACAAAACTCACTGTTCGACTCATGCCATGGTATATGAGTCACGGATTGAATATTTTTCATATCTGCAAAGAAGAAAAAAAAGATAGACAAATATAACTTTGTTTTCCTTTTATTACTTAAGAACTGAAAGAAAACCCAAAGCATGGAACTTTTAACATGCCCATTTACGTGAACATACAAGCTGCTTTATCTGTATCTTTTCACTGCAACTCTGCATCAGACGGAAGTCTAGAGGACATACATCATGGTCTTTTTCTGTCTTATGTTGAAATCACAACTTGTTTTTCTCATGATCTCAACAAAGCCAAAGCTGTTTTCTCAAGATCACAAAATAACTTGGAAAAACAAAAGTTGTAATTAGACATGCAAACAGCATGTGTCATGAGAAGGAGCGAAGCGGAGTCCACTAAAAATGGCTTGGCTTTCATGCTATTGCATTCGTTTTTTTTGTTATTGCATTCTCACAGAAAATCTAAAATTCCCCCTGTGACAATGTGCGAGAAATGATTTTAAATTTAAGAAGTGACAGCGACAATAAAACTATTTCACACTGTCATGGTTAAACTTTGCATTTAATCCGCGGTTGTCATACTGGGGTGGGATCCGGACGGATCAACTAAGGCCTCTTATACCACTAGTATGTTTATCAAATTTGTGGTACAGTTAGACAGACATTTATTGCAGGTGCTTGATATTTGTCTTGCTACATGAGATACTCGAGCTCAAGAAATATTAACAGGGTTCACACTAAACATCAATGGCAGGGTAACGTATTTCTCTAGCTTGCCAGCTAACATTTGCAGACTCGACTAAGGTTGACATGTCATACCAGCGACCTTGTTTTATCCTAAATCAGCGGCCATTTTCACCACTTTGCAATGTTTTTTTTTGTTACGATGGACCTTACGTATAATGTTAAGGTAGTGTAAAATTTACGTTACAACTTAGTCCTATGCTATTTGCATTGTGCAATCGCTAATTTTCAGTAGTGCGTAAACCTGAACATAGGGGCAGTTTATGTCCATCATAGGCTAAGATCGAGCTTACGCTTAGCTGGTGCAACCCCCTGATGAAGATGATTACCCAGAAGTGCTATCGTCATGCACAAGCCTGTGGTTTGCACCTGATATGATGAACCGGCTAAGATTTCTCCCAAAGGGTCACATGCCGGTCACTTGGGGGCTCCAAAGGACACAGACATGCTCATCACTTCAACTTTTAGAATAAGGTACATGCAGACACAGACACACACAGACGTTGGCGTACCTATCTAAATGGGGACCTTCCATTTATTTCTATGGGGCAAAAACCTAATTCCAATCATGACACCCTTAACCCATACCCAACCCTAACCTTAGCCAAAAGTACTGTAACTAAAGAAAATACAAGACTTTTGGCACTTTCACTTTTTTGATTGCATTCACAGATATAAAATTGAGGTTATGTAAATGGAGACATGAAAAATGTCCCCGAAAGTAAGGAAGTTTCAAGTTTTTTCACATTTTGGGGACATTTTGGTTCCCAAATATGATCTATACAAATCCACACACTCACAAACACACACACACACGTTTTCCATTATGTTGTCCAACCAAGATGCTCTCTCAAATTTTGGAAGCACAGTATTACTGTCTGGAAGAAATAAGTATCCCTATTGGTTTACCCGCATTCGCATCTGCTCCCGAGATGTCCCTGTGCTATTTTCCGATGTTTGCTTAGTCAGGCACAGGCTGGGGCAGAATCTAATATTATAAAATTTGCTGGTACCCACAGTATACCCCCCCAGCTACTTTTGTTGCCAAAACACACCCAGAATATCATGCATTGTATTACCATAATGCTGCTCAAGCCTAATTGGCCAGATGTCAACTAAAGCCATAAAGCTAGTGGCAGTCTAAACTACATGTAGTTGAAGGAACCCTTTGGTCCGATACAAAAGGCAGAGGTAAATCTACAAGAGGCCAGAGGTGTCACCGTGCCTCACTCTTGGTGGAGCAGCTTTATTGGAAAAATACAAGATCGATCTGCCCGCACAGCATTTACAAACAAGTTCAAAATGGAATTTACATTGTCAGTAAATCTCTTTTCACATTTGATTTGTAGGGTATTAACATATGTACACACATTAATTATACAGGGTTAGACTGTTGCAGAAGATCTATTGGACAAACACAAGGACCTCTGTGAAACTGCACCTCTCCTGTTCTGCCACTAGAGCACAGCGTTGCTCTGGTTTCACAATCACCTCTGCAAGTTACATTAGGTTCACCCCTGTATAAATGAAAATTACAGGGATGACAAAGACATTGTTCCTTACTGCTTCTAAGGTATTTATCTTTGGTTAAATAAAAAAAAAAATGTAACTGTCCACTGCTGTTTTACTGAAGGGCAGTCTCGGGAAATTGTCACATGATGCCAGTAACAGAATGTCATTTACAGGATCCCTCTCTAACATCAAAACTGAGAAAAGACATCACTCTGTGACCTGCTGGCTTAATTCACAGCATGTTATGGACGCGCTCCCGTCAAAACATTAACCAAAAGGGTAACCTCATACTTCTCAGAAGGACCTACTTTGTGGCGTTTGGAAACATCAGATTAATTCTGAAGAAGACAGGGCCTCTAGCAGTGAACACAGCATGTCATAAGGCTCCCACGAGCAAATGGGCCTCATTCTCTCTGCATTTTTGTTGACATCTGCCTTTCAAATTAAGGCAGGATACACAGTATGATTGGGCTTAATCTTCCAAAAATATAGATTAGCAAGGTTACTACAAAAATATATCCCACAAGGTTCACTATGCCTTCAGTCACAGAAGTGTTATTAAAAGTAAGTGCGTGAGCACTGTAACAGCAGAAACACCCACATGCCCTCATTACGCTCTTCAATAATCTTATGAAACTTATTCTCCACCACACTTACTGCCAGTTTTCAATTCAACTTACTAAACATTCCCCCCACCAGCCTGCTTCACTTTTTGAGACTAGACGTAGCTCTCTACTTTCAAACATCCTAGGTCCCTTGGAAACCAGCATGAAACGTACCTCTACTCCATGTCAACTGCCCTATATCAGCTCATCACTCTCTCCTTTCCCTCTGCAAGCAGACTGGTGCATATCCTGGTTACTAGAGGACTATGGGGGGGTCTCAGGTGAAGGCCCTCTATCTGAACTCCATATAAGCATCCAGCAGGTTCCCCTTTGCGCAGCATGTTCTTCTCTGCCTGGCCCTAAAACACCAGTCTTAGGCACTGTGTTTTGATACATGTCAGGGCTTCCATACCTTTCCATGATCCAACACTGAACCAATGACAAATAACCCAATTTTCATGTTCTGAAGTCGGTCTAGGTCAAGATGTATAGTCACCAGGTGCTCCTAACCCAAAAACTTGCAGCTACTGTGGCTCTGCTCAAAAGACTTCCCAACTCCTGCTCTGAAAGCCATCACTAAAACCCAGCGCTTCCTGGCGACAACACTTGTTTACTGAACTGATTCACCATCTGGACAGTGGGCAGCTGTGCTTCCTACCGCACGCACGCACGCCCCGACAGACAGACAGACAGACAGACAGACGTAATTATATCCATTCATTTATATGGGGAAAACTCTAATCTCAACATGATGACCTTAACCCCTACCCAGTCCTAACCTTAGCCAACAAAATAAGAGACTTTTGGCATTTTTAGTTTTTTGTTGGCATTCACAGATCTTTGTGGGGACCTGAAAAATTGTCCCCACAATGTCAAAATAACAGGTTTTTATTACATTGTGGGACACACACACACACACACCACTCCCGGCCCGGTATCAGTGTGACACTCAAGTAACATAATAAGGTAAAACGCCCCACCAAAAAAGAAAAGCAGCACTGAGATCCATCTTCACATGCCTGAAACATCCATTGTTTGCATAGATTAATAATAACTCTGCTGCTCAAAGTTCATGATCATTTTGAAAATAAATGTCATTTATCTGAATTACCTACATCTTCCATAGTTAATTATGATTAATCCTTCACCAACTGCAAAGTGCCACAAAGTTCCGCCCCTGTGCATGTGCACACTGACCCCATCCCATTAAAAACATTATCTCAAATAAACCAACAGCATGTTTGTTACAGTGTATAAGTTAGACTACTTTGTATAGACTACCTACTCTTATCCTAAAAAAATATATATATTTTTAAAAGTTAATAAAAGACAGGTTATCTTATGGTTTGGGACATACTGAGTGGGAGGGGCCACACAGATACTGTACCCCCAGTCACTGGTTCCATGGCAACCATTTTTAAGCTACTGTTAATTCAACTGGCAAAGTTGTCATGTCATTCAGCTGTCAGGTGCTGAAATCAGTCAGCAAGGCCAAGGTGGCCCATTTGGCTAGACACTTGCCGATGTTTATTCAGCCCAAGTCCAAGACGTGACCCTTCCTGTAAGCTCTGTGAAAATGTGTGATTCATTCATTAAAATATGAGGTCCCAAGCAGCAGAATTCATGCTCAAGGGATTTCGCCAACTCCAGTCACATGCAAGACAGCCAGAAGAGTTATTATGGATCTGTCACTGTCCCGGTCGCACTCCACACATTGTCCACTGGTACTCCACCATGTCTGAATAAAGCAAAAACACCAGTTCCAAAGTCTCTGCTTCAGCACTGAAGCCCATGCCATGGCCTGCAAATCGTTGCACTCTAATGACGTCAGAAGCAGTCTAAACCCATGGTGTAGTGGAGTGAGACAGGGAAAGATAGCTGGTCTGAAGATCCTTTATTCATGGCCACCTGCCTCAACAGTGGCAGAATATGGAACATGGGACAAGAGTCAGAGGTCCAGCAGTGTCACTGCAGGCAAAGAGGGCCAGAAGGGCTACCGGCTGGTGTGCTGCAAACGGGTAACGTAGATCGCGCACATTGGGCAATAGCGGTGGGGGAGCTGGACAAGCGTCTGCTGGCATAAGGTACACGGCTGACTGGGGCCAGGGCGGGGCCGGGGTTGAGCCTGGGGCAGGGTCGCTGCCTGGGGCTTCCTATGGCCCCCCATTGTCCAGCACACCTCAGGGGGCACGTCAAGGCGAAGGGGTTGGCCAGTAGAATCAGATAAGTAGGGTGGAATCTGACGGAAGCGATGCGGGTGCTGCAGAGTGCCGTATGAACTGGCCGGCCCAGTCCTGCCAGGGCTTGGTCTGCCAGGGGTCGCCACAGACCGAGGGTGAATGAGGGTGGCATAACCAGGTCTCAGTCCTCCAGCTGCACTGTCCATGGCCCAAGGGAGCGAGGACCTTGGGGATGCCCTCACAAGTGCCTGCTGGAATGTGCTATAGCTCAGGGCAACCCGGTCGTACATTGTGGCAGGGAGAGCTTCACCCCAGTCTGGCACAGCGAGAAATTGGTTGACCTTCTGGTGATCTCCTGAGAGCAGGAACGAGAACGGAACATACAATGACACAAGGACAAGATGACAGTAACGGCTAACTGTACATTCAGCAAGGGGACAGAAATATGTCAAAAGTATAAGTCACATCAAGTCATATTGAAGTCCACCCCGTGTGTGGTTGACGGCAGGGGGGATTAGTAGATGATTACCTGAGTGTCCCCGAGGAAGCCCAGCCACGACAGGCCGATGGAATACGGGGGAAGGTGTGGCAGGGCTGTGGTGATTGTGGTGCTGGGGCTCAGAGTAGAGAGTGGCAGGATGGTGGGGGGAGGTGAAGTGGGGGGAGCCAGCGCAGTGGTGGGTGTCCACGGGACGCATAACTCGAGTGTCTGCAAGCATAGGCGTCCTGGAAACTGGGGGCTCCTTTTGAACAGAAACAGAGAGCCAAGTGAGCCAGAGGCCAAGTGAGGGGGTGGGGGGGGCAAGACAGAGGGAAAGTTAAAAGAAGTTCACAGAAATTCCCGGTCACGACAACGCACTCGCATGAAGAAAGCAAATACCAAAAAAACAACTGCAGCAATTCAAGAGGAAACGGTCAGATTGGCTTCATCAGCAGCTGCATGACAGTTGCATCATGTGGATACGAAATTGCAGTGTGACTCAAAGACCCCGAGGAAGGTCACAAATGCCAAGACAAACAGCTCTCAATTACACCATGAGGAGTATATTCAAGGCAGGTGGAATGCAGGCCATAGGCACAGCAAAGGAGGGATGTGATGAGACACAGAGCTATATATCACTGTCTGTTTGGGTGCATGTTTGCATGACTCACAAAGCTGTGAGAGGAGGTCAGATGCTCAGGCCGCCCACTGGGAAAGTTGCTGCTGAGACTGCGGGCGATTCGCCGCAGGTTCTCTGCACTGTATGCCTCGTCGCCAGCCCCCTGTGGCAAGTTGCGGCCAGTGGCAGTGGAGACCTGCACAAAGTGGTGAGCACTTAGAAAAGGCGATAGGGGGCAGGCGGGGAGGCGGGCTCTGCATGTGTATCGCTCACTCACCTTGAGGCTGGGCCCATGGGGGCTGCCGTGGCCAGAGGTGCGGTACGCACTCCTCTCGATCTCTGCCGTAGGTGTCTTGGAGCGGCTTGGCACAGCCACCCCAGGTGCCAGCTTCCGGCCTGCTGCTGGCACTGTGGTCACAGAGGTCAGAAGGCATGACAGGTCACTAGAGGATCGTGCCATATATCGTGTCATTTATCATAAATTTATTGAATTAGAATTTCAATTGACAACAGAAAAGTGAATAAAAAGTGCTATTGCCATTACCTGGAGGGCTGTGATTCTGCATGACCCTGGGCGTGGTGGGGGCTTGCAGACTAGCCTGGTACAGTGAGTCCAGCTCAGACAGCTCGTGCCCCGGGGGGCCTCTATGCCGACCCTTAGGCAGCTGGGAGTTGTAGTGGTGTGTAACATTCTCCGCCCAGAGCTCCACAGGTATGGGGGGTCCCTTTCTGGGCCCACCCCTGGAAGACAGGGGAGCTCCAGGCCGGCTACATGTGATGGTACTATAGGAGCCAGGGAGGCCATGAGGGGGCCCACGAGACCTGCCCACATGGTCCAAACTGCGGGCAGACCAGGCCTTACTGAAAGAGGAAGCAGCCAGGTCAGGCACAGAGTTTTTCTGGCTGTCGGGATTACTAGGGAAGCTCTGCTCCTGTACTAGGGATAGATCCGAATCCGCGGGGGTGGGCATGGCCGTGGGGGCCACAGGTGTACTGCTCCAAGCCACAGGCTCAGAGGAGCTTAGACTACATGGTGCCTCTGAGGGCGGTGGCATCTGGGAGCCAGCCTCCCCATTGGTACCCAGCTCTCCCCAGCTATCCCATGGACATGAAGGAAGCAGGACAGAAGGCTGCTTCTGGGGCAGCTCACTGCTCATCTCGGGGCAGGGAGACGGAGACAACAACTCGCCGGAATGAGGGAAGTAAGGACACGGAGGGCCTGGAGAGTCAGGCTGCGTATTTCTAGAAGCGGAGGGCTGCCTAACGTTGGCGGGGGCAGGCAGGGCATCCTGGTCTGCGTCTTGGTTCTGGTCGCCTGGAGCTGTCAGCAGTACTTGGCACACAGCAGCTTGTTCACTGTGTAGGGCAGAGGGGGTAAGTCAGGGATAGAGACTGTCTCAGTGGCAGTCTGACCAATGGGTGGTGAGTCACTGCATCCAGCACTGCCATTTCACCAAAAACTGCCATCACAGTGTGATGCCCCAGTGATACGGCAGCTCTTATAGAGCCCTGATCAGGTTTATGCACACCGAGAATCTATGATACAGCTACTCACACTCCAGGAGGAATGAGACTGCTGGAAAAGGCATGACCACTGACAATTATCACACAGCAAAGGATGGTTTCTGCATGGGATACAGCTCCCGGTCGTACCGAGCTCACTATCCGGAGCCTTCAGCTCAGAGAGAGCCGCTTTCGATCTCACCAGCCAATCACAGAAAAGACAGCACAAGTCCTGCTTTTCCTGAAGTGAAGCACATCACGCTCACTGCCAGCTGCTGGGAAGAAGCCCCCAAACCAGGGAAGCCATGAGTCTCTGAGTCTGCAGACACACTCCACAAACCGCCCACCGAGAGAGTCGAAATCCGCAATGTTCCAGTTAGTGAGCTGGAAACTCCCCTTTACAATATAGGCCTTCCCATACACCTGGGACAGCAAGCTGCAGGGCACTGGGTCTCCCCACCCCACCAGTGTGGACAGCTGCAATTGGTTCCCCTAACAGAACATGCCATTCATGTGGAATGCATAAAACACGCATCACAAACTCCTACGGCAGATGCTTTTAACAGTATTAGGGCTGCCCCTAACGACTATTTTTCTATAGATTAATTTATTGACTTTTTTTATCGACTGGTCGATTGATCTAAATGATTAATTTTCCTCCAGAAAATCAATTTCAATTTGAAAATCAAGTTTTTATTTTGACAATAACAAACTGCATGCCACTGCAGGGCTTTAGATAATGTATGCTGTTTTTTCGTCACTATATGAACATTATTTTTGCCCACAATTCCATAAGCAGATTAGTATTATCCCTAAAAATATTAATGAGATGCGTACTGTGATGCCAAAAACTTAATCTGTATAAATTTGATGTATCCTCATGCTTAATATATTCAGTTAGTGGCGCGCGACACAAGCGATAAGCACTGAAGTCGCGATGAAGGAAGGGACAGATCAAGATACTGTGAAGATACTGTGGTTAAACAAGGCAAAAAGATTTTTAAAAAGATTTTGGTCGTGTGGTGGTACTTTTTGGTTAAACTCCGATACCTTTTTTTGTAAATATGGTTCTCATTTTTATCTCAGTTCACAAGTTATTTTCTTTTATTTGGTGTCCGTTTTCATTTCAGTTTTACCTTACGATAATGACACTGGTCCCAACAAGTCCAATACACAAGAATGCACCCACTGGCACCATCGATCAACGTAGAATAAGACCAGATTTTAGCCTAAATATTTGCGCAAACATTGATATAATGAAGCATTATAGAAATCATAAAGGTAATTTTATTAGAATAATTTCTAAAAATGCGTCGATTTAAAATATTGAAGCCGACACCTTTTCAGCGTCGACGTCATCGACTACTTAGACTAATCGCGGCAGCCCTAAACTGTATTGCGCAGAGCAAGTGAATGTCACAATTCACTACTGAAGGCAGGGGTAATCGGCACTAGGTAAAAAATGCTGTTATTCATACTGACATAATAATAATATTAATCACATAAATATCCATGTGTCGGGCTCCCCCACTACCCATCTAGCTTATGACCCCAGCAGCACGAGCGCAGTACCTGCGGGCGGGCTGGGACTGTGTCTGCTCTGGCCGCTCCTGCATGCGCTGCTGAAGGCCCCGCACTCTCCTCATGTATCTGTGCAGCTTCTTATCAGCCCCTGTCCTGCTATGAGTGTGAGCACTGCCTTCATGCATGGCAAGTCTTAGCTTGGCTGAAAACAAAACGAAACAAAAACAAAAACAAATGTAGAACAAAAAAAAAAAAGGCAGAAAAAACAAAAGCTGAGTTATGGGGGCATGCACACCAATCGTCACAAAAGACAGAACAGAAGAACGTAACAGAAGAACACTCAAAAAAGACAGGTATAAACAATAAGGAGGACACTGGAGAACCACTATGGAGAGATGTTCACACATGAACATGTCAGGCTGGGGCCCAGTGACTGCTCTCCACCATGCATCCTCCACTGTACATGTATGTCCAAATCATATATGTTAAACAATGCAGAACAATGTCAACAAAACCAGCAATGAAGCTGAAATGTCACATAAAATGGGGTAAAGCATCTGCATCTACCCCTACAGGATGTGTGACGCACTGCATCCCACTCAGATGGTCAAGCTAAGGAAGCTGAAGGTGCTTCCAAAGCACCGAGTTCAACGTCAGCGACTTCCTTTGTAATTACATCGTCGGTTACGGGCTGCTGCAAGTCACGGGAAATGGGGTGTGCAAGGAGGCAAAGGTGTTTCAGGCAGGAAATAATGGGAGATCTCTATGGGTGTTGGCACAGGCACAGGGATAATGATGTGGCACGACTGCAATAGAGAGTGATGCAGGAGAGTTGCGTTATAGGAGTGAGGGAGAGGCTACCCATTTGCTGCCACTGATGTGTGTGACTTGAGTTACGGCCATCATTTGACTCATTATGAAAACCAGCAAATAGTGACAATCCGCTGCTTTTGGCATCCAGTGGAAAATGCAAACGCATCAGGGCACCCATTCCAAGCAGAGAGCTGTCCCAAAGCTAGCAGAACCATGACTTTAAGCTCGAGGGGTGTAGGTTATTAAGCACAGTTAAGTCTGCAGCTGTGTGTGGTGAAAGGAGCACCAACCAGAGGCAGAGCACAGACTCATGGGTAGGATAAATGGACAGGAGCACAATCAACGAAAGTGTGCAGCGGAGTTACTGGAAATGCTAGACAGAAGGCGGGGGTGGGGTACTTACACACAGCTTCATTGCAGGCAGCGAGTGCTGCAGCCAGGTCACCAGTCTGCTCCAGCCGTAGTGACTGCTCTATGAGTACATCGGTGTCCACCAGAGCCCTCTCCAGGCTGCCCCCCTTCCCTGCAGGCCGCAAATAAAAGAGGGGCTCAGCACTTTCCAACCTCCAGGGGGCATTTGTGTTTGTGTGTGTGTGTGTGTGGTCATGTATGTATTACATGATAGGGAATAAATGTCTACACAATATGATAAAAAAACCTGGTATATTTTAACTGTGTGAGGACAGTTTTCCAGCCCCCACAAGGCGGAAAGTTCCCACAAATGTAAACTCAATTTTATAAAAATCTGTAAAAATCTAATAATCTCAGTAGTCTAGTATTTTGTTTGGTTACTTATGGTTAAAGCTACGGCTGGATATTAGGGTTATACACAAAGAATTAAAGTAGAGCCCCCATGAAGATCCCTAATTTGTGAGTGTTTGTTAGTGTTGCAGGGCTGCTGTCGCCTCTGATAAAAGGCTCATTTTCTCACACCTCCCAGACACTGGCAGAAAATTTGGCAGAAACTCCCCCAGCTTTCCTGGTTCATGCCCCCCCCCCCCCCACGGCCTGTCACCCTGGCCACCCTGCCCGCCTGCCTGTCCCACACCTTTGCCCTGATTCTGCAGCTCGTCCAGGTCCATGAACTTGCTGGGACGGGGGTTGAAGCCCATGGCAGCCTCCTGTTCTTTTTCCCGCTTGCGCTGCAGCTCCTGCTCTCTGGCCCGGCGGGCGACCTCCTCCTGTAGCTCGTCCAGCTCGCTGCGGTCCTCCTCTGTTGTGTGGACACAGATACAGACACAGACACGGTCACAGTTTTGTGACTACACGGTCACAAAACTGTACTCTTCAACAGAAACACGGTCTTTCATGAGTCAATTTAAAAAATAAGTGGCCTCTGTGTACAGAATAGGTGTGCGCAGGCTTGAGCACACATACAGGGACATACACACACACACACACACACACACACACATGTTGGTGTACCTATCTAAATGGGCACCGTCCATTCATTTCTATGGGAAAAACCCTAATCCCTCAAACCCTAGACTTTTGCCATTGTTAGTTTTTTGCTTGCATTCACAGATCTTTGTGAGGACCTGAAAAATGGTACCCACAATGTCAAAATTCACAGATTTTATAAAATTGAGGTTATCCTTGTGGGGTCAAAAATGTATAGAGTTACAGGAGGTCCCCACAACGTAATAATCAGAAAAACACAGACAGACACACTAACAGATACACACACATGCTCGTACCCAGGTGGCTGCTGTGCCAAGTGCCGCTCTTTGCATCTTGGAGTAGGGTGGTGCTGCTCTTGGACTTGTTAATGTTGGTAATGTTGCGCCAGGCTGGGCCAGAGCTGCCCATCTTGGAAGCGCTGTCCCTGCAGGGGTGGGGGAGGGGAGCCTGTTAGTGGGCTGGCTGCTCTGGTGCTGATGAAGCGGACCGCTGGCAGACATGGCAGTACCTGCGTGAGGAGGCAGTGGCGCCGCGGCTCAGGGGCATGTCGAAGCTGACTGGACTGCTGCTGTTCCTCTCACTGCTCTCATAACCGCTCTCCATCCGCTGGATCAGCCGTGGCTGGTTCTCCACGCTGCCCGTCGGGGCCACATCCCTGGCCACCTGTTCTCTCGCCTCAGGCACTATGGCGGCGCCACCATCCCCGTCTGCATTTTCCGGCATGGGTGGGGCTCCCAGGGGGCTGTGGCCCGCCTGCTGCTGCCGCTCCCAGCTAAAGATGCTGTCAATGTTGAGGGCTTCCCGCCGGGGCTTCCAGGCAGGTCGGTACCGGCCAGCAGACGAGCTGGATTTGGACTCACTGCTCGTGCTCTCAATTTCCCAATTGTGGTCCTCGGTACGCAGACTGGAGCCCGCTGGTGCAGAGCCCGTGGCAGATGAGAGGGGCCAGCTGTGGATGATGTTACTCATGGTCTCCTTGAACTCCCTCGGGGGGCTAGTGGTGGGCTTGGGTGCTGTACGGGGGGCCTGCTGCTCTTTTAGTGTCTCCCCTGGGGGGGGGGGGGGGGGCAACAGGGCAATATACACAAAGAAAAAAATAACAGCGCCACTGTAAATACGACAAATAAAACACAACCGAACCCAAATTCATAAAACTTAGCATGGGGCCCACCAGG
>JAODKC010000064.1:19193465-19211695 GCA_026777985.1 Mormyrops attenuatus
CCCCCCCCCCCCCCCCCCCCCCCCCCCCCCCCCCCCCCCCCCCCCCCCCCCCCCCCAACAGGGAAATATAGACAAGGAAATATATCACTGCTCCTCTGTAATGACTACAAATCAAACAGACCCTTACCAAATTTCATAAATCTTAGCATGGAGCCAAGCAGGAATGACAACCACAAACACAAATGAAAATGTAAATGCAAATGGACAATTCCCAGTACACGGACAAGGGCACACAGACAGGGAAGGCCCTGTAGGATAAAGGCCTATGGTCACGTAACCGGTCCCCACAGGAGGTGAGATGGACCGGGAAACAGAATCCAAGTATCCATGTGACTCTTTCTGGTGGTGGTGGGGGTCGGGGTTTGTCACTGCATACCCTCACTGTGGTATCCTGCAGAGGACACCTCATCTGCCTTAGCTGTCCGGCTCCTGTCCTCCCCCCGCCGAGGTCGACTAGAGCTCCTTTTCCTGTCCAAAGTCCCACCTTTTTTCAGCGTCTGTCTTTGCAGTACTTCATTGTCCAACTCTTGGCCTTCATAATGAGAAGTTTTACATATTTCAGTTTCCAGGTGGGAAAGAGGGCTGGGGCCAGAACACCATAAAACGCATGGAGAAATGGCGGGGGTAAGCAGTGACAGCGGCAGGCGGAGTACCCAGGGTATCAGCGCTGATGTGGGAGACGGCGTCATCTAGATTACACACCACGGTGCCCTGGGAGTCGGATGAGAAGTGACTGGCCATGGACTGGTGGTGCGAGTGGGAATGCTTTTGGTCGCAGCTGTCGGTAGAGGAGTCGGTGCGCGTGTCACTGGAGATGGACGGCTCACGGCCTGGAGGCAGAATCCACACTCAGATGGCAAGTCACCTTCTCAGCATCTTTATAAAAATGGCAAAACAGGTAAAGCAGCCCGGCACCATACTGAGGAGGATGGAACTTACCAGAGTCCTCACTGTCGTAGCAGGCCTTGGAGAGATGGTGCAGCTGCAGCGGAGAGGGCATGTCTTGTGCAGACAATGGTGCCCCCCGGGGGTTGGCGTAGAGCAGCAACAGGGGCTGGTAGTGCCCCTTGATGCAACGCGACACCACGTCCTTCCACTTGGGCCCGATCTGATGGGGGTTAACGCAGAAACACGCCTCAGCCAGAGGACCTCAAAAGCTGCAGAGAAACACGTTCTAGCAGATCTACAGAGAGATGTGTACTCTGAACAGGAAACACAGAAAACAAGCAAACCACAAGGACAAGAGGCACCCTCCAAGATATCAGCTTCTGATATCCGTCCTCCAGCAGCTGCTGACCTGGTGTGGCTGGCGGCAGGCGAACAAGAAGAGCCCCGGGCTCAGCTCTTGCTGTGGATCAGCAGTGTCTAGCAGCCATTTTGTCATATCTTCCAGCTCAATGTCCCCGCCTAACGCCACCTCCTACACTCGCTTCTGACAGCACGGGGCATCCAGTTCTGACAAAGTGTTGTGGGGGGAGCAACAAGATACCGTACCTCCCCCCACCCCCACGCCAGCCACGCCTTCCCACCCGTCCAGCTGGGACACAAACAATGGAGGGATTTCCTTGTTTTCCATTTCCTTTAGTAGAGGCCCTTGCTCTCACATGCTGCCTTTGATGGACTGGTCAAAGACAAAGCACTGCTCTCTGCACGCTGAACCAGATCCGGAGTTTAGAGGGGCTTTTATCTCAGCAAAACCACACTTGGAACAGCCCCCTGGCTACAACAAGTGAGAGCAGAACACGGCCACCCCCACTGAGCCCCTGTTTTTTACAAAATGGACTCACCTCTGAGTAAACCTCCTCTGTCAGTATATCTCATCTGAGATTAAGGAAATGACGTGCACGGAAAAGGAGACGTTGAATCCTTTTGGCATCAAAGTGAGTTTATGTTTAATTCTTGTGTTAGCACAGCTTTTATGAACACAGTGGTAAACTTTATGTCTGATGATAGCAGTTTTCTGTTTCTCTTGATCCATCACTGTCTAATATTAAATTTTATTTGCGTTTAAATATGCAAACTACAGTTTGAAAAAGAATACAATCACTTTATAGTAGTCCTATGTACAATGTTTCTGTTACCTACCATTAATCTATCTATAGTATTTTCATGTATCAGAGGTCACACATTTTAAATGTTTTGAATATAACTGCCGATTGTGTGATGACCGTTATTTTGTTTTGGTCTTACGTTCATATAGATGCACAAATCAATATGGAAGGCAGGATCTCTGCCAGCACTGAAACCTTGTGAGTCTTGTCCACCAACACTATTCAAACCTGAACCCCTGTTCGGAGTCCCAACAATGAAGCTGGTGCAAGTAATGACATTTAATTAACGGAAATAATGATGCCAACACCAAGAATTATTATTGATGCATTTGCACCTACCCTGTACTCAAGTACACATGCAGTTTAAATAAATAGCTATTAATTAAACCAGTAACTGCAAGCAATGACTGAGGGGTCCAAAAGGTCAGAATGCCACCCTTGGCATAGAAACGGTATGTCAGCACTGATGGAAAATGAAGTACTGACTCTCACTGGTGGCCAATGTATTAAAAAGTCAGACTGCACTAAATACAGCTGTGACAGGATGGATCCTTTTCGCTCTAGGCCTAACGGGTCAGGAGATATAGGACAGAATGTAGAAACCTGGGGTGTAGCATCTCCCCCCATTGAAATTCTGTTTTGGGTCAAATGGTCTCAGTGGTAGATAGAAATCGACACCTTCCTACCTATTGTGGTATGCCTAGATCTTACAGGCTAAGTTTTGTCTACGCTGGCTGCGTAAACTGCGGTGCTCCATGTAACAGCACTACAATCATATTTCATCCTTTTCGTAAACTGTTCATTTAGACATGACATGATTTTAGCTTCTTACGTGGAATATTATGTCAGTTGTGCTGCCACACAGGAGCCCCCTCAGACAATGACATAAGCATAAATGTTTGTGGAATACAAGTATAGTCTGTCCATTTTTCAAATGTGTATGTGTTTTCTGGTTTGCCTCTCATCAATAATAATAAAGATGATGATAATCAGTATTATTGTTATCATTGTTAACAATGATGAGTACGCCTTTAAAACCGGGAGTAATTTTCAACCATGGCAGGTCCGGCAGGCCATGAAATAATGCATGAATGACAAGTATTTCAATGCCATGTTCAACATCTAAGACAAAGACCCATTGGAATGTAATGACATTTGACCATGAAGTAAATAGCTGCAACTTAAAATACAGTACTAGCCTGCTATATGCATTCAGTTCCCGGTGTTGCGGTTTGACTACTTCCATTAGCAAAAGCAGCCTATGGAATGCATTTGCAGACTAACATTTAATAATACTAGCAAATACTGTGATGTGGAAAATGACCACTAGAAATCAAAACTATAAAAATACTTAATATTGCCTAGTTTTATACATAAATTAGGTCTGATCATTTTCTACAAGTCAAACGGCAGTAAAAGGAAAAGCAGTTAAAAATATCGACTCAGCTGAACTTAAAGGTGACAACTGGTTAAAGGTTTTAAGAAATATAAGAATATTCCAGGTGAATTAGCCAAGGTGAGTCATATATGACATATATGAATAGTGGCCAGAGTGCCCCCTATTGACCGGCACCAAAGTTGGAGGGTCAATCCATAGTCCCCTACTACAGTACATCTTCAAATTGGGTGAGAATTGGCTGAAGCATGCCTGAGATATAGCTGTCTGATAGAAAGGCATGAGCCAGGTATAGTTTGGGTGTGGCTGGTGGCCATACATGAAGTTTAAACTTTTTAAATTTATTTATTGCTGATTTGAATGCTACCAGAATGGTCTAGGTGGGGTGGAGAATATAGGATTAATAGACATACGTCTTTTCGAATTTATAGAAATCACCGGGAAATGCAAATTTCTGTCACCGAACAGTAAATATATTTTGATTTGGCATGAGTCACAGAACTGAAAGTAAAAAGAATTTATTTATATGTTATTCAAAGAGAAATTATGAAAATCTCAGTTGTATTGGTTTTGCAGGTTTAAAGACACATGGTCAATTGCTGTACTGCCCCCTATCAACTGATTGGCACCATATTTGGAGGGTCCTTCCCCAGTACCCTCCTATAGTATATGTTGATCCTAGGACAAGTTTAAAAAAAACCTGTTCAGTTTCAGGAGAAATACGCAAAAAAGCAAAAAGTGTCGCTGTAGAGGCCCCATCTGGCAGACTGGGGTGCCCTTGATGGAGTTGGATGAGGGTCTGTAGAGAAATCAATCATCCAGTTTCGGTTCAGATTGGTGATTGATAAGCCTGTCAAATGGCTGCTTAATATTGATTGGCTGATGGCGGCCAGAATTTTATGAGTTATGACTGCAGTAGTATATGCCTGACCTCAGGCTTGGTCATAGAGCATATCTGCCAAAATACACTTGGATTAGCCAAGGATGTCAGGAGATATTGGCAGTTTTTAATTGTAGCGCCCCATATTGACAAAATGTGCCCAGTTTTTTACTGTGCCCCCAGAATTGTGTTGGGAGGTAGGACTTCAGATTTGGTTAAGGTAGGACAAGGCACCGCTGAGTTAAGGCCAATTCATACTTCACTCTTCCATGCGTGCTTTCAGTTGTGGACGAGGGGTCGTGTCGTAAATATCACCATCAGGGGTTGGCTGCAGACAACTGCGATCGGTGCATGTGTAGCCCAGATTTTTATGTCTAGTGGAAACCGTGCATGTTGACTGCGCATGTGCACGATAATTGACTAGGTATATACAGTAGGTGGCATGTATGTAAACTTTGTCCTTTTAATTTCTTCAGCTCAAAACAATAAATATCAATAGCTCTTCTAGAAGATTCTCTTCTATATTTGTTCAAGATTGATATATTGCTACAGAGCACCTAATAGGTCAGTGTGGGAAAATATTTTTTGAAATACTTTTGCATTCCCTCGCAATACTTTTGTCATCCCTTGCAATAGTTTTCCCTTACTAATAATAACCTGTACTGTGCCCGTTTAAAGTAAAAAACATAGAATTAATCGACTAATAAGTATAAACCTAAACGATACGGACATGTACAGTTAAGTGTGCTTTAAGCATTAAACTGTGGGGGACAATGCACACCATTTAACTTTCATATGATTTTTTTAATGTATTTATTAATGTTCGCACTGTGTCCATTAACTGCCAGTAACTGTAAACAAGACAGCTGGGCTATTGAACACGAATTGCACACACCAACATTATTTAAGGTTTCCTTGCCATCACATTGCAACAAATAACAAGTGGACATGTGTAGGGGGAACGTAAAACTATTCCAAAAAATATTATCCTAACCTGACCTTTTAGGGGTTCCGTACATTCCAGATATGTATTGATTATTATTGATTTCTACCCAAAAATCATATTTTGTGACAACAATCAAAGAGTACTTTTCAATGAGAAATGTGATTGGGCAGAGGTAAATAGTAAATATTAAATATATTTACTGTCTGCATTCTTTTTGAGACAAAGCCGACTTCATTTTATTGTTTTAAAAACCCGAGAAGATTTAAAACTTGCAGTTATGAACCTTGTCTCATCCTTCTTTTGTAAAAGCTTCATTCAGACCTAGAAGATGACATCTGTCCTCTGCTGGTCTGGAGGAATATCATTGCAGTACGCATGCACGGACTGCAATCGTTCGCATCCACAGAATGAACACAAGCTGACGCACAGAGACTGTTCCCAGACCGGGTGCACACAAAAACGCACACAGAAAGCATAAAGTATGAACTAGGCTTTATACCTGTATGATTAAAACAGTCCTGATTATGGTTCAGTTTGGGCGCGGCTAGCGGCCCTATGGCAGAGAAATCTCAAAGTCTTTTTGATAACTACTGATCAACTCAGGAGTCTGATTGGTCTGACACCTCACTTATCTAACTTCATCGGAAGAGGTTTTGGAGATTATGCAAATTAGCTGAAAAACTAAGTAGTTGGAACTCAATAGTTTGATTGGCAAGTTGATAGGGCATGGTTGCCTGTATCTGGCGAAAAAATAAATTTGACTCTAAGCGTAACAGGTCAGGAGATATCAGCATAAACGTGTCTGATTTGGGTCGGATGGTCTGTGTAGCGGGTACAGTAGGAATTGACATCTTTCCACCATATTTGGTCGGTCTAGGTCTTACAGTTTAGGCTGCCCATTTCATTTTAGGGAAGAAGAATACTAATAATAAAAGAGAAAAATCCTAACAAAAACAACAGTGAGTTGTAAAACACAGTAGTGCTATGGACCACTATTGTCTTTGTTAGGATTTTTGTTAGGGGAGAAAATGCTTTTAAAACAATATTGTAAGCCGTGGTATTTAAGTCCTTCATCTTAGGAAGAACATTGTCATGAAAATCAAGCCTCACGAAACAAACAAGCAACCTCATCCCTGAAAACAAGCCCAAAATAAACCCACTATGCAAAGTAAAATTAAGCAATTAAGCCCAAAAATTAGCCCAATATACACGACCACAGAAAACACAATTTATCCTGTGTTTGCCGTATTATGTATGTTCCTTGTAAATATAACATAACATGCATACAACTGAAACTGACATCCTGGAGGCATGACTCTAAAGTTTTAATTTATCATTTTCTTTTGTTAGTGTGACAGTAAATAACTCCTTATAGCATGACATAAACTAAATAAAGACATATATCTGCATAATAAGAACTCTTAATTAGCCTTTAACCACTCATTCATTATCAGATCCTGGCCAAAAATTCAATTCAAATGAAGTGATGTAAAATCATGTAAATTCTTAAACTAACTCTGCTAAATGGCTGAAACCAGCTAGCAAGGACACTAAGAAGAAGAAATGGGAATCAGAAGAAAAATGCGGCGATAAAGCAACTCAAAAACACCTGAAAAGCACAGGCTGGAAACTGTTTTGGATTTCACTGGCAATTTTTATCTTGGGACCACCGCACCCCCCCAACCCCCCACGCCCCCCCAGCCACATGCTTTACAAGTTCTGAGCAGATAACAAAACACCATTATAGTCACGACCTGGTCGTACCGCCCTCTCATGTGCCACGCCTACCTTGTTACCCTTGTGTGAAATCCCAATGTTACCAGCTGTTTCTTGTTGTTTCATTAAGTCCGGTGTATTTCAGTCCACGTTCAAGTCTGTTTCCCCAGATCTGTCATTAACGTTTCTTCCGTGTTGTTCCCCATTTTGCCCTGAATAAACCCTTTGTTTTGGAATACCGTCTGCCTGACCCTGATTCCCTGCTCACTCATCCAACAAGCGGACGTAACAATTATTTACTTTTCTGTTGGATGTAAAAAATGTAGTACCACCTTTATCCTGCAGGAGGCACTACAGAGAGGTGCCCTGTGCAACAATAATCCAGACAACCAAAATATAGACAGGGGAGGTTATGGTTGGAGGAGGTCACCTCACCTCCTTTACGGTTGCGTCATCAAAGTACATCCATTTGCGGATTTTGGTCTGGAAGAAAAAGGTGGAGTAGTGTTTGCCATAGTAGCAGACCATGCCCACCAGGTAGAGCTCTGCCTGTCTGGCTTTGTCTTCTGTCACCCTGAAGAAAAGCTGGAGGGGCAGTGACAAAGGCATCGTCAGTCTGAGTGCTGAGCACTGACCAAAATCCACATCCGGGCCTGATGTGAACCCCAGCTCCGGCTGTTCCTTACATCTCCCAGGCGCAGGCAGGTCCCCAGGCTGTGGATCACATCCTCAGCCAGGTCTGAGTGGTCAGAGTCCCACACCAGGCCGATGGTGATGATCTCGGGGGAGTTCATGAGCACCCGTCTGATCTGCGGCGTCTCTCCACAGTTGCTCTGTGACAACGAGTCAGGGTGGGAGGGAAGGATCAGCTTCCTCAGCAGTGAAATATTAGCACAATAATAGCACAGCTAGATGTAATATTCTAATTCCTGCTTTGTGGCACACAAACTGCACACCAACAACAGACCCAAAGTGACCTGGCCCCTGTGACTGAGGACCTGAAGGCCTGGCTCCTCCCCATCTTCTCTCACCTACAGTAACCTACACCACCCCCAAGCATGCTCATGTTGCCACTGCTCATACATTGAGAGCTGGTCTGAGCAATATAGAAAAATTGTTTAAATTGTTAAAATGTTATCAGACAATATACAGTGCCTCCCATAATGTTTGGACAAAGACATATTTTTCCTTGATTTACCCCTCTGCTCTAGTTTAAAATATCAAAACAAACATTTCAGACATGATAAAATTGCACATTCCAGATTTTAATTTAAAGATATTTGCATACATTTAGGTTTCACCATGTAGAAACTACAGCACTTTTTATACATAGTCCCCCTCATTTCAGTGCACCATAGTGCTTGGGACAGAGCAATGGTAGATATATTAAAGCAGATATGTTCAGTACTTTGTTGCATATCCCTTGCATGCAATGACTGCATGAAGTTCGCAATTCTTAGTCATCACCAGTTGCTGAGTATCTCTAATTCAGCCGCCTTCAGCTCCTGCTTGTTTAGGGGGCTTGTCCCTTTAAGCTTCCTCTTCAGCATATGGAAGGCGTTCTCAGTTGGATTAAAATTGAGTGACTGGTTGAGCAATTGTCCATTTTGTCCACTCCTGTGTTGCCTTAGTAATATGTTTGGGATCATTATCTGGCTGCAGGATGCAGAAAGGATTTTGGAGGCATTTAGTGGAATTTGAGCAGATAAGATGTTTCTATACACCTCAGAATTCATCATGCGACTACTGTCCATAAGACCTTTTTCCAGAATTCGGCAGGCTCCTTTAAGTACTTTTTCCCAAACTGTGATGTGGTCATCCTGGTTTTGTGGTTAACTAGTGGCTTGCATGTTGCAGTGCAGCCTCTGTATTTCTGTTCATGAAAGTCTTCTGCGGATAATAGTCTCTGACAAAGACACACCTGCCTCATGAAGACTGTTTCTGATCTGCTGGACAACCATTTGGGGATTTTTCATTACCATCAACACAGAAAAATGTGTCTTTGTCCCACACGTTGTGGAGGGTACTGAAGATAATTATTACAATATAATTCACGTTATTATTTCATTACCTCAAGACTCCACTTTGCTTATTATTAACTTGGGATTCCCCTTAAACAGGCCAAGAACATAAAAAAGAAAAATGGACTACCAACAGAAATCTATTTTAAATAAATAAATCATACAAAAATACACTCTTTTTGTCATGGGCTGTAACACTACAAAACGCCGACAGTACGGTTTGTTGGTTTGTTGCTCTCATTGGGTTTTTTCTCTCATTGCCTCACTGCTTGTTCCAGGGAACGGGTTTGCCACTACTGGTAGAGTTGCTCACAGAGACCCCCCCTCTGGCACAGGGAGGGTTTGGCCAGGGAGCCAGTTCTCCACCCACAACAAACTGGTCAAGCGGGAGGATCCTTCAAATCTAACTGAACTGGTTTCTGTCAGCAGGACCCAAAACAAAGGATGTTTTTCCAAAGCAGCCGGTTGGTACTTCGAGAAAGTACCAAAAGTACGGTACTTCAAGGTGTTGGTTTTACACTGGCGTAAGAACGGGTACCAGCACCGAATGACATCACAATGCTAGGTGGGGTATTTTGTACTGAATTCAAAAAAACGGCGGTAGTATATTATAGGGCTGGTGGATGTGTGACATTAATACCAACATCGCCTGTTATGCACATGCAATTCTCACTAGAAAGCTAGACTTAAATCTGACTGTTTCTTACTTTCAATTCTGTATGGACATTATAGCGCAGGGAGCTAGCTTTGCAATCATAATTATTATTCCTTTTACAGATTATCTAATATACACTGCTCAAAAAAATTAAAGGAACACTTTGAAAACACATCAAATCTCAATGGGAAAAAAATCATGCTGGATATCTATACTGATATGGAGTGGGCAATATGTTAGAAACAGAGGGCTGAATTCAAAGACACTACGAAAATCAAAGTGAAAAAATGATGCGGCAGGCTAGTCCATTTTGCCAAAATTTCATCGCAGCAACTCAAATTTGACTCAGTGATTTGTATGGCCCCCACGTGCTTGTATGCATGCCTGACATCAATTCCTTCATCCTCCAGGAACTGCCTGCATACTCTCACTACATGATGCAAGGCATTGTCGTGCACCAGGAGCAATGGCATGTATTGATGCACCATCCTGGAGGAGTTGGACTACCTGTGCAACCTCTGCAGGATCCAGGTATCGCCTCGTGCTACCAGTAGTGACACTGACCGTAGCCAAATGCAAAACTAGTGGTGAGGAGGGGAAAAACATCAGTGGCCTCCACCTGTTAAACCATTCCTGTTTTGGGGGTCGTCTCATTGTTGCCCCTCTAGTGCACCTGCTGTTAATTTCATTAATACTAAAGCATTACTGATTAACAACTCCCTCTGCTGCTTAACTGACCAGATCAATATCCCGGAAGTTTAACTGACTTGATGCTATACTCTGATTTAAAAAGTGTTCCTTTAATTTTTTTGAGTAGTGTATGTTTAAAAATCAGTTTAAAGTTTATCTCAAGCCGTTTCGGCATGAGCACTTTACGTGTTTTCTGAGACAATCATAATCATTTTCATCTTTGCTTTTTAAATCACTCCTGGACAGGTTTGTGAGAAATTTATGAACTACTTTTTGCTTTACAAATACCCTAATATTTTTAATAACAAAATCGCATTGCTAGAACAACATGCTATATGCCTGCTGTCCTAGTATATTAAACAAAATACTTTTTTTAAAGTTTCTTGTCATGCCATCCTGATTTTTTTGTACCTGTTCTTCCGACCAGTTTGCATTTTTTATTATTTTTTTTTAATTTCATGTATCGTTTTCGGAGTTCACAACTGTTTTCAAGGCGGTGTTTGTATTGTGTTTCAGAGGCAGGCTATTCGCTCTAACCAATCGACAAAGAAAGTGTCTCAAGTCCCGCCCCAAAAGTACCAAAGAAGTACCGCAGCTGGTTTGGCAGTTATGGTACTGGAGCTTTCAGTACTGGTACTCGACTGGAAGTCAATGGAAAAGCGAAAGTACCAAAAGTACCGTACTTGGTGCGGTGGAAAAGTGCCCAAAGAGATCACACTGTTGCTCCACAGCTTCACAAACTTATCCTTTTGCCTTCATGAGCTAACAGGCGTGAAGGCCAATTGTCAATGAAGCAGTGCCCCGGCCTCTCCTACTCCCTAGGAGAAGCAAGTTGACATCCAGGCAAAATTCCTTGTAAATATTACTTGTTTCTCGGAGCTAAATGCTAAAATGGAGCCTTTGCAATGTGACTCCCAAGAAAGAGATACAGTATATGAAGTATCTTACCAAAGAAAAACCTTTTCAGACACTCACCACTATGGGGCCAGTTCTAAGGGATGACCTTGTTTTGAAAATGGCAGTTTAATGACCAAAGGAATTAAAGTACAGCACAAAAACAGCACAAGAGAAAATACAGGTATGACATAATAATAAGAGGAATCTGAGAATGCATGTTGAGCTCCAGTAAAATTATTTTAAATGATCTTAATGTTGGTGTAAAACTATGACATGACTGTCAAAGAGATCAGAAGAAATTCCTAGTAGTTTTTATTGTGTTACTCTTAATTTGCACGTGGTCTAATTTTCAATTGTGTTTTTTGTTAGAATCAGAATCAGAAATGAGTTATGTGCAAATGGGCAATTACTACCCAGATAAATAGCTTTGAACATTTCTTTTGACTGCCTAAGACTTTTGCACAGTACTGTACACCCATGGCTCCACGTGTAGAGCTGAGGCACTCAGACGAGATGCTAGCGAGGCTGAGTGAGGTTGCACTTACCATGCAGATTGGGCCATGGTACTCCAACAAGATGAAACCAAGGCAGAGCGGGGTGGGGCTTACCAGGCTGTGGAACTCAGACCAGACAGAATGGACGCGGAGCGGGGCGGAGCAGGGCTTATCAAGCAGACTGGGCTGCAGTACTGAGACGAGACGCTAGCAAGGCAGTGCAGGGCAGGGCTTACCGGACAGTTGCGCAGGTCACCCATGGTGCTGGCATTGCGGAGCAACTCCCCGAACATGCCTGGCGTGGGCTTCTCCCGGGACTCCAGCATGTGCACAGCCTGGTTACTGTGGAACATGGGGGTACAGTGAGTTGGCGGTGCATTTGGCGGCAGCAGCCTGCTGTGCGTCACAAGCATATAGAGAATGCAGCTCAATTATTACATTTTACTAGCCTAGGAAATGACCGCACATTTGTTTGGGCTGAATGATATGCCATAGACTTCCATTAGCACATTACTCTTTTTTTTTTTCTTATCTTTCTTTCTTTAATGTGGGCAATATCAGATCTCAATGTGAACAGTTCACTATACTGAACTGGCCCGCGTGTACACAAAACAACAAAGACGTAATGACGCGCATACGCAAAAACAAAGACATCACTTTACTGATGCAGGAAAACTACCCAGTTATGATATGAGCCTTCCAGTTTTGCCTGAACAGATTTATCTCCCCAAATACTTATTAAATCCAGCACCTCACGGTCCCTCCACTGGCCAACTTCTGTGCTCTCCTCCATGTTTGGTACCCTGACGGTGTCAACAGTAATTCTATTTTATACATATTTAAAAATGTTTATTTTGTTGAATGTATTAATAGTTATAAATATAATTGCACGTGTTCGATTTAGATATCATGACCGTAAACAGTATCCCAAAATGCAATATCAGATTTTTACCAGACTTGTTAGTGTCTTTTGTTTGTAGTTTGTTTGCCTCTATGAATGTACTAAAATATTTTATAAAGCTTTTAATGTGGTTTGACTAGTTCGTGTTTCTTCTTTGTCTCTCGGAAAAAATAATCTCACTCCAAATCTGCTAGAATATAAAGCAACAGCACACAACGGCCTGTTCATGGAGGCAGCCATGTTTGTTCCGAGATGTGGAGCTCGAACGGGAGATTGTTGGACGTGATGTCACTCATCTCAGAATTTCCGAGTTCCTGTTCAGACTGAGGTCGCGTTGCAAAAAATCAAACCTGTATCCGGTTTATGACCACATACTGAAGTGGCCCAAATTGGAATTGAAAAAATCGGATTCCATGTGACTTGTGCTGTTCACATTGTCATGAAAAAATCTGATCTGAGTCACATAAGAGCAAAAAATCGACTGCTGTAGGATCGGGGCTTAGAAGGCCACAGGTTCCCCTGAGGACAGATGCTGGAGATGGGCAGGGGCGGCACATAGCTCAGCCCGGGACCCCCTCCCCTCAGCAGGGGCATCTCAGACAGCCCCGCTCAGTATCCCAGCTCGTCGTGTGTCTAAGATTGCTTACAGGAAATGTTTGTTACAGTCCTGCAGAGCACTGGGCTGGAGGTCAAGAAAAGGAATGGACAATACCACCACCCGACATGAGGCCAGGCGAGTCAAAACCCTGGTGTCCATCTGAAAAAAGTACTCCTAACAGCTAAGGGTACAGCAGATGAGCATCCTGAAGCGGGTCCCCGAACCTTCACCCCTGCTGAGTGATTCAAGCCTCTTGCTCTGCAGCTCAGATGCTCGACGGATGTACACCTTCCACCTGTACGCCACCTCCCCTCCTGCCTTGAAGTAGACGCCCCACCTGACAGCTCACCAGAGAGAAGTGGTGGATATATAATGAACCATCTGGATGAACGGCAGTGGGTCCGAGGTGGCTCCACAGCTGCTGCAGACACACTGAAAAAAGAGATTTGGGAGCAAGGTGAGGAACGACTGACAGGCCATGGTTTGCACACTGATGATTATCCTTTAAAGTTTACTCTGCAGCGCACCATGACATATTGGCTCTCTGTGGGCTGTGGTCAGTTGTGGCTGAGATGTTGGCGATTACTGCTCTGAAACAGTTTGAGAGGGAGGAGCAGAGACCTTTAGCAGTGACCCTGCATCTCACAGCAGCCACTATGGCTGGAGAGACCGCACCCACCTGCTCAAAGAGCGTCATGGCGAACTTCTGGTGTGGAATGCAGTGTTTGGCAGTGCAGATGTCTTCCTTGGTCTCATCTGCGATGTGGAAGTGAATCCGCATCAGAAGGTTCTCCTGCCAGGCAGACACCACGAGCAGATATGTTCATGTTAGAGACACAAAAGTGTGTGTGTGTATGTGTGTGTGCGTGTGTGTGGGGGGGGGGGGGGTGTTCCTCTGGTGGACAAGACACATTGGTCCTTGAATGTGAGAGACACTAGAAATATGACACAGCTGGCAGCTTCTTGGACATTCCTACTGCTAACAGAACAGACTGGCTGCAAATCTGGGGGATTCTGAACAAGGCAAGATCACTGGGACTCAGATATGGGCCGACACTGAGAGGGCAGACAGAGCGGACGATCTACTGGGCCAGAACTCCATAAACACTCCAGTTACATTAATGCTGTTAAGTGACTACAACAAATAACCTAATTAAGTTGAATATTCCTGCAAAAGGTATGCTATCATCTCAGCTGTGGGTTGTGTAACCGGGGTGGGGGGACTCACAAAGCATTCGGCTGCGTCATCCATGATCCCCAGCTGGAAGCGCTGCTCGTCCTGGAAGGTCTTGGCCAGGGCACTGCGCAGGGCATCAGATGGCAGTACCTTCTCGCTACTGTACTGAAACTGTGCAAAGATGCTCTGCAAAGACAATGGGGTGGGGGAGCAGCCAGGGGGGATTTGTATGTCTGATGCTTGATCTTGTAGTGACATAATAGGACCAATACACAAGGGAGTCTGAAAGGCCTTGACACAGCAGCAGAATCTTGACATGTATTTACATTACATATATTTAACAGAAGATGCTTATGTCCAATGCAATGTACAAGTAATGAAAGCTTTGAGTCAGACAACTTTAAACAGATTATGGAAATGAGAAGTTAAACAAAGGACCTTCTCCCTGAGAAAAGCTTGTGTCAGCCGCCCAGGATGATCAGCCATACATCAAAGCGGAGTCAGCAGGCTGACTGCTCATAGGAATCCATACAGTAAATTCCCTGATGCAAAGCTGGGGGGAAGTAAACTCCTGTAATCCTGTAAACTCCTGTAATCTTTACATCGGCTGGCAAGCCAATGAGCTATCTCTCCCCAGAGAAGGACAGCAGAGGGGAACCCCCCGTGGAAAATCCCAGAAACCACTTTGAGCCGTGTGCCAGGTTCTGTTCACAGATATGCTCAGAACCTCAGCTCTAGGACAACTGAATCTGAACTCTGATGAGAAGTCAAGGCAGGAAGCAGTTTCCAAAACAGTCCACAATAAATGAGAACATTTGACAAGAGCCCCCCCTAGAGGACAGAATGAGGAGAACAGTTCTGCTGCAGTTGGTGTCATCAGGGAATGGAGTTAGACAATCATGACTATGGACTATTGTGTGTTTGGCTGTAGTAACACAGCAGCAAGAAAAAATCCAAATCAAAGTTGTTTTTTGTATATCTTTGGTTTGTACAAATGAAGACGAGAAAAACAAACCATGAAAAGGTGACAGAAAGTTTGGCTAAAAGCCATCAATCAAAATAATTTGAATGACAATACTGTCAGGAAGCGGCACGTTGTGTGTTCTGAGCATTTCCTTTGATCAGGGAGGTTAAGTCAGTCAAAAATATGACAGTGATTACAGACTGCATCAAAAGCTGGTCTATAGTTATACATACATACATACATACATACATACAAGTACCATCCAAAATAGGGACATAAAAGTGACATAATTGATGATGAAATGTTAAAAACATCCTGTACTCCCTAGTGAGTTTCTATCTGTAATGTTTTGGCATGCCTTGAAAATGAATAAAATTGTTACAGTGTTTTGTGCCTTATCAAACATGTGCCTTAAAGTGCCCTTCAGTACCTTTTAATTAACTGTATCTATCAATAGATAATTAACACAGTTTGATAGAGTTAGAGGTCTTGCTGACGCTGCTGCTCTTTTTAACTTTGAATATTTCCTGTACAGCGCGAATGGATGATCGTGACAATTATTTATTTCTTGATAGTCTTCTGTGTACATATAATCTTTGCATGCATTAAAGATTAGATAGAACATTAAAATATTGAACGCATAATAGTCCAGTATTTCTTAATGTAAAACTTTATTTCATTATGTAAAGTGCTAGGCTGTGTTTTATATATATATATATATATATAAAAAAGTTTCCTATTGCAAATTTGTAAGCCATTTAGCTTATTTTAATACAATATAACCTGACATTCCCTGGCAAAATGGCCACTATACACAAACTGTGATATAATACTTAATACAATCTACTGCAGCATCCTTGTGACAGACTGAAGCTGACAGCACTTGGAAAGCAGCTTCATTGTAGAACCAGGGCTGTCTGCTGTGGAGAGCCTTTGGAACCTCAACCCACACATATACTCACAAACACAGATCCGTTGACCCTCTGACCCCAGCTCAGGGCACTAATACATTTTTGTTTAGTAAAACAAAAATTTTCTTCCGATTTAGCCTTCAGTCCTCAGTACCACGGATTTTTTCCCCGACAACTAATCTTTCTGTAAATGCATTAGTGTGAACGCTCATAAACATAAAGATTGATTACGGCCAACATCAGTGAGCTCCGACTGGTTCGTACTCAGCTCGTGATCCTTTCCTGATTAGCTCTCTTTGTTTCGATGCCTCTTTTCCTAATTGGTTATTCTTCTCTGGAATGAAGAATGCTTTGCCTTTGTTTTCAGGAAGTAAGCTACATGTGAACATTAAGGATATATAGGACTTTTGCTACCAGGCATATGTTGTTTTGCTTTCTTGTGTGCAGCTAAATCGAGTTTTGTGTACACTGCATGCTGTTTACAACTATTGTGGAGTGCAAAACGAGACTGTACCTGAGCCAAGTTTCAGTGCAGCTCTAGCTTATGATAAAGACATCCAGCCGTCAAACACTGGAGTGCACTGAAACCGAGGGGAAGACGGTGAGACGTGTACTGACTAAATTTCTGGATCCCTGTGTCATTGCTGTGATGGTTCCTTTTATGTACGGCATTGTGTTTGCGACACTACAGTACTGTGATATTTCATTTTTGCTAAATGAAATACCTGCATTTACTTTAAAAACATGGTTATGTCTGTGAGATTAATCAACAGTCAAAGTGTTTATAAAACTGAACTTTATTACTAATCAAAGTCAAAATAAATTATTCAAAATATATAATTCGCCACTTCTGGTTGGACAAAAAGAAAACATGCAGATGATAGGATATGCCCGAGCTACAACAAACAAATAAAATATATTATAAAAAGTTTTGGTTAAATGTTCAAATAAAAAATGTCAGAAATATGTACATTAACAACCACTCTTATACCTACGTCAATTACGTTTTACACAGAGTAGTGTGAAAGCACAAGTTTTTTTCCATGCTAGTGGTGGTGGTAGTATGGACACAGATCTTTTCTTTCGGAAACTCCCATAAAAAATCTTTTACGTATTAGTGTGGAAGTAGCCTCAGAGTACCAGGCACTGTTTCTAGCTCATGCATTTCACGCTGCTCAGTTTCATAAGGGTGAGAAAATGCACACTTCACACAGGAATTCACATATATCGGAGGTGAAGGACATGCCTCGCTGGCATGAAATTCCACCTGAGCTATGGGTAAAACTGTAAGCCTCGCAAGTTGTCCCACATCAGGGCTGTTTACAAAACAAATGTGTTACATAACATGCCGCGGCTCCCCGAGGCACTTAGCCAGTGTCTTGGGCCTCCTTTTCCCCCATACACTCTTCTTCTTCATTCGACATGCTTGCCTATGGACCCCTTATCAATCCTCCTCTAAGTGCAGCAGGAAGGGCTTATACCAGGAAGTCTTCCTGAACCAGCCAGCTCTTCAGCACCACTATCTCCTCTGGATCGGTAGCTGCTGCTGACTAGGAGGGTTTGGTAACGCGGCAGAAATGATTACTCAGTTAATACACAGCATGTAGATCACAGCATGGCACTGGACTTGGGAAGAGCCAGCCGAGCCAGAAACCAGGAGATCCCATCGCTGATATATTAATTATTCTCCTCTTCCAGCAAAGTAGTGGCTTGCTGTCTCACATTTGCAGCATGTCCTCACAGGGAATGCAGCGCGGTTGCGTTTATGCGGTGGCCTCGTCACTAGATCCATAGATAAGCTCAAAGCTGCAGGGATTTTAGGATCTGTAGCAGCTTGGATCAAAAACTGGCTAACAGGCAGGAAGCAGCGAGTAGTTATTAGAGGCACAATGTCACAGTGGGCCTGCGTTCATAGTGGGGTACCGCAGGGTTC
>JAODKC010000064.1:19212912-19225049 GCA_026777985.1 Mormyrops attenuatus
CTTTAAATCAGAGCTAGATAAGATTTTAACAACTCTGAGCTATTAGTTAGGTTCTCCCCAAACGAGCTTGATGGGCTCAAATGGCCTCCTCTCGTTTGTAAATTTCTTATGTTCTTATGTTCCATGAGGTCAATGGAGAGACTCATCGAGGTATAGAGGACATGGTGAGGACCAGCGGCTTTTTTTTTTTTTGGGGGGGGTGGTGGTGTGTCTCAGTGGGCTAAGCCTGTGTGCCTGTAATCACAAGGTCACTGGTTCAAACCCTGTCTGCAGGTCCTTGAGGAAGGCCCTTAACCCCCAGCTCCCTGGGCACCCAAACAGGTGGCTGCCCTTCGCGGACAGCTTACTCTACAAAGAGCAAGTTGAGGGAGGCATAAAGACAATTTACCCACGGGTCCTAATAAAGGATCAATTATTATTATTATTATTATTATTATTAGGGATGGGCCGATGAGACACTGATAAAAAGGTACAGTATGGGGAGCAGAAACAGTGAGCTAGAACACCACAGCAGCCTCAAGTCCCAAGAGAAGACACGATGAACACTAAGCTAACAAAAAAGGAATGGGCCACTGTAAAAAAGCTGGTTGTACAGGTGGGCTATGCCACACAAAGGATGTGTGACTTGTGGTTTTTGTTCAACAAGTACTATGGAAGGTAATTTCCTAATCTCTTGAGTTTAGCAGCGAAGGGTCTATCAGCAACAGTTCATACTGCAGCCTGTGAACGGGGCTTCTCTGTACAAACCAGGTTAAAACTGCTCACAGTAACTGTTTGATTCCTGAGACAGTAGATAGTTTGTTGACAATCAAAAATGAAAGTGGGGACCTGAAACACTTTGATTTGGGTTAGAAAGCAGAGTTCACAGTTTAATGTTCAGCCTTTATGTAATAATAATGTGAAATTGATATAGTAAACAGTCTTTGGACATAAGATAAAATGTAAAATGTATGTTTTGGTCCCTTAGTCCTATGGTCCACCTGTTTTGAAAATGGCCCATGTTTTTCATGACTGTTACACATATCATTGGTACCCTCTCATTCAGGCTTTCTTTTAATGTTCCCTCACCCTCCGAAAGAGCCATACCTTAAGAGCACAGAAGATGCAGGAGTCCTCCATGCACCTGTGGGTACTCAGCTGGCGGAAGCTCCTACGAAAGATGTCGAGATGCCAGAGGACCTGCGGGTAGGGGGTGGAAGGAGGCTGTTAGCTCCTTCCTGGTCTCAAGAGCAACTCATAGCACCTCACAAGTACTCTTCTGACTGAGCAACATGTGGCTCAACAGGCTCTCTGTTCCTGTGATCAGAAGGTCGCTGGTTCAAGCCCGGCTTTGGCAGAACAGCCACATGTCCATGGACCCACACATTTAAGATAGATAGACATCACATTTAAACTTAAGCTAAATATTTTTCAAGATCAAACTGAAATACAATTCCAAGACCCCCGGTGGATGAACGAAATCACAAGTAGTACCAAACCCTAAACAGTAGATACTATGTTTTGTCCCACACATACATACATATGACAGTTCACTTTAGAAATTAGGCACAATAAGAGATTAACAGCAATAGAACATTTATAACAATATATTTGCAATAAAAGTTATGTGAATGTGGTCTCTAAAAAATTCTTATTTTACTGTACTCACTATTTTTCATAAATATTGTTTATTTTTTTTAAATAATACAAAAACGATACTTGAACACAAGTACTGCCATACATACGTGGTTACGCTGGACGAAGGAATGATTCACGTTCCAGGTGTGACATTCGAGATGTCATGACGCTACTCTGAAACTTAGGAATTATCTTTGGAATTTTCCATTTAATATTTTCAGAAAACAAATCTCTAGTGTAGTGGAACCAATGTAATAGTGAGACCACTGTGAATGTTCCTGACACTGACAAAATGAAGACCTAGTAAGCTTAAATTTAAGACTTCATGAGACTTTTCACGGCCTTAATTAAACTCTAATTTAAGACATTTTAGGAGTTTTTAATGCCCCACAGACACTCTGTTATAATAATACTGTTTAGTAATATACTTGTGACTGAGCATTCATTGGAAGCTCAGCCTAGCCATACTAATGCCTAGACAATTCCTCAATAGCATGTATGTTTGGAATGTGCAATTTGCCTCACTTGTACAGTGCCTTGAAAAAGTATTCATACCCCTTGACACTTGAAACTTAAATGTATTTTAATGGGATTTTATGTGATAGACCAACACAAAGTAGTGCATAATTGTGAAGTGGAAAGAAAATGATACATGGCTTTCAAAATATTTCACAAATAAAAATCTGTGTGCATTTGTATTCGGCGCCCTGATAGCCCTAAATAAAATCCAGTGCAACCATTTGCCTTCCAAAGTCACCTAATTAGTAAATGTGTGTAATTTATTCTCAGTATAAATACAGCTGTTCTATGAAGGCCTCAGAGGTTTGCTAGAGAACAATAGTGAACAAACAGCATTATGAAGACCAAGGAACACACCAGACAGGTCAGGGATAAAGTTGTGGAGAAGTTTAAAGCAGGGTTAGGTTATAAAAAAAATATCCCAAGCTTTGACCATCACACGGAACACTGTTCAATCCATCATTTGAAAATGCAAAGAGTGTGGCACAACTGCAAACCTACCAAGACATGGCCGTCCACCTAAACTGACAAACCGGGCAAGGAGACCACTAATCGCAGAAGCAGCCAAGAGGCCCATGGTCACTCTGGAAGAGCTGCAGAGATCCACAGCTCAGGTGGGAGTATCTGTCCACAGGACAACTATTAATCATGTACTCCACAAATCTGGCCTTTATGGAAGAGTGACAAGAAGAAAGCCATTGATGAAAGAAAGCCATAAGAAGAACCGTTTGCAGTTTGCCACAAGTCATGTAGGGGACACAGCAAACATGGAAGAAGGTGCTCTGGTCAGATGAGACCAAAATTGAACATTTTGGCCTAAATGCAAAATGCTATGTGCGGCGGAAAGCTAACACTGCACATCACCCTGAACACACCATCCCCACTGTGAAAGATGGTGGTGGCAGCATCAAGCTGTGGTGATGCTTTTCTTCAGCAGGGACATGGAAGCTGGTGAGAGTTGATGGGAAAATGGATGGAGCTAAATACAGGGCAATCCTGGAAGGAAACCTGGTAGAGGCTGCAAAAGACTTGAGACTGGGGCGAAGGTTCACCTTCCAGCAGGACAACGACCCTAAACTTACAGCCAGAGTTACAATGAAATGGTTTAGAACAAAGCATAGTCATGTGTTAGAATGGCCCAGTCAAAGTCCAGACCTAAATCCCATTGAGAATCTCGGCAAGACTTGAAAATTGCTGTTTACTTTTCAGATTTTTATGAAAAACCCACCAAACTTGAGTCACAAAGTCAAGTGGTCACACTACAGCAACAGGCAAAATTTGGTGGATCGAGGGTCCTTTCTTACACCCAATCAAATTTCATCCAATCAAGAAATATAAAAAATCTATCTGTAACTATGTCATCATTTTTGAGTCAATTATGCCATTCTAGAAACATCTGAACTGCTGCCATTGTCAAACGTTTGATGGCAGGGTCCCCAAACTTTGCACAGTTGATCAATGGGTGATTGTGGTACAAGGTTCAAAAAAACTGGGTGGAGCTTCCAAAAAATTTCACTCATTGACTTTAATGGGAAAATTTTAACTGCTGCCATTCTCACAATTTTGATGGCAGGATCCCCAAACTGACCAACCTTTTTACAGTTTTAGGAGTACAACCGTCAGACTTTCCATAGTTCATGGTCCCAGAGCCATGAGTTAGGCGTGTGCTTTTATAAACTCTCGCACCCTCCATCATTTTGGGAGGTCCCGCCAAACACCATATTTTTCCCATTGACTTATACTGGGAGGATTTTTAAACCACTACCCTTCTCACAGCTTTTATGCTAAACCCACCAAACTTGAGTCACACAGTCATGGGATCACACTAAAGCAACTGGCTACATTTTGTGGAAGTCCGTGATTCAGTGTCCTCTCCTGTACCCAAGAAATTTCACCCAATCAGAAAACAGTTATATAGGCAATCTATCAACTATGTCATCATTTTCAGGTCAATTATGTCATCTGGCATTCCAGACAAAAAGTGGGTGGAGCCTCCAACAGCCAATCAGAATTTACTCATTGACTTTAATGGGAAGATTTCGACTTGTGCGATTGGAGTTTTGTCTGCAAGAGTCAACAGACGCCGCAACTGACTTCATCGATCATTTCTGGGGCCGCAGTGGTTAATTGGGATGACCTTTAGTTACCTCTTGCAACCTGTCCTAATGCTCCTGCATGCCAAAGAGCTGCAAACACCATTACTGCATGAGAAAACAAACAACAACAGCTTCAGGTCCTGAAGCACACATGGGTTTTTGCCTGTATCAACCCATCAGGGAAGTAGAACATAGTGAGCCAGGCAGTTTCTAAGAATACTGTGCCGATTCCCGTTTTTGCAAGAGAACATGTAATGCTGTATGTAATGCGGCCATGTGAAGTCTGTCAGCCAAGTGAGCAAGTGATCATATTAAAGACCCTGTCATCCACTGTACTGATGATGCTTTCCTCCCTGATTTTGGCTCTCCGGCTCCACAGTGCCTTTGTTGTACTTGCCAGTCACTAGCTAAAGGGTGCTAAAAGGGCAGAAAGGGTACGAAAAAAAAACAGAACAGATGCTGGCTGGAGGAGCAAACTGATGATACAACAAAATGTTAAATTTGCAGCTAAATTCCACAGTGACGACAGTGCTAAAGACCGATTTAATGCTAAAGGCAGATTTACTGCTGGGATAGTGACATAATGACAGAGAGCCACAATGAGGCCCTGTGTTCCCAGGTAATAAACAAACAATCTCTCTCCACATGCAATGCTGGCATAGAGTTAGCCTCAGCAAAAGTCTGCCCAGCTGCATTGCTAATACTGAGACTGGGATGGGGGCTCAAGCCTGATTTACACCCACACCCAGGACAGTGCAGCAATGGTCTACATTGCTGATTCAATTCAATTTTATTGGTATAGCACATTTTCACAACACTACATTATCTGAAAGCACTTTACATTAATCCCTGCCCAAAGCCCCCAGTGAGCAAACCAAAGGTGACTGGTGGCAAGGAAAACTCCTTCCTAGAAGGAAGACACCTTGGGAGACCTAAAGGGGGAGCCCATCCTCCAGGAGTTAGCAAAGGAAGTCCAGTGGTGGGATGGGGTGGGAGTAACTTCCACAAGCTGCTCAGAAACACAGATTTAGGGTTTAAGGCACCTACTTCATGTGGATGCGCAACTGCATGTGACTGTAGTAACAAGTTTTGTCACAGGGGGTGGCCACAGAGATGGTATAAGGGGGCCACACAAAGGGCACATATTACAAAATAAATTATATAGACACCTTTTCTGCCCTCTCTGATCAAATGGCTGGTGAATTTGAAGAACGGTTCACTACGTTCAGGAATACCGCCGTTTAGAGGATTCCTTACTACGTGATTATAAAGACTCCCAGATGGCTGCAAACTAAAATAAAATATGTTTGTAACCCTATATACCTGTCCATGTCCATGCATCAGTTTTATTATAGTTTTCGTTTTTATTTAGCTTTTATATTGTTTGCATTTTTTATTTGACATCCAGTTTAGTTATAGTTAGCTTTCTCTGTGGTTTCATGACATTTTATTTTAGAGATGGATGGATAAGTGACTACAGGTGAGGGTAGGAATGCAGATCAACTGGTAAATGAATAGCTTCTCCTTCCACCTCAGCTCTCGCTTTACCACAACAGAACGGAACAGCGCCTGCATAACTCCCAAAGTAGCACCAATCCGCTTGTCAGTCTCCCACTCCCTTCTTCCCTCACTTGTGAACATGACCCTGAGATACTTAAATTCCTCTGTTTCAGGCAGTAACTCATTCCCAATCTGGATGGGCAATCCACCCTTTTCCGGTTGAGAACCATGACCTCAGTCATGATTTCAGGACTGTAGCAGGATCACTGTTCACTCGTGATCTGTGACAAGCCAAGTGGCATTTATGAGGAGAAAAAAAGGCTTTATTATATTGTATTAATTATAAAAAAAAATTGAATTAATAAATTTAATACATTGCATTAACAGGTGTAAATTTTTTTATGGAGTTTTATGTCTTTTAAAATTGCTGTTCATGTTCAAGAGTCACTGTTCATCCATTATTAAATTAGTACTACATTACACAAATATTAAATTAATATTACATTACATATTAAATTTGTAAATGAATGGAATTCACATAAGGACTGAAGATAAACATTTCTAAAATACCAAGATTGTGGAAGATACTGATTTTTCCTATGCTTACAGAGATAAAGTTGTGGATAAATCGCCACTTTTTCCAAAAATATAACATTGAAAATAGCTCCATATAGTTTATGTTACATTTAATCAGCAAACTACTGATATTTCACTAACTTGGCCTCTAACAGAAATACTTATAATAAGTCAAATGGTGTAACCATTTCATTTGAAAATAAAATTTTATAGGTATTATCATGGACACTTATGCAGACACGTGATTATGGTATGAATGTTTCAAATGTAATTTTTAAAGTACATACTCATTTTTATGATTATGATGAATTGTGAATGTTTTGGTGGGGTCATGCCATTTGATATGTAAACCTAGGCATACCTGACCATTTTCTGCTATTTTAAGAAGAGTCACTAACCTTAGCAGTTAGCGTGACCAGGGGTCCTTCTCTCTGATATTTCCTGTCACATGGATTCCTTGCACAATATGAACAAAATGGCTCTTTGAATGGTGGTTACTCCACCTTGCCACTAATGACACCTGACTAACACCAAATTACCAAATGAATTAGAATATTCAGAATAACGGTGCTCTGTTACTTTTATTTCCTGTTACATAGTTCTAATGTAAGATTATGCCCGACTAGTTGAAAGGATGTTTTATTGAGAATTTCACACATTTAGAGCAAATTTAATTATTCAGTACAAAATTTTATGGTTACACTACATTGACATTTTTGCCATCATCGCCCAAATATTCTCTGAAAATTCATTAAAACCAGAATTTTAGACTAGGTCCTCAAATAAAGTATGTATAATTTATGTTTATTTTCAAATTTTAACACTTTTAAATTTAAAGTAAACCATATGGACACAAAAAAATAGCATCATGTCAGTTTTTATATACTTTAGTTTCACTTTAAGTTTTTTGTAATTTTAATTATAGAGATAGACATAAAGTTGTAGGACATTGGTTATTTCTACAAACACATCTTTACTATAACTAAAGAGTATTTTAAAATGGTAACAGAAACTAACAGAAATATAATTTTAAAAAAAAATTTGAATACTTTCGGAAGCAATACGTAAAGTTTTTGTTTAGTTGCAGTTTTTTTTAATTTTTGTATCTCATTTTATTTCAGTTTATGGAAACCCTGCCTTGTGTACTATAAGTAGATAGTGCACGGTTAGTTTTAGTAAAATTCTTGTTTTTAATAACATCCATATCACACAGTGATATACCATCCATACCACCATCATAATTGTGACTTTTAAGAGCAGCTTTGCTCTACAACACTACCCCAAACCTGATGTTACAGAACATGGTTATGAACCAAGCATTACAGTCAAGCAGATTTACGGTTTATGGTGAGCGGTCCTCTCCAATAAGACCCCACCTTTCCTATTCTAGCAAGAGCACAGAGATGCTAAGAAAACATATGCTAGTAGGTGATAGTAGATACTAACAGGCACTAAGAGCGGCTAACAGGCATAGAGGAAAGGGAAGGGATCTGCGGGAAGCACCACAAACAGGGAAGGGCTGGACCCTGTGTTTGCTAGCGCTCCTTCAATGTCTGGTCTTCATGATCCTGGCACGTATCTCACAAATCATTTTAGCACTTGCTGTATTTGCTTGACATTAATGGCACACAGTTGCAAAGGATGATGCCACAATTTGTTTCATGTTGTCCTGGTTCGGAAAAGCAGAGCAAATGCACCAGCACACCAGAGACATATGGTATCTAAGATACGTCTTTTCCATCTGTCAGGGGTTGGGCAATCATGCTTATGAAGTGTAGTCTACATGCAGGAGCAGAAGTGAACCTTAAGGTAGGAAAACCATCAAGGGCCCCTGGCCGTTGATCCCGTGATGCCTGTACTGTAGGAGTCAGGCCAAGTGTTATGAGGTGAACAAGACAGCTGTGGAATACTGTGATATACGGCTGCACTGTAACAGGCCTCCAGTTACCCCGAGAAGTAGGCAACCTTCTAAACTCACACACACACGACACACAACTACCCACAGGGGCAAACAGACTTAGGGCAACCAACATCTGGGACAGCATAAGCATGCTATTCATACTCCTTCTTATTTCTTAATCAGGCGGAATGGAGCACAGCAGTTATTAACTTCTAGCCTAAAGGTCCTACAAGGGGCTCAGCTGTAAGAGAAGCAGTTGTCCTGCTTGTCCTAAAAATTCTCATCTCATCAAACTATTGAACTCAATTAGACTGCAAAATCACTCTTGATACATGCTATGTGAGTAGGATAATACTAATATTAATAATAATAATAGCTGTAGCTCTGCAAGTAGTGTCCAGCATGGTGGCCATATCCCCAGGGGACCCAAGAAAGGCCCAGTTCTACCTGTCTCAGTCTGACAAACCCAGGGGATGAATACCTGTAAGCTTTGACCTGCTTGTAAGATTGTGCACCTGTAGGGCTGTTTTTCCAAGGGCTTCCCTCATTGTACAAAACGGCACCGTCTTCTAGACAATCCCTCCTGCTCTTATTGATGGCGATGAGTGAGTCCTATAGTAAGTCCGATTCAAGAACAAGACCTTAAAGGGTCGAGTCCAAGTGAAAATCAAGACTATGGGGAAGTCGAGACAGAGACTGGAAAGGAAAAAGCCCATTTTCGAGACCATGGTTTTAATTATGACATCCATCCATCCATCCATCCATCCGACCATCATCTGCCACTCATCCAGGGTCAGGTTGCAGTGGCAGCAGTCTAAGTAGGGATGCCCAAACCTCTCTCTCATCAGCCTCCTCCTCCAGCTCCACCAGGGTAATACCAAGGCGTTTCCAGGTCAGCCGAGAAATATAATCTCTCTAGAGTGTCCGGGATCTTCCCCTGGGGCCATGCCTATGCCTAGAAATCCTGTCCATAAACAGTTACATACGACAGCCCAGGCAAAGCTCAACACCCACCGGGAATGAGTCTGACTACTGGCAATGTTAACCAAACTGTCACTGCATTTACAGAGGGACCTGAGAGTCCGCAACAGCTGACCCCGTACCCCATACTCCTGAAGCACCCCCCACAAAATCCCATCAGGGACACACTCGTATGCCTTTTCCAAGTTCACAAAACATATGTAAACTGGTTGGGCAAACTCCAACGAACTCTCCCGTATCCTTGTGAGGGGAAAGTGATCGTCCAGCGTTCCGTGACCAGGATGGAATCTGCATTGTTCCTCCTGGATACGAAGTTCAACCAGTGGGTGGATCTCCAGTAGCTCCAGTAGACCTTCCCAGAGAGGCTGAGGAATGTGATACCCCTGAATCTAGAACACATACACTGGTCCCCTTTCTTAAAGACTGGGACCACCATCCCAGTCTTCCAATCCAAAGGCACTGTCCACAACTTCCAC
Source organism: Mormyrops attenuatus (assembly GCA_026777985.1). Taxonomy (NCBI): domain Eukaryota; kingdom Metazoa; phylum Chordata; class Actinopteri; order Osteoglossiformes; family Mormyridae; genus Mormyrops; species Mormyrops attenuatus. The sequence goes on from JAODKC010000064.1 coordinate 19,222,578, forward strand.
GCAATGTTGAAGAGGCATGTCAGCCATGACAGCTCAACAATACCAAGAGCATTCAAGAACTCAGGGCAAATTTCATCCACCGTTGGAGGCTTACTCATCAAAAAGTTTTTTGACTACTTCACTGACCTCAGCCCAGAAGATGGGTAAGTCCTCCTCTGAGTGTTCCAGCTCGACTTCCCCCAAGGAAAGTGTACCAGTAGGATTCAGGAGGTCCTCAAAATAGTCCTTTCACCACTTAACTATATCCCCAGTTGAGGTCAACAGCTCTCTATCCCTGCTGTAAACAACATGGGTAAAGCCTTGCAGCCCCTCCTGAGTTGCCTGATGGATCTTTTCAAGGTCTACTGAAAGATTTTCTTCATGGTCTCACCAAACTCCTCCCATACCCAGTTTTTGCTTCAGTAACTGCCGAAGTTACATTCCGCTTAGCCTGTTGGTACCTGTCAGCTGCTATAGGAGTCCCACATGCTAACCAAGCTCACAATTCCTCCTTCTTCACCCTGACATCTCCCTTTACCACTAGCATCCACCACCGGGTTCAGGGATTGCCACCACAACAGGCCCCAACAACCTTATTGCCACAGCTCCGCACAGCCACTTCTGCAATGGAGTCCTGGAACATCACCCACTCAGTCTCAATGTCCCGAACTCCATAGGGATGCAGGATAAGTTCTGACAGAGGTATGAGTTGAAGATCTCCTGGACAGGGCCCTCCACCAGATGCTCCCAGCACACCCTCATTATACGTGTGGGTCTACCAGGTCTATCCAGCATCTTCCCTCACTATCAGATCCAACTCACCACCAGGTGGTGATCAGTTGACAGCTCACCTCCTCTCTTCACACGAATATCTAAAATAAGCAGATGCAGATCCTATAATATGATTACAAAATCGATCATCGAACTGTGGCCTAGGGTGCTCTGGTGCCAGGTGCACTTAGGAACGTCCTTATCCTTGAACATGGTGTTCATTACGAGCAAACTCCCATGTGAGTGTTAAAGTGCCCCAGCAGAACAATGAGGTCCCCAAAGAGGGATGCCTTCAAGCACCCCATCCAAGGTCTCCAAGAAGACTGGATATTCTCAATTGGTGTTTGGTGCATAAGCACAGACAACAGTCAGAGCCCATCCCCGGCACAAAGTCAAAGGAAGGCGACCCTGTCATTCACCAAGGTAAACTCCAGCGTACTGCCACTGAACTGGGGGACTATAACTGGACTCACACCTGCCTGGTGCCCCTCACCATGGGCAACTCCAGAGTGGAATATAGTCCAGCTCCTTTCCATGAGTTTGTGACCAGAGCCCAAGCTGTGTATTGAGGTGAGTCTAACTATATCTAGTCGGTATCTTTCTACTCACATAGCAGCTAAGGCCCCTTTCCCACCAGGGAGGCTATGTTGCATGTGCCAATAGTGAAATTTGGTCACTGACAAGGCCCATGCCCCCCCCCCCCCCCAGGCATGGTTCTAGGGCAAGGCCCTGGTCTCCCCAATCCAGGCAGGGTCACATATCCCTTTATGGTAATTGTCATGGGGGTGTTCTGAATCACACTTAGTCCAGCTGCTCACCTAGGACTAATTTCCTTTGGGAGACCCTACCAGGGACAATTGCCCCCGACAACATACCTCATAGAATCACTTATTTAATATTTTCGTCAATACTGCTAATTCAGAAAACAGAGCAGCATGTTCTAAATGTCAAAAGCTCCAAACAAGCTCCTCGGCTGCCACAGGCTTCTCTGCTGACAGAAGTCACACAACTGGAATTTCAGCATTTCATGCATGTTCCGTAATTTCATGAAGTGACTCTCCTCGCATCAGGAAGCTGGAGCTGGGCCCCAGAGAGGAAGAACATTTCAGGAATTACCAGTCTTCATGCTCCACTAATAGCTCTTTCTAGAGGACTCCTGTCATTTATATTTAAGCCATAAAATTGCTGTTTTGGTGTTTGGGTAGATTGCTGAGAAATAGGACCTCAGACAATACTTGCATCTGTACCCACTCTGCTGACGCATATTCATTGTCAATTTAGAGCTTTAGAAGTATTTTCCAGTGCCCAAGTAATTTTATGTCTATGCTGTTAATTATAAGGGAGTTCAACAACAGAAGAAAACCAATGACAGGTTACTTATGGCATAATCATTATCGAAGACAGCCACCAGTGGAAAACTACTGGACGCACAAACACCAGGCACTCTTCTCCATACCTGCTGAAATGGACACACATCTCAGGCCAGCACCGATCCATTCCTGATGTCAAGCAAACTCATGCTTCAGCTTGATTCCCTCCTATGATGACATGAATGTCACCTCCTGACACCTGGAGGAGACTCCAGCAACTGAGTTAATTTGCAATAATTACTTCCACAAGCCCATTTTCCTGACCTGACTGGATATACTGTGCACTCTCAGAAAAAAGGGTACAAATTTGTACCTTTGCTTGTCACTGGGGCTGTACCCTCAAGGGTCTGCC
>JAODKC010000064.1:19225149-19245410 GCA_026777985.1 Mormyrops attenuatus
CAATTGGCAGACCCTTGAGGGTACAGCCCCAGTGACAAGCAAAGGTACAAATTTGTACCCTTTTTTTCTGAGAGTGTAGCAGGCTTTCTTCAGTGTTACCTTTGCTCAGGTGAATAGCATGAGATGCATATGCATGTTCCAACATCTGTTTGTCACATGTCAATTTATGAAAAACATACAGTGTTATAAAAATTGTTTAAACGATGTTCATGTTGGTTTAAAACTATGATATGAGGACTTCTGGGTGGCGCTGCAGCAAGCTGGACATGTAGAGGTGAGCTCCTCAGAGTCGGTTTTGGTAAAGTACCCCCTATAAATATAAATCATTTTGAAATCATTTAAACTCGAGAATGAAAGGGGGGAGCACAAAGGAGTCATAAGAATGATAAAACTATGAATAAAACTCAAGAACTCGGACATAGCTAATGCTGAGCATGGGAATGGTGAGGAAACAGCATAGAATAAAGATGGCGCAGAAGCCAGCGTTAATTACTCGAAAGTCTGACGCTACTTTATAATGAGCTGAAAGACTTTAAACAAGATTTGAGAAGGGACTTGAGCAAATTTAAAAACAATGGAACAAGGAAAATGTCAGGAAAACTGATCTTGCTCAGTTTAGAGACAAAGTTTTACGGGAACTGCAGAATCAAAACGTTAGCATTATGGAGGCGCAAACACGGATAACAGACCTGGAATTGGCCTGCTTGGAACTGAAAGACACATTGCTAACAGTAGTCAGAGACAACGCAGAGATGAAGGAAAAGATAGTTGATTTGGAGAGCTGCTCTAGAAGAAATAATCTCCGTATCTATGGCGTATCAGAAGGAAAAGAGGGGAGGTCAGTAATTGATTTTGTGAGCTGTTTAAAAGTCGACTTGACTTGCCAGTTGGAGTAGAGTTACAAATACAGCGGGCAAACAGAGCATTGATCCCAAGGCCAACCGTGACTGCTTCCCTGAGATCAATAATAGTTAACTTTTTACAGTTCCATGTTAAAGAGTTGGTCGTAAGGAAATGCTGGCAGCGGAAGATTGAAATTGAGGGCAAGTGACTTTACTTTGATAACGATTAGGCTGTTGACATTATGGAGAGGCGCAAGGCAGACGGACCAATTAAATCAATACTGAAGGAGAAGGGGATCCGGTTCCAGACTCCCTATACAAAGATGCGAGTGCAATGGGATTCTAGACTGCGGATCTACGGAAGCGTGGAAGAAGCAGGCCAAGACCTGAAGAACCACGGATTCCAGGTGACGGTAACGACGAGGACAAACGCTGTGGTGGCTGCGGAAACACGACTGAATGAGCTGTTGCCATGGAAATGCACTAAGTCTTCTGGCAGAGCAGTCCTATGTGCATGAGAGAGGCTCACAGGGTTCAGAAGAGATTCAGTGTCAGAAATGGTATGGTTTAAACTTTAAGAGAAATGTAGCCCAAATGAAAACCAAGTATGTCTCCTGCCCTGGGAGAGGCATCCGGTGAATCTGAGGATAAGAAGGTTTTGAGTATGTGCCCCCTATTGGTAATATTTATAAGAGGTAAATAGTAATAAGTTTTATAATGTCTTATTTAGTTATTTGACTGTTTATTTTCCTTTTATGGTGAACTGCATTTTGAAATACGAGGTCTGGGCCATGTCTCTACAAAGACTTATGACTTAATTCAACAACTTATGAAACCGACTGAGGAAATGGCTTAACTAAGCGCGGAATGTTGGACATTTCTAGTAGGAACGAGTGTTTTCTCACTACTAGGGAGGGCCCCTATGTATTTGAGGCACCTTACCCTCCTCCCATCAACAGGGACCACAAAGGATGACAAAATTCATCCTTACTTTTGGGAAGTCTCAAAGTTCTGTGTTCGATTGATGTTATATGTTCTGTTTATTGTTTTTATGTTTGGGTCTGGATTTCAAAGCAATTTCATGTATGGGAACGATAGAGAATAACCTTAGGATACTGTCGCTGAATGTAAATGGTCTGAATAACCTTGATAAATGTTGGAAAATAATGGCTAGATTAAAAAAGGATAAATTATAGGTTATATATTTACAGGATACGCATCTGTCTGGGCAGGAAAGTGAGAAGCTTAGGAGGTTTGGCTATACCAAGACATTTTATAGTTCTTTTCAGCATGGATGTAGGAGAGGTGTGACTATACTGATTTACAACTCGGTGAAATTTGAATCTACTAAAGTAATCAGTGATAAAGAGGGTAGATTAATTATTCTGAATGGGAAATTGGAGAATGAAACAGTGACAACGGTTAATGCATACGCTCCACCAAATAGTAGGAAACGTTGTTTTTTTTAGCTTTGCTTGACCACATAATCTTGGAAATGGATGGGATGTTAATATGTGGGGGCGACTTTAATATTGTGATGAATAGTAAACTAGACACAACAAACAATAACAAAAATATTAACCATGTTGCTAAAATGATTAGAACGACGTTTAACGAGTTTGGTATAGTTGACATCTGGAGAGAACTTCATCCCTCTAAAAGGGATTATACACATTACTCGGCCCCAAATGATACCGATGGTACCCCTCCCAACCAGCCCCTCCTCCATTCACCTTGGCAACCCAGCAGCTGCGCTTAGCACAACATCTGCTCCATTCTGCTCTGTTGTGAGCCAGAAAAAGCAACTTGTGGTGCAGCAATGCACACAGCAGAAGTGTGTTAAAGTCTGTTAACCTGGCCCTTTCAACTATGGGCAGGTCAGGAGAGAGACCACTGTGTTAGCCATCTCAGTGCTGAATATTTTTGTTCCACGCCCCCACCTCTACACAGAACGTGACATGCTGTCGGTTAATCTTTTCAGGTTACTTAAAGGCTGAAACACAATGTTTTCCATCCATCCATCTTCCAAAACGCTTATCCTTCTGGGTCGTTGGGGGTCCAGAGCCCATCCCAGAAGCTATGGGCACAAGGCGGGGAACAACCCAGGATGGGGGGGGGCAGCCCATCGCAGGGCACACTCCCCCACCATTCACACCTACGGGCAATTTAGTAACTCCAATTAGCCTCAGCATGTTTTTGGACTGTGGGGGGAAACCAGAGTACCCGGAGAAAACCCCACGACGACATGGGGAGAACATGCAAACTCAACACATATGTAACCCAGGCAGAGACTCAAACTCTGGTCCCAGAGGTGTGAGGCAACAGTGCTAACCACCATGCCACCATACGCAATGTTTTCATACTTTTTAATTACAACATTATTAGATATGTTATATATAAATAACAGTGACATTTTTGCAGCCGGAGAGCCTATTTATTTCATGCTAGAAGTACGCTGTACTGTATCCTGGCAGTCCCCGGGTTAAGGATGTCGACTTACGGACGACTCGTACTTACGAACGGACTGCCAAAAAGCCTGTTATATTAAAAATTTGGGTTAAATACAATGGTTTGTGATAAAGTACGCATGCACTACTTTATGACACTCGTGAAAACATTGCGCGGCTTCAGCTCGAGGTACAGTACAGTACTGTAGTTACATTTATTATTACTGAATAACTAGTATTGGTATTATGTATTCTATTACTGTTTATCTGACTGACTTACATATTCAACATATTCACATTTCCCTAAGTCAAAACTGACTTAGGGAATGTATCTCGTTCCTGACCTGGGGACTGCAAAGTTTCTTAAAACATTTTTCATTACTTTTAAATAGTTATTTCACTTTCACTTCATAAAGGTGCTTTGTATCTTGCCACTGTCCGGGCCACTGGCCACATCCTCCCCAGACCTGCCTGTGCTAAGGCCTGATTGCGGCATTTCCCCACACAGTGTTACATGTCTTTTTAATGAACTGTAGGGTCATCCCTGATGATCAAGTCTTTCCTAGAAGCTTCTCCATGACTTGCACGTGTCTGATATCTGCTATAGTTCAGTGGACTGTGCAAATCAGTGTCAGATACTCTACGGCAAGGTATCTCCTATCAGCCTGAACAGCAGTGTTCTTCCCGAATCATAACCAAGCCCTTTATAGCCAGTGGTAACCACAAATGATCATTTGTTGTGTTGTCATTATAAATCCTGCACTATACACTATATTTAAAAAAATATCGAGAGACCCAAAATGTTGAATTTTGGTCCCTGAGACACTTAGTTATCACTTTTGCTTTATGGCGGGTCCCCATCATGCTGGAAAAAGCATTGATCTTCACCAAACTGTTCTTGGATATTTGGGCAAAGTTGCACTCAGAGGATGTTTTGGTTCTATTCTTTATTTATGGCCATGATCTTAGGCAAATTGTGAGTGAGCCCACTCCCTTGGCTGAGAAGCAGCCCCACACATGAAAGGTCATAGGATACTTTACTGTTGGCATGACACAGGACTGATGTTTTTCTTGGAGAAAAGTGGCTTCTTTGCTGCCCTTCTGGACACCAGGCCATCCTTCAAAAGTCTTCACCTCGCTGTGCATGCAGATGCACTCGCACCTGCCTGCTGCCACTCCTGAGCAAGCTCTGCACTGGTGGTGCCCGGATCCCGCAGCTGAATCAACTTTAGAAGATGGTCATGGCGCTTGCTGGACTTTCTTAGGTGCCCTGAAGCCTTCTTACTAGCAGCAAAATCCTTGCCTGTGAAGCCCTTTTTGTGCAAAGCAATGATGACTGCACATGTTCCTCGCAGGTAACAATGGTTAACAGAAGAAGAACAGTGACCGCCCTCCTTTTAAAGCATCCAGTCTGCTAATCTAACTCAATCAGCATAACAGAGCAATCTCCAGCCTTGTCTCATCAATACTCTCACCTATGTTAACAAGAGAATCACTGAAATGATCCTTTTGTGGCAGGGCTGAAACGCAGTGGAGAGTGGTTTTTTGGGATTGAGCCTGGAGTGCAGGCATCTCTTTTACCAAAAGGCTGTTGTAGCTGGGTCTGGCTAACGAGGAGCCTCAAAGAAAGACCTCTCACAGGAAAATACCACCATCTGTACTAAAGCTGGCTAATCCTGCAACAACACATTTAACACACTCTCTTTTGTATGTGGGGAGGAAAAAAAAATCAGGAAATCTGCCAGTAGTATCGTCCCACTTATATGTTTTCCAAAACTCACCAGTAAACTTTATCAGATAAACTAGTTGCATATGTGCAATTTCCATTTTTTATATGCATTATAAACACCTAGTAATACAAGCGTGGATGAAGGCCTCACCTGCAGAGCACTGTTCAGGAAGCAGCTGTTCTGTCCAGGCTCGTTGCTCAGACCCTTGCTGGGTGCGATGGACGCCATGGTGCGTGGTGTAAAGATGCCCTGCAGACTGCTGACACCCGAAGCAAAATAGTTTCTCTTCCACGACATGACACCACGCGCTCCCTCAATCCCACCTGGATCAGCAGAGCACTGCCTTCTGCAGGGGATGGTCAGTCAGGCTCATCATTGCAAACAGACCAGGAATACATGTGGGGGCCCTTGGAAAGATGGCAGCTGGATGAATACACAAACTGGGTGACGAGGAGTAAGCTTGTGCTCCAGTGGACTGTTTGTTATGTAATCCCCTTACTCAGATTAGCCCCCACAGAGGTGGAAGAATAAAAATCAAAATATGGAAGATTGTACCCTGTTTTTTAATACATAAATGAGAAAAAGAAAGATTAATGGAGAAAAAAAAGTGACTATATTTTGGAGCAGGGAAACGTCCAGGGATGTCGAAAAACAAGTGCCGTCTTCAGAACAACAGCTCTCGCTCTCTCCTTCCTCTGGGGACACTTTAACCACACAGTGAGCTGTTTGTTAGGCCTGAGGGTGCCACTTCAGTCCTCCCCCCAAGGCCAGTCTGTAAAGTCTTCATCAAGTGTCAACAAAGGCCTTGCGTCGTTGTTGCTGGAGGTGTGTGTTTCTGTGTGTGCACAGGGGTCACTGCTGTATCCTTTCTGCTTCTACAGAGGCATCCATGAGAGACCCAACCTTGGCTACACTTCAGCCAGTCTGGGGGGGAGGACAGAAAAAAAACAAACATTAAAAAAATGCTTTTCCCTTAAAAATAACACAGTACTGTGACACATCCTAACACAGTGGCCTAGTGAGATTAGACCGGTATCTGCTGTTGCAGCCATGTCTACCTTGATGGCCATTCGTACTGTTAGATCCGTCCCACCAGTCTTCATCGTTGGGAGCTGTACCCCAGGAACATACAAGGATCTGGGAGGTCACATTTTGCTGCTTGCAAGTGTACCACCATCTCTGTGACAATAATTTGCCATCATAGCAACCACTCCTTACCATACTGAGACCTGGGACTCGCTCACTCGCAGGTGAGCTGAATGAAGCCTTTTCCTTATCCAGACATTCACAATCAACCATATTACATACATGCTATTTGGGAAAGAGGCCCACCCTTCAATCCCAGAACCCAAAAGGTAGTAATGTCAGTAACTCTTCTTTTTTTTTTAAAGAAAAAATAAATGGTCAACGTGTTCAGGAGATTGTGTGCTCTGAGCGTAGCGTCCTATGTCACTGGCCGTACTAAACACACGCTTTGAAGGTATGCTAGCTTGCGAGGTACTTATTAATGACCAAGTCAAAATGATCTACGTACTATAAAAATGCAAAACATACATTTATGTATAAAAAATATTGAGTATTCTTTAATATTATTTATTATTATTAATAATATTAATGTAATACACACACACACTCCCCATTACAGCACACTACTGTAATATAATATAATAATAATAATAATAATAATTTCCCTTTGGGATAAATAAAGTATTTTTGCATTGATCTGGGATTTTATATCCTACACCTTTCTCTTTCTCAGCTCGCTTTTCGGAGGGAAGTTATGTTGTAGTTTTTATGAACAGTCCGAAAATGCCGCTCCACATTTCCATTCTTCGGAATAGCAACGTTAGACTAACAGATGAGGCAAATGCACTTCAAATATGACAGGGTGGAAAAAAACAGTCCGGCCTCCCCCCATTCCGTTTGGAAGTGGTGGGTTTTTGGCTTCTTACTTGGTCCAGCTCCCCCATTCATTTTTATACCCTTTCTTAAGTTAAGTAGGAATAAACTGGAGGCTAACTAGGCGACTACACCCCTAGTAATACAGCTGTTTATTATCATCAAGTATTATATACTCCACATATCCATCTTATGCCACTGTCACCTGACTAAGTTCACCAGCATCACCACCAACACGCGAGTAAAACATTACACTATGACAATATGACGGCTACCACATCAGTAGGCAATTGGAATTTTTCAGTTACAGTATAATTTTATGGGACCACCATTGGATATGTGATCTGTCGCTGACCAAAATGTCATTCTGAATGCATTCAAAAAATGGAATCAGAGAGCCACGTAGAGCAGACCGCCTACGTCTCCTATGTTCACCTTCTGAGATGGGCAAGGGTACTGGTATAGTCTCCGTCAGGCCCTGCACCTGGTGACAAGTAGGGAAATCATTAGCTACATGTAACTTATCCATCTGTCGTACCGGTGTGCATGCATACGACGCCAGAAGTCTCCTCTCAAACACACACACAAACACAAACACAGTGGGTCATATGCAGGGGATTAGCAGAATCAGACACACAGATTAGCCTGCCTCAGGATCTGTCTAGGGCCCAGCCTAATGACCCGTCTGCTCCCGTGTCAAGAACATGGCATCCCTCATTATAGTTACACACCGGTAGCCTCAGAAGACCCTTTCTGTCAGATGTTTCTATGGTATACAGAAGTATAATTACAAGCATTTCATAAGTGTCAAAGTACATCAAGTTTATGCAAAGAGTCAATATTTGCAGCGTTGGCCCTCCTTTTTCAAGACCTCTGCAATTTGCCTTGCCGTGCGGTCAGTCAACTTCTGAGCCAAATCCTGACGAGGGCTGCCCATTCTTGCATAATCAATGCTTGGAGTTTGTCAGAATTTGTGGGGGGTTTTTGTCCACCCACCTCTTGAGGATTGACCACAAGTTCTCAATGGGATTAAGGTCCGGGGAGGTTCCTGGCCATGGACCCAAAATGTAGATCTTTCGTTCCCCGAGCCACTTAGTTATCACTTTTGCCTTATGGCACGGTGCTCCATCATGCTGGAAAAGGTTTTGTTTGTCACCAAACTGTTGCATGGTTGGGTGAAGTTGTTCTGGGAGGATGTTTTGGTACCATTCTTTATTCATGGCCATGTCCTTAGGGAAAATTGTGAGTGAGCCCATTCCCTTGGCTGAGAAGCAACCCCACAAGTGAATGGTCCATGACACAGGACTGATGGTAGCGCTCACCTTTGCTTCTCCAGAAAATCTTTTTTCCGGGTGCCCCAAACGATTGGTAAGAGGATTCATCAGGAAAAATGACTTTACCCCAGTCCTCAGCAGTCCAATCCCTGTACCCTTTAAAGAATATCAGTCTGTCCCTGATGTTTTTCATGGAAAGAAGTACATTCTTTGCTGCCCTTCTTGACATCAGGCCATCCTCCAAAAGCCTTCACCTCACTGTGCGTGCAGATGCACTCACACCTGCCTGCTGCCATTCCTGAGCAAGCTCTGAACTGGTAGTGCCCTGATCCCGCAGCTGAATCAACTTTCAGCCTTCACCCTTCAGCCCTCACCCAAAGTCAGCTGACACGGGCACCGGAAACGGCATATCAATGCAAACAGGCTCAAAAAAAATTAAAAGAAAACATCACAAACAGCATTTCTCCATCGTCCCCCTGCTTCTGGACCAAAGGAAGCCTGGATACAGACATGTACAGCTGTTCCAGATGCTCACACGCACACGCTCTCTCTCTCTCACACACACACACATACACACACAAAGTGGGCCATAGCAGACTTCATGCCAGCACTGCCCCCCAGCACTACTGCTCTTGTCAGCTGACCATTCCTCCCTGGAAACAGACTTGAACTGAGACTCCACTCCTCTAAGACTCCACCCCTTTAAGAGCATGCCCCTTTCACCCCATCCCTGACTCACCTCACAGGGTGTTATACATTACTAGCATGTTCCACCCAACAGGTGACAAAAGCCTTCAAGCACGTGTTATGAGATGGCGAAATTACTACCATGGTGACAGACAAAACCTAACAAAGTAATGGAACATTTTGGAAGTCTAAGTCATGCCCCTCTGGTGTGGAATGAGACAGAGCAGATGGAAACGTGACATTCTGCTTTCTCACTGGCTTACTGGGCCATGGGGAAAATGTTGACTACCTAATTGGAGCTACATGTTACAGTTAGTTGCATCCCAGCAGAGTAAAAGCTGAACCACTAAGTGATACAGCCCCCTGAACAGTCTACCCACTAAAATGGCTGGAGTGTCCATCATCTGCCTACGTGACTATAAATCTTGGCCCTTTTCCTGTAATTGCATTGATGCAGCACAACTGTTCTCACATATCAAGCAGGACCCACGTCAAAGTGACACAATCACCCCCAGAAGTCAGTGTTACAATGCAGCATTCTCACGACTCTAGCAAATCTGTGTCCTGCTGACCGGAAACGGCTGCTGTCATGCCAGCTCATCAAAACAAATGACTCACGAAGTTCAGTTTGAAATGGAGTTGCATTCAGAAAAACACTGAAGGAAAAGTTCATTATCTGGCCACATGACTGCCAAGCAGTCAGCCAGTCAGACGGAATCAGTTCATCTGCGCTCACATTGCACTTAACGATCCTGGCCTGAGCAAGGTTTCGTCATCAACATGAGGCTTTTTGTATTGAAAAAAAACATACAAAAGAAAGAGCTATTGCACAGCAGAATGGAATTCATGATTAAGGTTCTTATTTCGTGACTTATATGGAGTTGTTTTGGGCACAATGGCACATATTTATCAAGTGTTTAATGCAGTAATTATTTATTTGTGCTGCATGTATAAGAAAATAGTCCCACATTTTACCAAATATCTTTGTGTTTGTGCAGACTAGTGTTACATGGAATACCAGTACTGAAAACGTGCCGTGGTACCGAATGTTTGAAGGCTGTTCGGTATTACATTTCTTTTGTACTGTAGCAGCACTAATTACACTATTAGATATCATTAATATCTGTAATGTGACTGCGATATGATGATGTATATCGGATGGGTGAAATAAAAATGTCTATAGTTTCATATTACGCTCTATTGTTTTGTTTCGTGGTGTTGCAAAATACACTGTTTACGGCAACATTTTTTTCATCATTTAGAAGATGGTTTGCAATGTTACACGCCACCATGTGGGATCTGGAACTTGTATGGAAGTTTTTATTGAACTTTATTATTTGTAACCCACAGAATACATCCACAAATAAGTACCATGATCCACAAATCTGTATTTTTTTAACTTGTGTTGTGTAAAATCATATCCACAAAAATATGACGCGATTTGTACACATGAAACTTGTTTTGCACATTTGTGGATCACATCCCACCTATTTGTGGATTGTTACATTTGTGACTTCCCTCCCATTTGCAGATTTTTGTCCAGGTTATACTGCTGTGGAGCCCCTAAGAGGTCAGGGTGGGAAAACATCTTTTTAAAATAGTTTTGCATTCCCTCGCAAAACTTCTGTGTACCATTGAAAACGTTTTGTGACCCCACTGCTCTTGCCCACTTGCTATTTGCTTCAACATGACAGCATGGATTAACCTAAATAATACAGATTTGTCCTGTAAAGTGTGTTTTAAGCATTAAACTATAAGGGAAAATGTACACCATCTTACTTTGATAATGTGGTTTTATATGCATTTATTAATAATTGCACTGCGTCCATTCATCGCCAGTCATTTTAAGAAAGACAGCTGGGCTGTTGAACGTGAAGTGCACACACACAAACATTGAAACATATTACAATATTGAAAGACACTACAGCCAGAAAAATGCATATAAAGCTAACTTTACCGCAGTGTTGGAGTTAAGGTTTAAACTCAAACTTGCTTTCAGGAATATTTCATTATAGATCTGTATATACTCTACATACATCATCAAGCAAGAATACCAGGGAGGTATACCCGAAAGTGGGTTCGGGTATAAACCTTAGTTATGACACCTCGGTAAAGTCAGCTTTACAATTAGTTTTCCGGCTATAATATCTTTCAACAAAAGCAAGCAACACACCTCGGTTTTCCAAATTTCTTTATGGGCATATTTTAAGTAATATTTTAATGTTTGTGCATACAATTCACCTTCAACAGCCCAGCCCTCTAGTTTACAGTAACTGGCAGTGGATACAATTATTAATTAACACATATAAAACACATATATGAAAGTTAGATGGTGTGCATCGTCCCCATAGTTAAGTGTGCTTTAAGCATTAAACTGGACATGTCTGTATTGTTTAGGTTTATACTTATTAATCTATTAATTATATCTTTTGTACTTTAAATGGACACAGTACAGGTTATTATTAGTAATGGAAAAGTATTGCGAGGGAATGCAAAACTATTACAAAAAAATACTTCCCCACCCTGACCTCTTAGGGGCTCCATATACCGCAGCTGATCTGTAGAAAATAAGGGATTTGCATATATGTGGATCACCCCCTGTCTATTTGTGGATCATGTTTGATTTGTGACTTCTCTCCTGTTTATTTGCAGATTCTTTTCCAGTTCATAAAGCTGATCTGCACAGAAAAAAACAACCTCAACACCTTTATTACCATCCACTTGTCTATTTGTGGATCACGCAACAATAAGAAGGATGTGCACAACAAATGGTGGTGGATATACCCTTTATAAATTTAATAGAACGTTAATTGATTGTTCTCCTTGTAACTGAATGAATCAGAGAGATCATAATATGATGCTCGGCAATATCAGGGTATGTGCTGGAGTAAAGTGAGGTTTAAGTTGTTACAATTAAAAGTTTTGCAAAAAAAAAATATGACAGTCATCTGTTCCTCCTGGGATTGGTTCATTTATAGTGCGCAGGTGTGCATGCAGATGTCAGCTACATCATTGACGTCTTGTCTGTGTTCCATACCCGGGCACGGTTAGCGATCACACTATGTATACCGTGCCCAAGTGCAATTAACCATGATCTGGCCCACCTCATCAAGCGGGTCAAGGCACAGTTCATCATATCATGCCTGGGCACGGTACGGAGCAATCATACTAGTCAAATGAACTGGACTTTGGGGGGGTGGTCAAACGTGCTTGGGCACGGTACAGATCAGCTAGTGTCAGCACACCTTTACAGAAGAGCAGAGAAATGCTGAAGTTCCAGCATCTCCACTTCCCTCCACCAGCTGAGCCCCTCTTTGGCACACTACTCAAAAGATCAAAAATAAAAATTCCACAAACAGAGATATTCACAGGGATTTGGGGCAGAATTAAAGACAGATATACGCAGCTCCCACAGCAAAGCACACTTTCCAGTCTCCAACAACCTGACGTGACACTGAATAAAGTGGGAAGTGGGGCGACTTCTATGTGGCAGGCATATGAGAAACTGGGCCATGAGCCACAGAAGAGCTGCCTGTTGGGCCGGGTGCAATACAGGGCAAGGTTGGGGGGGGGGGTTGTTTGATGGTCAGACAAGCTCTACATATACCAGCTATTACAGGGAGAATAGAAAGAGGAATCAGGAGAGAGCAATGAGGAAACACCATGACAGCAGGCAATCAGGTGAGAGTAGAGGAAATAAAACACAGAAAATGGCTGTGACTGGCTGCTGACTTGGGATGACCTCATTTATATCCAGCAAGATGGTTACCCAAAGGAATTAAATCCCTACAGTTCCTGGATCAGACACTATGTATTCATCAACTTTCTGCCACAGACTCTACCGAATTCTCTAATGCCATTAAACATCTACACCAAAAAACAATCAACAGAACAAACAGAATGTGAATCAACACAGATTAACTCTTAAAAATTCACTCACTCACCTGCAAGGACTGGAAAATGTATCTTATTTTGCATATTTCAAGGATGGGTGAAATTCACAATGCTCAATTTGATTTAAAAAGTGCTAAAAAAAGAAGTGGCCCTTAAATTTTTGACCTTGTGTACTTTGCCCAGTCCTAAACGGCATGGAAAAGGCACTGTTTTCAGTGACCACTCAAAAGAGTCACTGAATTATAGTTTTGGTTACACTACATTAAGTGAGGATAGGTCCTTACAAATAGCTTTGTGGTGGCAAGTGACGGCCTGTACCATGCTTTAGCAATCTGTCACATTCGAGTATGAAATGAATATATATATCATCTAGTTAGGGATATATCGTGGTATGATCCTAACACATGTGTTTTGCAAACACTACTGACGGGCACATGGTGATTATGGTACTACTGATCAGTTTCTAATTCACACTTGGGAGAAATAAATACAATTTACACAAGTAAATATATAGATATTTGTAACACTCTGCTTGATGGGGCACAAAAAATATATTCCACTTTATTATATGAGAACAAGAATTTCAAGTACAGTTGTTTTTAAGGCTTTCTTACTTATTATGATCATTATGAATGATCATTACATCATTCAGCTAGGGAGTATCCGACTACCAGTATTTAACTGTTCGGGAAAATATCATTAGCCAATGGAAAACAAGAATTTTATTTATGAAAAGATTACTATGACCCCCTCCCTTCCACCCCACCCACACACACACACACACACACACACACACACACACACACAGAGCAACAAACATGGCACCACACGCAATCTGCACTTTTATAGAATCCCTAATGAATATAGGAGTGTGTGTACACACCCACATTTTATTAATTTATATATAAATATATATATGAGAGAGAAAGAGAGAGAGAGCTTAGTTCCTCTTCATGCACTTTGAATAGCAGATGGACAGCAGTTACTGCCTATCACACTTTGCTTCCCGGATGGCATACTCAACTTTAAATTTCAATGCAAGTATATATTGTTCCAAAAATTAACTATATAATCATTCATTTTTTTTTATTCGCCGTATCTTGTCGAGCACATGCGCTCCTAAGTTCGCGCTAATCTAGCTAACGGTACACTTACTATCATGTGGTACACCCAGTCGCAGTTTTCCCTGTTCAAAAAGTACACAGATTTCTTCATCCGTATCTGCAGTTTTTCACGCTGCAATCCTTTCATATGATCAGCCAGCTCAAGCATCCTGCCTTCAGGTAAGAAAGGGCATCCGTATCAGCGCTGCCTCGTCCTAAAAGTTACGAAGTGTTTGCATCAGCTTTTGCGTCCCGGCCCCGGAACAAAACACCCCCAACCTAATTACTGGGCGCAGTGAAGCCATAATAATGGGAAAGAGAGAGGACTGAGCCGGGCCTGGCTGGGGGAGGGGCAGCGCCGTTACCTGCAGCCCGAAACAAAGCACTCGGAGACGGGGGCGGGGCTTTCCAAGTCAACCACGACGAGTAGTGGGGTCTATATACACACCGGCCTCTGGGAACTGGACTTCCCAGCAGTTATAAAACTGACAGGTAAACTATGCGCCCTCCGTGTGAATTTTCTACCTGCAGTTCCTTAAGCGCTGGAAATCTTGCGATGCGAAGCGAAGCTTTACACAATCGCCGTTAGGTATAATAAAACACCGTAGCCCTTTATAAAACTAGCTTTTACATTGCCCAGCTGGCTCTACATGCCTGCGGTGGCACCGCTGCAGGAACAGGGGGGGGGGCTGTCTATACGTATTTGGTGAGCTCCACGCTTTCTGTTATTGGCATACACTAGTTCGGGCGATTTCATTAAGAGTTTACGGGCAGAGAATCGTGTTAAGATAAGTTAAACACACATCCTAACAGCCTTGTTAGATAATGCATTTCCAAATTGTATTTCATAAGCAGCCACCTTTGACTTACACCCAAGAGCGGGAAGCCAAGGCAAAGCAATTAATCACGGGCACTACGAGTTGTCCGAAATATTCACGCAGCGATTACGCAATTTGTGTAAACTCAGGCACTCTTCAACCCCTCCACGCTGCGCAACTCATGCTGTAGGTACCAGCGTTGCCAACTCTAACGTAGATGGCGTGACACTCACGCTTTCTGACTCTCACGCTCACGCAAGAAGTCTTACGGCAAATCTGTATTATTCCATTACAAACATAAAATTAGCTACATCAAAAGCGTCGAAGCGTTGGGGTGGTTTGGAAACATTAGACTATTTATAAGGTAATAAAACTTTTACATACATGTAAATGCGTATGCAGACTTGTCTCGAATTGAAAATCTCATGCTAGCCAGCTGACCAAAGCTCCTGAGGTACTCGTCCACTCCCCTAAATCAAGCTGGAAACAAAACAGGAGGTTGCTACCCATTGTATCTCGCAATAGGTAATCATCACAGGAACCACTGTGCTACAATTAATTCCCAGGAAAATTCATAAATTAAAGGTAGAAAAACCCTGAATGACAGGTGATACATAAGGCTAATGAGAACTTGCACACACCCTGTAATTGGTGCAACATTAGGTGTGTGACTCAACCACACAGACATGACTAATACAATCATTATCCCATATAAATAAGGACTACACTATGTACTTAATGACTCACCAAATAACAACATGACAGTCAGTTCAATTAACATGGCTGTTTCATGGTCTATAAATTAGACTTGTGGTCAGCAATATTAAAAAGCCAGCTAAATTGTGATGGACCATCTCTGAAAGCATCCTGCACAGGGGAGACCAAGATGGAATGTTCTCTGGGCTGCTTATCCCTCAAGCTTTTAAACATCACAGTGTCATACTGCGCTTCAGTTTGGGGTTATGCAAGCAGAGAGGTCTACTCATAAATGAGCCTTGAGCCCCAGGTGTCTTTAGTAAAATTAAATATCCTAGCTGGGGCTGTGAACCTACACCCTGCTGTTGCCCGGGGGGCCTCTGCTTTTATACTGCACTGAGAGGAACATGAGAAACTGAAGAAACACATTCTCATCATTCAGGACAGCGATGGGGAAAGCCCGAGAAGAAAGGCTGGCAGTGGCAAAAAGACTTATGGGCTGTTTTGTGCTCGGACTAGAGCAATTACACCCACCCCAGTGGAGAGGCAGGAGGATGAGAGATACTACTATGAGTATGGGACCTGGTTACATAGGTGCCATTCTCAAGGCACTGGTGTTACTGAGGACTAACTATCACAAGAAGCAAGCGTGTCACCAGAGCGATGCATTGTGGAGGAAGTGGTACCTATGTCCCAGCAGGAAACAAACATGTGAACTTTATACTGGCAGCTAAATGAAAAAAAATCTGGAACCTAATAGTGGGGAAGGGACAATCTTTAACCAGCAGAAAAAGAACTTAGAAAAACATGCTCTACAGAAAGCAACACCAAGCTTATCAAGAGGTACTTTGTGGAACATTGAAAGATGGGAAGTGCTACGCAAACAAGCAGTAAAATGATCTGTACGCCAGTGTCAGGCCTGGCTCCGCAAAGCAGAGCCATCTCTCAAGATCTCCCACAAGGTGCACAATAAAAAACACCAGCTTGTCTCGAGTGGAAGTTTCCAAGAAATAATTAATATTATTCACAACCACTGTGAAACCAAACCAAGTGGAAGGGGGTGGTGAAGGGGTGCGGGGATGGCAGATTGCAGGGATTTTTTTCCCTTTACACATTTATACTACCACTGCAATGACACGCCCTGGGAAATTCGCACAGGATGACCCCCCCACCCCCACCAAGTGCTCTGTAGCTCCCAGTCTTTCTGCTGCCATAAAATAAACAATCAGTACAAGCCATCAATGAGGTGCAAAATAGCTGAAATGCCCAAGGTTTGAATACGGGAAGCAGAGAGCAGAAAACACATGGAAAGAGTGACTTGTACTTTAAGTACTGTTAACTAGCTTTTTTAAAAAATTATTATTTTAAATCAGTGGGTCAAAACGGGTAGTGAAAACACTTCTCTACTACAATAATCCATTCATCTGAAAAGACAAGGGCTAATGTTTGAATACAAAGGCCTTCTCACTAACAATGATGTTGCTCTCAGCTCCAGCTGAGCGTCTGCCCTTCTGTCCCAAAAGGCAGAGGAATCCACAGCCAAACACTTGGCAAAACATTTTACATTATTGATATAAATGTGGTAGTCAAAGTGAAAGGTCTGTTAGTTAGCTACCAGCTGAAGATGCATCATTTTAGTTGAATAGATGCTTCTGAAGCCCTAGTAATTTTTAACCATCTGAGGTTCATGGTTAAAAAAAAAAAACACCAAGTGAAGTTTTTTTTCTTAAGAATATGCACACAGTTTAAATAACCAAGACGAATGATATTGAAGCTTTAGCAGGATCCTTGCGCTGCCTGAAAAATAATTCCGCAGCAAACACTTGAACTGTGTCCCCAAGACGTGTAGCAAGACGCCAGCAGCTGCAGCATTCCTGAAATGTCCGTTATCCCTCACGGTCTGGCCCAGTTTGCCTTTCAGCGGGCTGGATCAGGGCCAGATCCCAGGACAGCGACGCGGGATTTATGTGTGTGGATCACTTAAAGTCTGTATCAGCTGAGCTAGATGTGTCCAAAATATTGACCACTCATCATTCTCCCTGCAGGGTCTTTAGGGAAACAAACATGAAATAGGTAACAGTTTCTGAGGATTGTTCCAGAAGGGAAGGGGGGGGGCACATGCCAAAATTAATGAAATAAGACACATCAGACATAGCAGAAAAATCCCTTGGTGCACAGTGCCTGCATAGTGAATGTTTTGATGGGGAAGAAGACCCAAAGATACCCCTCAAAACTGGAGCAGGAGCAGTTCAAACACGTGTGGGCTACATGTTAGGCCTAGGGACTGGCAAAGGATTAATGCACATTATCAGTGCTCCTGGTATACAGGAGGGGTGGCCTCGCTCAGATAGAGGAGCTTGGCCTCAAGGGGGCCTTCCCCAGAGACGTGGGATCGTACCTGCAGGTTTGTGCAACTCCACCAAGTCCTTCAGACACCACTCTGATGCAAAAGGCAGATTGCGTGTTGCTTCATCAGCAAACAGCTCGGTTTCACATGACTGTGTCCTGTTCGTGAGTCCCGCCCACTCCCAGACAACATACAACTCATCCCAGCACATGATCGTGGCTAAACACAGAAACCGTGGGTCTAGGCCCACTAGCGGGAGCCCGGTTCTGCCACGATGGCAGGCAGACAGACCAGCTTTGATCACCCCTCTATTTCAACATCAACATGAACTTACTAGCCAGTTTAAAATACAGCTCACATGCTCAGGATACCCCAAGAAGCTACTTACAGCAGTACGGTAGGTAATTCAAAATTACTAGAAATATTATTATTACAGTTAAAAGCAATAAAAGCGAGTCATTCCCTCCTTGTAAAGGCAAATATTCCATCCACACATCTTCCATATATCTTATACAATAATATCATTATTATTATTATTATTATAATAACATATTGCTTGCAATGCTCCTGTACGTGTTAAAGGTGTAAATATTTTTATATCCTCCAGACAGCACATACGTAAAACACTTCACCTGATGCTCCTTCAGCTCCAGGACCAGACAGCAGCAGAAAGTACAAAATTAAAGTCAGAGGTTTTGAAAACAGATGTCAAGCAAAGTCCCCATGTCAAGAGAGTCGGCTTTCGATTGGCAGAAGACTCCGTGATGACCCGAGAATCATCAGATCCACCAGCTGTAGTGTGAGCTGTCGCACTTGCCAGGTGAGTTTAAAGCAATGACATCATCGCTTTCAGCACACACCTGTTTCCTGGGTGAGCCACACCCCCCTCCCGCACTGTCCTTCTATACTTTTAAAGAGACAGGCGCAACCACCTTTAGTCTCTTAGTCAGATTACCCTTAAAGCAAAACAGAGTCATTAAACAACATGTTGTCAATATGTGTCCACAGAAAGATATGTTTGAATACACCAGATTTTTTTTATAAAGGTTGTAGTATTGATTTTATAACCATAACTACATCTTCAGGGCACACAAGTCCACAGCTTGTCATATCACATATGGCCTGGAAATTAAGTGCTACACTGATAATATTCTCAAAAGTGCAGCCAGTGGCACAACTTGTGAGAGGAACCATTTGCACTTTGCAGATGATTAATTCAGAGAGGATGGCCTTGATGAAACATAGTTCATACGTAAGCACTTTGGGGGAAAATAACAAAAATACACAGATTAAAAAGCAAAATCAACTCAATGGGAAATATACCAAACTGTAGATAACATACTCAAATAAAGAACAAAATGTACTGTGTGTCGGTCAATGCTTATCCACATCTGATGAGTTATTTCATGTTTTCACACAGCCCGCTTGTCTTAATTGTCACTCTGTGGTAACTAGAGGGAAGGTCAGCATAACAAAATGTACCTCAACAAAAGACCTTGGAATATTTCCACCATTTGACATCCACCTCGCAAACTGGATTGTGGAATGCTGCAGGGGGTATATGCAAAGCTAATGACTGTCACATGATCAAGTAGTCACATGACTGACACGTCGCAAGAATTTGTGACGCAAACTTTTAGCTCTCAAAAAGTGATTTTTATCATGTCTTGGTCAGTGTAGTAAAACATCTATATAGCATACCTAGTAGTGACAATCATGATGATCTGTCTGCCGTTGTATTGGCAGAGCAGGAACTGAGCAGCGATGGTGGAAAGAAGCAGTCAGAAAACGGGGACCCAAAACAAGCAATGACAGCAAAGTTAATTAATGGTTCTGCTAAACTGCCAACGCTGAACATAGACACCCCAATGGAAGACAAACAGGTAGAACCCTCAGAATGCTATCTTTCCACCCCAACCAGGATGTGCTTTTTACATCGTTAAATTCTGTTTTTCCTAAACATTTCTAGAAACAGTGGGAATGAAAGTTACCGAAGGAGGAGAGCCTAGGGCAAAGTGGTTGATTTCTGCAATGGGTGCTGACTCATTCAGAGGCCAGGAGACATTTGTTTTGCTCTGAGATTAAAACCCTTTTGTTTTTAAAACCCTTTTGTCGGTTGCTTGGATCACATAGCTACAAAAGCTTTTTTGTTTTGGCCTGGATGAGTGCTCCTGGACACACCTGTTTTTGACAGTTGCCCAATTAAACCCTAATGAGTCGTTGTGTGTCTGGAGGCAGGAGATCAGGACGGGTGTGACGCTGCACAGGGTATAGCAACGGAGCACAAGTCACATCCTGACAAGCTGAAGCATCTCTTCTGTCACAAGTGAGAGAGGAACCTTATTGTCAGTACAGGTTATCCAAGACTCCATCTGGTCATCAGGACCGGTTTAAGTATGAGAATTATGTGGTCGTTCCAGTTTCGAGCCTTCCTGTTCTTGAATAAACATTCCTTGTCCAGGACTCAGGCTTCAACACCCCACCCACCCCCAGCCCGAGCCCCCGCCCCAGCCCCAGCCCCAGC
>JAODKC010000064.1:19245510-19255615 GCA_026777985.1 Mormyrops attenuatus
ATTACAAAACGGTCTACATTAGTAATCAATTACTATCAGAATATTAAAGATAATTCTTTTGTAATGAGATCGAATCAAGCACTGAGTTGACAACATGTCGGACTGAATTAAACATTTCCTTTGCAAAGAAGAGAGAAACCCTTTCATAGTGTGAATTTTCATCATCCCCTAATAAGAAGCAAACACATTGACTAAGCTATGTTGTCACCATGTCGCCATACCAGGAAGTGGGAGGGTGGTGGTGGAAGCAAGGGTCAAGACAGTGATTTGTAAACATGTACGTGGGCAGACAACACTCAGCGAGGCACTTATCAGCATCAGCTCTCCCATTAATAAGGCCTACCGTCTGTTTGTGGCTCCATCTCAACGTGCTGTCTTACCAGCATCCCAGAGGCTGCCCCACAGCGCCCCCAATGGGGTGGGGTGAATACAGTGCAGAGGAGGCCAAGGCAGTATATTGGGTCTGCGAGGACCTGTGGGATGCCTGGGGTGGAGCTTGTGGGCTGTTTTTAAAATATACAATGTATTTAAGTTTCAACAACCCTCTTCCTAATGAGTCTGAAAACTTGTCACAAATGCATCTCATATCCACAGTTACCAGATCCCAACCAGCAGGAGATGTTTTCCTCTTGCATTTCATAGTCGTATGACTAGCATATTTTGTTGCTCACTTCCAGTAGGAGAGCCCAATTTTGGATGGACAGGCAATCCCTGACCCAGGGCACTCATGCTATAGGGGTGACCGTTACCTAAAATAACCAGGCCGCGCTGCCATGTTAATCAAGGTGGGCTGAAATTTGATGGAAGTGGATTTGGGTATGGAGGAGGCACCATCAAATTCCCACCCAAGAGCTGGGTAACGAAACCCTCCATGAGGACTGCCCCATGACACACGCCTCCACAGCATGCTCAGAGACCAGCATGTCTGTTTGTGTTAATTTTAGAAGCCAGCCCTTTCTCCACATTCCCTGAGCAGGTCCAAATTCCCACCCTGTAAGTGAGCAGCTTCACAATCACCCACACTGATATTTTCAGAAAAACATCATTAAAACATCTTTAGCTGTCAGAATTATTTGATTCTCTAGGTACTGGAGTTTCAGAGATGTCATATCCAGAACCTGTGTTTTCTAAACTCTACATCCCGTCCTACATTCAAATTTCTAATTCTACATTCAAACATTATATCGCAATTCCAGCAGTAAAATTTCAAATGATTGTTTTCAGCAAGCGTAACCAAACAAAGAACATTTTTCTCTGTTTTATCAGCTTTGGATACATAAAGCTGAAACAGCACAACATCCAATAATTTCCAGAAACATCTGGAATTAAAATTTGGTGATCAGTGATGACACACCACAACAACGAAATGTGTCCTCTGCATTTAACCCATATGTGACATCATGACATAGCAGGGGGCAGCTAATCCAGAGCCCGGGGAGCAGTGCTTGGGGGCGGTACCTTGCTCAGGGTACGTCAGTGGTTGGGGATTCAAACCAGCAATCTTTCGATTACAAGCGCACATCCCTAACCATTAGGCCACCACTGCCCTATACGATGTACTCATTCCAGTCATAACAGTAATAGTCTGATATATTTTAAAAGAGATGAAAAATTCAACTACATTGTATGTTATGAATGTTACAGGACAAACTGAAAAGTATCTTTTAAAAAGACAGTGTGGCCATAGTCAGTAGCTGTACGGTTTTGCAGTAGCCAATGTACTTGTACAGCTCAGCTGGCATGTCATTATAAAAGGAACCGTGAAATTCAGTTTCTTTAGAAACCTATTAAGTTATGTAAATAGGCAGAATGTGAACTCTGCAACATTCTGTAAGTACAATTTTGTATTAGAAAACTAAAGAACTAAGTAAGACAGGAGTAGTATTAATAGTAAAATGACCGCGTAAAACATTCTGATCGGTGAAGCACAAGGGCATTTCTTTGCAAACAAAGAGGCATGCTAACACGTTCAGGCTGTATCACATGTATTGTCAGTTTAACAGGGCTGAGCAAGAGGTGCTTTCTGGAACCCACTTGTCAATGGCATTTTTTTCCCCACAGGGTGATCACAGGGGTAATTTTTTAACATTTATGCTAGGCTCTGCTCACCCTCTTGGAAGAAAAGCATGGGTCACTCTAGCCCTTCCGGCCTTGACTGGTGCAGAAGCCAGCACTGGGAGAATTTAGATTAGCTGTATACAGCTAAATGCCTAGTGCAATATCTTGTGTTCTGTTTTATATTGCACTGGGGCAGAGCAAATGGGGTGGGGGTGCTGGTGGAGTGACCTTCATGTGTTTGAGGAATTAGAAAAAAATGGCAGCTTTGCATCATGAGCAAATGGCTGTTTTGAGAACCCCGATGGAGCCCTTTGATTTAGCTCACCCAATGGATCATCCACTCATCCTCCAGAAAGAACGTCATAAACATTATAAACATCAAAAATGTTACAAATGACCACTATTGGAAGCTGCACGCTTTTCAGAAGTCTTTGCCGGCACATCCCCCCCCCCCCATTGGTGGTAACTAACTTCATACCAACTGGCAGCGCTCCCTCCTTTCACTGATGGGAGCAGCCACTTGCTTCAGATCAGCTTGCAGTGTGGGGGCTGCAGAGATTGGGGGGGGGACATCAGGGCTGAGAGGGGGGAATGCGCACAGGCTTGGGGCCATGATATCCTGTGGATTTGGTCTCTTTCACAAGTTCTTCAGCTAACACAGTGACTTCCCCATATTGTTCCAGGCAGAACTGTCTAGACTCACACTCTGTTTTCATTCATCAGTCTCTAATCTGTGGGGGCGAGAAGAGAAGAGAAGAGCTGTTTTTTTCTTTACCTCAGGAAGCTGTGTTTCCAGCATAGCTGGGGTTCAGGGTCATGCCATGTACACATTCAGGTTCACTACAGCTGTTTTCATGCCCTGGGAGACTGGGAGACGCACACTAGCATTGCCCATCTTTGCCTCACAGCCTCATATTAGCACCAATATGCAGAACAGACAGTTTTTTCCATCCTTTCACCTACCTTTCATATTTCACATAAGCACAATATATATTTTATCCCATTTTCCAAAAACTGGGTCACATGTCACCTAAACTAGATGCAGTCAACAACAGGGAGGTCAGGGCTCACGCTCTCACACATTTCTGAACACATCATTCTCCCCTCAAAGAAGATTGGCCAAAGGATACCATGCTAAAGAGTTAGCCATGCTGAGGGTTCCGGTCCTCATCATCACCTTGGCTTTGGGCCTATTTCGGACCCCGGTGAGCAGGCCATTCCAGAGCTCAAATGATGGCTCCGTAACCGGCCTGCTTCCCAGTGACATGTTCAGGGGACCTTGGCAGACATCCTCAGCCAGGGCAAGGGGGTTAGAGCACAGGCAAGAGACACAAAACACATCTGAAGTTCTTATCGGTCCTGAAGATAATCACAGCCACAGTAATAGAGGGGATACGGCCACTAAAATGTAAACGCTGGAGGTGCCAACAGACCTGACCGTACTTAGCCCTCACATAAGAATACAGCAACTCGGGATCAGTTCAGTGACACACACTGCTCGAAAACTGCAAGGCTTTTCTCACTGACTTTTGCAACATCTTCAGCTGTAAATAGATCTGCATCACACCACCAACTGGAAGAACTTTAATAAGTAACGGTTAACAGAAGCAATGTACGAAACCCTCACACAGTGCCTGGTAAACACAAACACAGAGTTGGCTGCTCCTTGACAATACTGCTACCACAATATGAGCTAAAGGATTTGGGTGCCCCACAGCAGCGTAGCAGTTGACCTGCAGAGAACCCAGCCAATGTGCTGAGGCCCTCTGAGGGATGAGAACTAGGACTGATCAAACACAGACTTTAAAGACATACTCCTAACAGCACTGGTATTAAGCATTATACTGGGTATTAACTTATAATCAAGTTAAACTGTCGCAGCTTTTCCGTTCATTCAGCTACAATCCGCACTGTCCACCTGCAGTGCTGGAGAATGCTACCCCCAAAGCCCAGACCACCTCCCCCTGTTTAGGCCCATTTCTGCCACCCCTAAAGCCCAGACCCCACTGACTACCCGGGAATGAGCTTGAGAACAGGCAGCCAAAATGCCACTGGAGATGACCGTCAATATGTTAATTTATTCACCGCTGGTTTTTCCATGACAATCGTGGCCCTGATTTGGCATGCACACCAGGTTTCTGTGCACTTTTCACAGCAGCTCAGCCACACTAGCTGGCTGGCATGAAAGGGGGCAGGTGCATTTTTGGAGGAGATGAGGAGGGGTGCTTAACAACCTCTATTTTTGTAAACATCCCCTAAACCAGAAACAACCACCCATGCCTCCTTTACCTAGTAACAGCTCACAGAGGCACAACCTGGGGGATGGAGGGGTCTGATGCATCATCCTGGCCTCACTCAGGAGCTGTGTACGTTTAGCATTAGAGAGAGCCGGCAAACTGGTGTTCCTCTATCAACCACAGCTGAGGCTTACTGTACTGTAGACAAAGGTGGAGCATTTGGTTGCACTTTCACTACAGGGAACTTAAGAGCCTCATGGGCATTTATACTGCAGCTATGAGATAAAAATAAATAAAACAAAAGCCAATAAAATTCTGTCACTGGTTTCATAGCAGTGAGACACTTTGACAAGGAGGAGCTTAAAATAGCTTTACAACCACAATGCATAACTGCCAGGACAGAATAATAAAATATAGGGGAATATCACCACACTGCCAGCCTCACAGCCCCACTGAGATCCCCTCATGCTCAAGGAAATACCAAAATTCCTCCTCTGTTATGGCTATAGTGTCACAAAGTACCCCAGCCTCAGTTAACTGTTAACGTACAAAAGTTTGTGCACCCCCCTCCCCACAATATTTAATTTGCGTTAATTTACTCCCCCCAATATACAACATACCTTTGTATTAAAATTAAGTTGCCCCCTCCATATCAAACTCTTTTACACTGTTGATTTCAACAATTTGCAAAGGAGGTCTTATCAAAATCCTACAGCATCAATCACTTGACAGATTCAAGGGCCGGAGCACTTGACAGGGGCCATTTAATATGTAATATTATATTAAAAATTAGACAGAAATTACTAGGTAAAATTTTGTCAGGGGGCCCAGAATTTCTAGGTACGCCCCTGCCTATGATAAACCTAACACTGAATGTCTTTAACACCCTTTCTTAAGCGGGTTTGATTATTCCCTCCATGCAGCAATTGCTTGACTGCTGCATGAGAGAAAGTGGTGTTCTTTATAAATAAAACACTGCAGGAATTCATCAAAATATTGCATTACTCAGAACTGGGGAGAACCTAAAAATAAAATACTAAATTAAAAAGTTGAATCATATAATCATATTTGATTTTCGCCAATTGGGTGCAGGAACCCGCCTCCCCAGATTATAGTATCACCGTTTAATTTTTTCTATAAAATACCTGCGTGCACCAATATGTGTGTATGTCATTGATAATTGATATTGGACCTAGCAATAGTACAATAGCCAAAAGAAAAGTTGCAGTACTGTCTAAACATAAGGGAATGTCATATGTGCTTCAGCATTGACAACTAAGGACTACTTCATGGGGGCTTTTTGGAGGAAAATATATTAGACTTACATGTAAATTAACCTGTCGACTCTTATCAACCTCATGAACCAAAGTTTTGATATACTGGCACATTTAGAGAGGTGTGTGCATTCCAGAGGCATCGGAAATTGTGGGAACGCCTCCACCCTAATATAGGCAGACCCCCCCTTCCCAATTGATAAATGAATACATAATCAACACCGGGTTCCTTCTTTTTCATTACGAATCCACGCATTACAGAGAACATTGTAGTCATGTATCAGACAAAATAATTGTATCATATGAACCAGTTATCTTTTTAGTTGATGTTTGGTTATGAAACTGTATCCTTAACGATGTTAGTCTCATTTTAAATGAACTGTATGAGCCGACAACAGCGATAAGACAGCTAGCGAAAGAATATCTTTCTTAACTAAGAACGTTTCGGGAAACACGTCAGAGCGTTAAGAGACTACTTAAGGTAGAACTTACGAAATACGTAGCGTTAAGAAGGTTTCGGGGAAACCCAGCCCAGATCTCTCACTCTCTCATCTGTTTTCACCACAGCATTAACGAGGTAAGTCCTTGGCATTTCATGGGCATGATCGCAAGGAAAAAAATGCAACGCTGCAATAAGCCGGTAAAGTAAATTTGTATTTGCATCCCCTTAACAGTGCTTGTAAAAACTAACGTGTCCCATTAAACTAATCCACTGTCGGAAATGCAAGCCAACGTTTCAAGCTGGCGCAAAGTCAAAACACTAGTACTAGCTGCGATTCAGTTAAGGAACGCGACTGTAAACTGTGATGCGAGCGACAGCCTGCCTGTCCGGCGGCCGGAGTTAGAAACGCAGCGAGGGTCGTCCGATGCCCCAGTCCGGGTGCTGACATACCGGTGCGTGCGAGCCGCAAGATGGACCAGCGCCAGGTTGCGCAGCATCCACCGCGAAACGGCGGAGCGCGACATCCACACAGTCACCCCTACCATCAAGGTGTGCACGCACTTACGTGTAAACATTGACGCTGAATCATTTGAATCTGACAAGTTTGACTTTTTCAGTGTTCTTTAATGTTAGAATTCGGGATCCCAGCACCTCCGAAAAATACGAGTTCGGCTCCTGTTAATGAAGTTTAGAGACTGCGTACTTACCCCTTTTTACGTCCTGAGGCAGCTCAGCCTACCTATCTAAAGGGACCCGAACAATCGCACGCACTCTACCTCCACCAGTATCTCGCGGCGCTGCAGCCAGGGCAACTAATTCTCGCGATATTTTAAAGAGGGGAGAGGGCTGTACGGGGGGAGAGGGAGGAGGTAAATTTATTCGGTCATTTTAACCTCGAGGGACTGCAGAACTGCTGGTGTGTTCATTAATGGAAAATGTCTCCGCTGGCTCTATCACTCTGCAGCAGCAGAACCAGCCGCTATCTTAAAAGGGCACTTTAATGTTTCACGACTGAAATGCTGGCACCTTCACCAGTTCCATATGGTCCCAAATGAAACTTGCAATGCTGTATCTATCCAACTGCAAGTTTACTCACTTTAGAATTTTTAGAATTTTAGTGATTAATTGTCTTTGTTGACACAGTGCACAACAACAAAATGTGTTCTCTGCATTTAACCCATATGTGACATAGCAGGGGGCAGCTAATTCAGCACACGGGGAGCAGTGCTTGGGGGCCGTACCTTGTGTAGGGTACCTCAGTGGTGCCTTGCTGGTCAGGGATTCAAACCTGCAATCTTTCAATTACAAGCACGCGTCCCTAACCATTAAGTTAGCGCTTACCCAGCCACTCATTTTTATGACCTGTTTTTGACGCTTACACTTTAACGGACTGTAAAACCATAGTGCCCCTGACAAATACGTTATTGATTTTTAAATGTAGAAACACTTTTTCAGATTTTTGTCAGTTGTAATTACTTTATATCATAATATCAATGTGTCACTCTTATGCAGTGCTGATAGAAGCCAATGTTGGGCCTTCACGGCTGTTGAGCCAGTTTCACGTTGTCTTGGATATTGCTTGCAACGTTCTGAAATGACCATATTATTAAAAACTACCAATGAATTTGTGGACGGACCACAGTTTATTTATTTAGGTAATAACAGTATGACTCAAACTTTGCAGTTATTTGGTTGAAATCCTTACAATGTTTACCATGTACAAATCATATTTACAATTGTGAACTTTGTACTAAGCATTATTCCTGAAAGTTCTCTTTTTAAATAAAACTGAACAATGATATACAAAAAAATCCTTGAACATATACAGTGAAATCAGATGCATCCACTGAGCTGATGAGCTATTTATTCCTCTGCTTTTATCTGACATTATCCACTGGATCCTTCTTTTAAATGAGAAATAGGCTGAGTTTAGTCCCAAGAAATCAAAGCGACCAGATTACCGCTGAATGTTTTACTGAATGTTATGCTAACTCCCTGCTGTTGAAATTGTGGATGGAAGAAGAAAGGTCTAGTGCAGGGTTGCACAGGATGATTATGAGGTTATGAGAACACATTTCATCAAATTCATAAACACGCAGAGGTTTGCAGTTTGTGACTGACAGTCTTGTAAGTGATAATGTCATGGGTTAAGCATGAAAAGAGTATATTTCTTCATATTTATACATATTTAGATGGTGTTACATACTTTGTGCTTTGACCTTGCATAAATTTCATCATGAAAAAGTTCACACGAAAAAAGACAGAAAACTGCAAAAAAATTTCGATTTATCAAACCTGGTGTATAGATGTGCATGCAATTTCCTCCTGATAAATTGGAATTATCCTGTATATGCGGAGGCCTAAACACATTTATCACAAAAAAAGAAAATGTACAGTACCAGTCAAAAATTTGGACACGCCAAGCTGCCTAAAAAGGATAGTGATGGCGTCGTATCACATGACCTGGCCAACTGGCGTAAACACAGTAGAAATGGTTTTGGAGGTGTTTTACCAGAGAGTAAAGGAAAAGTAACCAATGCATCCTTGCATGATTTTATATACCTGTGGCTATGGAAGTGATTGCAACACCTGAATTCAATGATTTGGAGGGGTGTCCCAATACATTTGGCAATATAGTATAGCTCCAGAAAGACATGGAGGCAGCAGGTATAATTGTACAGAGAAAAAAATATGCTATGCAATCTATTACTGAGGAAAAGGCATGTTGAAGCTCATTTAAAGTTTGCTACATTTAGACAAGCTTATGACATACTGGGAGAATGTAGTCTGGTCAGATAAGACAAAAATTGAACTTTTTGGCTGTCATACTACACACCATGTTTGGAGGAGAAATGACACTGCACCTTACCCGAAAAACACTATACCATGATGTTTGGAGATGGAAGCATCATCCTGTGGGGCTGTTTCTCATGTAATTGAAGGAATGATGAATGGGGCCATGTACCAAGAGATTCTTGAATCTACTGCCCTCCACCAGGATGATGAGGATGAGACGTGGGTGGACCTTCCAGCAGGACAACGAACCAAAACATACAGCAAAGGAAACTCTCAGCTGGTTTCAGAGACAGAAAATCAAGTTGTTAGAATGGCCTAGTCAGTTACCTGACTTAAATCCAATTGAACATGTGTGGAAAGAACTAAAGATCATGGTTCACAAGAGGGCCCCCCAGAATGTTCAAGATTTAAAGACAATCCATTTAGAAGAATGGGTCAAAATCACACCTGAATACTGCAAGCGATTAGTTTCAGACATGGGACGTGCTTTGGAGCTGATGTTACGAAGGCTTCTCCAATAAGTATTAAATTATAGTTAGTGTGTTCAACACCTTTTTTCTGTGTCATTCCACTTCATTAAACATAACATTTTTTATGAACTTTAATATTGTGAATTCTTTATATTTATGGATTTCTTGAGTCAATCCCAATGTCTGATAAAAATGTAGTGTGAATGGGAAATATATTAACTGAAAATGTTGATGCATTCCATACTTATTTCCCTCACTGTATATTATATTGTATTATATGCCGGGTTTGTAAATAGCCAGCATATGTGTTGTCATTTGGTGCAGTGTTTTGAAAATTTGTACTGCTGGAAACAGGCAGCTA
Organism: Mormyrops attenuatus; assembly: GCA_026777985.1. Lineage (NCBI taxonomy): Eukaryota > Metazoa > Chordata > Actinopteri > Osteoglossiformes > Mormyridae > Mormyrops > Mormyrops attenuatus. Next base: position 19,255,149 of record JAODKC010000064.1, read on the forward strand.
GCGGGACTCATTGAATGGACAGCTGCAGGATAAGGTGAACGAGAAGGCAGACTCAAAGCAGAGGGTTGAAGGTACCAGATCAGGAAACCTAAAAAAGGCAAAATAAAGACACACATAAAATACCCCCAAAACAGAACACCAGTAGCACAGCATACCAGCTGTGGGATGCTGGCTACTTGGGATCATGAATCCTTAAACCCACCAACCAGAAGCCCAAAGCAAGAACCATGATACTACTACTTCACATTTATTGCAACTAGTGACAATTACAGATATTTTTCATTCATGATGTGACAAGGTATAGTATTTGAAATGGCAAATTAAACTCTCCAAGAAAATATATAGACTTACACAAATAAATGGAAAATGAGGAAGACTGGTTATGGCAGACTTTTGGGGGGGGGGGGGGGGGGGGGGGGGGGGGGGGGGGGGGGGGGGGGGGGGGGGGGGGGGGGGGGGCCGCGGCG
>JAODKC010000064.1:19267878-19298786 GCA_026777985.1 Mormyrops attenuatus
TTATTTCTTATGGGGAAAATTCGATCAGAACTCGAACTTTTTAGGATTCAAACCCGAGTTCTGAACGGATTAAGTTCGAGTTCTGAGGCACCACTGTATATACTATTCACACACATGTACACCTATAAATTGAGAAATGAGTGAAACAAAAAATTGTGCTGTGGTCTCTTAATTTTTTTCCACAGCTGTATACAGTATATAGAAATTGTTCCAATTATACATTTTTATGATTACTAGAGCATGAAAACAACACTGTTTCATTTTCTGTGCAGAAAAGGCAGTCATGCAAATACTTTGTTTTGACCGGACAAATTAGTAATCAAAACATTATTCGGATGACTATGTGGCTGCACCGTTGAATGCTGGGAGGTTGGATGAAGTGTGTCATCAGTAAATCTTTTCACTGGACTCGTTAATTATATTGCTAGCCAGTCATGATTTGAGCGGTATGGAGGTTAGGACAGCTGAAACACTGAAAACGCAATAGACACTGTGAAATGTATGCAGTTAACAGCATCAAAAGGAAAAACTGGTTAGAATAGCTATCCCACTGCATAAATTTTCTGTACGTCATTTTGCTGTGATGTAGGGTGTAGCTGTTTCGGGCTCATAACTCAGTTTATTGAGATGTATCTCCATATCCCAATTGCCCATAGGAAGTGTGGTAGTGTAGTGCATTCACTGCATTGGCTTCCCAGGCATCACCTCTTATACTTACTGAGAGCCTGTAAGGTATTGTGGTATCCTCTTCATGTGAAAGTGAAACCTGAAGAGCAGATCTTTGGCCTAAAGTCCATTTGATGGAGCAAGGAGAAGGAGCAGGTTTGCGGAGGGGAGAGCAGGAAATCTATCGGACCCCTGAGTTAACACCACTGCCGAGCTGTACTGGAACTGAAAGCACCATCTTTGTAGAAACGCGCCAGGATAATGAGCACAAATAGATGGGATGGCAGTGCTGACTTAGAGGACACAGACAGCCAGGAGGTTTTTCATAACTGTTTATTTTTGAAAAACTTTGTTTGGCAAGTAGAACCACTGCTGAGCCAGTATCCCTTAGCTGGAGATTAAGTACACACTGACATATTCTGTATTAGACTTCTGCTATTTCCTGTTATCTAAATTTTAAAAAGCAAAAGCAGGACATAACACAGTCAATATGTGACACGCAAGCTTATCTGTTCAGCCAATTTCACCAAATCCAGGCAGCGAAACACCAGTGCCAGGAGTTTCTGTGCTTGTCCACCTACCCACTAGATCAGGGGTGTCAAACTGCAGTCCTGGGGGGCCGGAGCCCTGTGTAGCTTTGTTCTTTCCCTGTTCCACTACAAATGATTCAGCTCAACAGCTATGTGGTAATTAGCACAAGAAGTTGAATCAGGTGTGTTAAACGAGGGGAAACCCAAAAATGTGCAGGGCTTTGGCCCCCCAGGACTGAAGTCTGACACCTGTGCACTAGATCATCTTTCCACAGCTAGGCCCCATTCCCATCCCTGCTCAGTCACTTTCTCTCTATCTCTACAGTCTATGGGGATCTCTCTCATGTCATCATCATTTAACAGTTCAAGTAGAATGGCACCAAAGCACATCCCCCTGCTCTCTGTTGAAAATCGGTACACCCCATAACCACAAAGGCTAGAAAAAGGGGGCAATTGACAATTTTCCTTGTTCCCCTACCAATGAAGGCTTTCACTACTCACGGCAGCAGTGACATTCTCAGCGTTTCTTCTAGGATCACACACTCCTGCACCGGTGACTCACTGTTACATCCAGGGCGGGTCAACCCAATAGGCAACACAGGCAGCCGTCTGGGGCATTATCTTCTTAGCAACTTAGCAAACCCCCAGTTTCCTCTCCTCCTCAACACCTCCCCCCAACGTGAGGAGCATGTAGAGCGTACTGACCGGAGAGGCAGGGGGTGCCAGCAGTGAAGCATATCTAGGTCACCACATGGGCACACTGATTGCATCATCTTCAAATCAACATAAAGAAAATAAGAACACACTAAACATTCTACTTTATTATAGTCAACACAACCTGAGCAGTGATATATAAAAAAAAGCTAAATGGCTATTCTATCACATCCACAGTCAGTATGCTTTCATACTCAAGGTTTCTGGTGCACATTGGGTATGTGAGCCACTGCACCTGGCAAACCATTCAATCACAGACCAGAAGGCTGTCAGGTCAAGCGTAAGAGGAGAGCAATTGCAGTGGGTGAAGCTAACATCAACAGAAAGCAGCTCTCACCCTCACATAACCGCATACAGTGAACAGGCCGACCAGCGCAGTAGCCTCATTTTTGAGCTTCAGAGACCCACTGGCTCAATGGTAAATACATGAGTGCAGCTGGGATTGTCAGGAGCTGCCATTACCCAGGAGCTGGGGGTGACCCTCTTCCACGCAACAGACTCTCACCCCACAAAGGACTGTACGTTTTACCTGGGTAAGAGGCCCTTTATAGGTCCAGCTTCACTCCCCTGCTGTGGTTATGAAACTCATCATCATACTCACTTTTAATGGAAGTAAGGTTTTGGTTCATTATTACTTGCAGTAAAATCACATTTCAAGTTTTGTGAGCACGGTACTTCAGTGTACATTCATCAGGATCTTTTTGGCCTGTATTTGCAATTTTCTGATGTTTGATCTGTTTCTGCCCTGGTGATGCATCATGACTGTATCTCAGTGATATACAGTATTAATAGTAATACAGAAATACAGCAGATCCAACACTATACAACAATATAAGATTGTTTAGATCTTTTTGGTTACATGCATCATTTAGAGGGAGAACAGAAAAATACTGTGACACGAAAAGTAAAACAGGGTTTTCTGTTGTACTTTAGGACATTCTTGTCAGGGCTAAAATAATATACAAGAAGGTATTTTATTTGAATAATAATACACAAGAAGGTATTCTATTTTAATATTGCACATTGCACACCATATTAGTATAGTGTCTCTACCCTGTTACTGTAAGCGTCAAATGTTATGGCGCACAATTTGAAAATTGGTGTCTGTAGAGCAGAGAAGAGTCCTGTATATAACCAGTTTTGAATTATTTTTTTTTGATCCAAGATTATTGCAAACAAATATGTCTGCCAAAGATTTTTGCAAACAAATATGTCCCCCTACAATTCTTAGATTATGATTTTATTATTTGTTGTTATATCATATATATGGATATATATATATCATGAATGGATAAGTACAGTTTTTTTCGCACCCTCTGACAGACCCTGATTCCACAAGCATGTGACTGACACACGGCTGTGGGTACAAGGTATAACAGAAGCTGCCATAGGGTGACATTGCAGGGGATAGGAGGGCAGGCCCTTAGGTGCGTGCCCCCCCCGGCCTCCACACGCTCATCTGAGCCCCTTTTCTTGAAGCTACGAAGCGTGGTTTGGGGGCCTGGATGGTGGGTGAGCACAGGGGGCTGAGCTCAGGGGCACTCAGGAACAGCTTTGACACCTGGAGGCCAGTGTCGGCAGGGCCCGGGAAAGGAACAGGGCCGGGGACACGTACCCGGTTCGGGACGGGCACACTGGATATTCTTGGTAATTCAGGGAGGGCTGCTGTGGGAAGTGGTGGAGGGGACTCTGCTGCAGTGTTGGGCAAGGTAACATCTGGGCAGAGTAGGGGCTCCCCCAGTGTGGTGGCAGCTCGGGGGGCGATGACGGTGGGCGTCAGGGAGGTGGACGCCGACATGGGTGTGGGTGTGGAAAAGCGGCGGATCTCGCGCACACCCACCGACCTGATGGGGATCTGTCGCGGAGCGCTGAGGGTGCTGCCTGTCATGTGATTGCTGCGGTGGTGCTGTTGCTGCCGTTGGTCGGCCGGGATGCCAGAGAAGCTAAACATGGCAGGGTTCAGCTGGTAGGGCTGCCTCCTCATGAAATCCAGAGCACGGATCCCCTCTTTCTGCTGGTTTCCCCTGTTGTGACCCCCTTGCGAGGTCATGGATGCCTTGCTGCGTTGCGCCCCCAGTGGATAAGATGGGGAGAGCAGCGGGTTGTAGCCAATGGGGGGAGGTGCACGGATGTTGGGTGTGTACTTCCAGTGTGCTGGGAGGGAGGGCGTGGGTGAGGCTGAACGGGGCAGGTCCGGCAGCTGCCAGCCACTGCTTTCCACCACGTAGCGGTCCATGCGGCTCTGCCGACGTGCAAACAGCTCGGCGCCTTTGCCCTCCATGCCATATGGCACTTGGACGATCGCGGGCATCACGCGTGGCTTTGGTGCCACCGGAGGGGGCACCTTGTGCTTCTGGGCCTGCGTGAAGTCTCTTGCCTCCCCATCCGGGTTGAACACATCCTCATCGGGGCCGGACTCATAGTTGAGCTCCTGGCCTGCCTTGGGCCTCTCATCAAGGTTCTGCACCAGAGAGAGTAATTCTGGGTTGGGGGAGGCCGTCTTCTTATCCTCAGGGCCGCTGAACAGGGGTTTCTTATTGGCCCGGCGGTGCGCTTCCATGAGGATCCCGGTGCGGCCGGTGGGGGCGGCAGGCTGCTGTTCACAGGACATGAGGTGGGAGGGCCTCACTGGAGCAGGAAGTGAGGTGTCATTGCTTGTGAAAGGATTGGAGGATTTTGGCTGGGAAGACACTGTCCCAGGAGGGAGGGATGTGGCCAAAGTGAGTGGTGGGGAGAAGGGCTCATCCCCTGTAGAGGAAGCAGGCGGAAAAATGAATGGGGGGACAGTGGCAGGGGCAGCAACATGAGGGAGAGACACAGCACAGGTGGTGGAGAAAGGGGCTGGTATGCCCTCAGAGGGCGTGGTGGGCTTAGTCTGCTTGGTGACGTGGGGCCGGAACACCACAGGTGCGGTGGAGGCACGGTGGGTGATGAAGCCTGGGGTGAACGGCCGCGCAGTTCTATTCACCACAGAGCTGGATGGCAAGGCTGCGAGCCAGGGTGATGGCAGCTCCTGCAGCATCGAGGGTGGGGTGGTTTCTAGTACCACAGGAGGTTGGGATGCCATAGAGAGTGGAGACATCACCACAGAGGCTGTGCTCATGGTGACTGGCCCTACAGTGGTGACATTGTGGCTGGGGGCTAGAGGAAGGGTGGGGGCTGGCATGGGCGGAGCCTCTGCCTCTGGAGAGGGGGACTCCTGAGAAGGTGGAGTTTGCTGCACCTGCTGCATGGCCATCTTCTTCACATGCTCCTCTGCCCTCTTCCTCTGCTGCTCAAAGAGGCGGGCGCCCTTTCCTGAGGTGGCTGTCAGCCCTGGGCTCTCCATGCCCTCCTGCCTGCCTCCGCCCCTCTTCTCAAGGGCCTCCAGGTAGTCGCTGTCCCAGGTTGGGTCTGGCGCCATGGTGAAGCCATCCTCGTCAAACTCTGACTCGCTGCCGGGCAGGACACCATCATCTTCATGCGAGTCCCGTAGTATGTCCTCATCCACGCTGCCGAAGCTGGTCAGCGTGTACTTCTTGGAGCGTTGTCTGCGCTTCTTAAACATTAGCACACCCCTGGAGTGCGGGTTGGGAGCATCCGTCAGCAGTGAGGCAATGGTCCGGCATTTGGTGCGTGCCTCCTTTACCTGATGGTCCTGTACTGTGTCACCTCTGTGCAGCTCTGTGGGCAACAGGGGCAAAGGTCAGAGGCCTTAGTTAAAATACAGACAAAGGTCATTGCTTACTATCAGCCACTCCTTATTTTATGAATTCCTGACAAAGAGCCTAAGAAGCTGGAATCTCTTTCAAAAAATAAACGCAGGGCTTCTCTAAGTCTCAGTGAGGTTAGCCAGCACCGAACAGACCTGGGGTCTCATTTATAATCGTTGCATACGCACAAAATGGGATGTAAAAGATGCGTACGTCTCTTTCTACGCAAATGTTGCGATCTGTAGAAACAAACTTGATGGCAGAATGTGCGCATATGTATGCCAACTCTGACCCATGCGTGCGAACATTTTGGAGAAAAACATACGACTGCGGGTGAAGAGGGTGAGCAAAGATATGAGTGGCATCAGTACATAAATAATAATTCCTTGTGCTAGTGAGTCATACACCGTACATTTAATTTCACTTATTCAGTCACATATTTATAATAGTGAATAAGTAAAATATATAATCCGACTCAAATCTTAACTTAATCTACACCTAATCTATGCGCCGCAGCAGTTGAAATGTAGATGGATAAGTGGTGGTTGTGATTATCACAGTCATTTGGACACAGAGTGAAACAATAACTCATTGCTGAAATCACATAAATACCGCAATCACATTTGTGCGCAACATAACATAATGGATACGCTGGTATTGTTAGAAGATTACGCCAATGGCAGAATTAGAAGGGAACGAGTGTTCAGGGACCATGAAGATTTTTTGGCCCATGATGATGACTCATAAGCCGATTTAGATTACCTAGATGTGTGCTTTTGAAGTTATGTGCTGAACTGGGTCCAATGTTAAAGAGACCAACCCGATGGAATCGCGCAATCCCGGTACAAATACAGGTACTGACGGCCCTGGGGTTCCTTGCAACTGGCTGTTACCCGCGGGAATTAGCCAACAAGTATACAGATATGTTATAATTAACAATAAAATTGTGAATTTGTTCTAAAGCTTGTTTAGGAAATACAATAATAATCTAATTGTTTTTAATTGTATTCCAGGTCTGGAATATCACAACCATCACTAAGATCAATAATATCTGTTGTTTTGGATGGGATTATTAAAATCACTAGTAGATACATTAAGTTCCCTTACACTGTGGGAGAACAGGCCAACATCAAAAGGCAATTTGCAGTTAATGTAATCGGCGCAATTGACTGCACTCACGTTGCAATAAGGGCTCCATATGAAAACAAATTTATTTATGTAATTAGAAAACATGTGCATTGTATAAATGTGCAAGTTATTTGTGACACTGATATGCTCCTGACTAACGTGATTGCACGATGGCCTGGTTCAGCACATGACTCGTTTATCCTGGAACACAGCAGTGTAGGGAGCAGACTGCAGGCTGGCGCTGTGTGCGATGGCTGGCTTCTTGGGAAGGTGATAAAAACATTGTGTAATTTATAACTATTCAATGTTAATGTATTGAATTGTTCTGTTATGAAATGCAATTGACAGCGGCTACCCTCTCAAGCGCTGGCTCCTCACTCCCTGTCACGACTGACACGGCACGGACCAGGAAAGCAGACAAAAGAGAGCAGAAGTGGGGCAAAATAAAGGGATTCAATAGGTACTAGAATGGGCATAAGGAACAGACAGCCTAACAAGACGTAACAATACAATGACAGAACTAGGGAAACAAATTCTGACATGGACTTAAATATACCGAACTAACAAAGACAACTTGAAACAGCTGGTTAACACGGGAATCCACACGAGGTCAACGAATGGGTGTGTTCGACGAAGGGGCAGATCGAGCGGGGCATGACATCAACACACCATGGGGAACAGCACAGACACACAGAACAAGCAAAAGGAGACCACCTCAGACAACAGACAAACCACGGGGAACAGCACAGACATACAGAACAGGCACAAGGAGACCACCTCAGGCAACAGACAAACCACGGGGAACAGCACAGACACACAGAGCATGCAAAAGGAGACCACCTCAGACAACAGACGACAAACCACGGGGAACAGCACAGACACACAGAACAGGTACAAGGAGATCACCTCAGACAACAGATGACAAACCACAGGGAACAGCACAGACACACAGAACAGGCACAAGGAGACCACCTCAGACAACAGACAAACCACAGGGAACCAAAAAAGGAAACACAGAACCCAAGGAGGGAGACAGTGACGGGACAACACCAGGGGGCACACCCACAGAAGGCACGAAGGGACTAGACGGGAACAAAGGCACAGAGGGAGGAGGAGCAGATACAGGGGGCACAAAGGGACCAGAAGACACAGAGGGACAGGGAGCAAACAGGGGGCAAGGAGGCGAAGGGTGGGGGGAAACGGGGAGCTGCAGGGAAGCCCGGCAGGTGAGGGGCGGAAGCCGCAGGGGCAGCAGGCAACCGTGAGGCCGGAGCCGAAGGTACCCTCGGCAAGTGCGAGGAGGGAGCAGGAGGGACCAATGAAGGGGCCGAGGAGGGAGGTGAAGGGGACACAGGTGGAGGGGAGGAGGGAGCAGTAGCCGCGGCAGGCGAAGGCACAGCCGCTGCCGGCCAAGGTGCAGGCGACCGATGAGTCGGAGATGGTGGCCCCGCAGGCGACCGACGAGGCATCGGAGGCATGACTGCAGCCGGCCGACGAGGCACCGCAGGCAGAACCGAAGGCGACTGGCGAGCCGAAGCCAGGGGGACCACAGGCGACCGGCGAGCCGAAGCCGGGAGGATCGAAGGCGAGCCAGGGGGCAGGGAGGACGGGACCCGACCTCAGTGCAGATGTCCTCCAGATTCCGCCAGAGGACCGTAAGGCAAGCCCTGAGCTCTGGCTTCCTGCTTTAACTTCGCCTCAACTACCCTGCGTCTCAGCCGCCACAGGTCTTCACGCACCTCCTCGGTTTGGTGTGTGTCTCCGGACAGGGGCATCTCCTCTAGAATATCCTTGCACCAGTGGGCTAGAGCCCGAAGCAGGGGATCCTCCCGGACTTCGGGCTGATTTAGCCAGAATATCACGTCATTTGTGCAGGCGAGGTATTCCTCTTCTGACATCCGAGGCTTCTTCTTCGAGAGCTCTGTCATTCTGTCACGACTGACACGGCACGGACCAGGAAAGCAGGCAAAAGAGAGTAGGACTGGGGCAAAATAAAGGGATTTAATAGGTACTCAAAGGGGCATAAGGAACAGACAGCCTAACAAGACGTAACAATACAATGAAAAATTTCTCTTTTCCCCTTGATTGCCATGCTGCCATGAGTTTTTCAGGTTTATATCGGAGGCTTAAATATGCATGAGGTGATTTGCATTGACCATGTATGGTTGAACGGGGGCATGTAGAGGGCGGAATATGCGGCAAATCCACATACGTACAATCCCAGGTAGAGTGCGATTTATAAAGCGTATGCGCAAGCGCGTGCACATTTTTATAAATCTGACTTTTTCTTTGCGTACGTCATTTTCGTCTTTTGAGCGCACGTACACTTTTAGTATGAGTTCCACGCAAAGTTTTATAAATGAGACCCCTGATCTGGTAGAAGCCTTTGTGGGTCTGAAAGTGGACAGGGTTTTCATTACATTTCAGTCCACCCTCCACCCAATTCAGAGCTCTCCTCCTGACAGTACAGTACCTGATCTAATTCCTACACAACTGGGATTTGGGTTGGGTGATAGGGTGATATTAATGGTAACTGACAATATTGGACAAGTAACGTTGTGTTGATATCTGACAGTGATTAACTGGCAATTATTGTCTTCTTTGGCAAAATATGCTTTTAAGCTTTTAACCAAGACAAAAAAGATCTATGATGTCACTTCCAGTTCAGTCTTCTAGTCTATACTTCTGACTAAAAAAAAAACACACTGCTATTGTGTTTCAACTGTTGAATGGTGTGCAAGGGTATCAGTGTATGTACACGTTGCTCATCATAGTAGTACATGGATAGGGCTTACTGCAAGTTTTGTGAATCCGGTGCTTTAAGACTGTCCATGTTTTTAAATCATAATAATATCTGGCCCACCAATTTTTTCGTTTTTGATGATCAGCTACTCCTCCCCTGTCAGGAAGTTTTAGCACCGGCCGTTTAGCAGATTATCCATGTATCGTTTTTTTATGCATCTTTCAAGTTTTTCCTCTGACTAAAGAAATTTAAGTCTCCCGCAGGGTACCACACACATGTGGGGGGGGGGAGGGGGGGCTGTTGGAAGAGTCTATATTATCATTTATATATAAGTGCACCAATTGGTACTGGCTGATACAGCTACAATTGCTACAATAGGGCATCAGCCGATGGATAAAAATGAGCCAATATTTCCCACCAATAACTCCCTTTAAAATGACGACCTATATTGCTTTGCATACCTGTATACAGTTACAAAAATGTCTGCTGTATGGAATTATTTTAGAGAAAACAACATTAGTAATGCATTTTGCTCTGCTAAATTTTCACAAGGAGGATATACTAGTAAACATTTCAACACAACAAATTTGATTGCTCACCTTAAGGTGAAACAGTGAAGAGTATGAGGTTGAGAGTGAGCGTTTCTGAAAAACAAATCTGTTCCAATAAAGAATAAATAAAGCAAGTACACCGACCAATATTTTCAGTCCAAATGAATCTCTAATTAAGCAATAACATACGAGATGGAGTGCGGTTGTACGCCAATATATCACGGCTGTGATTGGGTTGTGGGCACGAGGACACATACTCTAATAACCGCACTCACAGAATGCATCTTGTCCAAACAGATTTTTTGGTCTGTTGTATAATTGAGAATGAACTGTTTAAAAACAGAGCATGTTCAGAATTTGGTCTGAGTTATTTCTGTTTGGAGAAAAACAGGAAAACATAGATACTGTCACGCTGGGCGAGTGGCAAGCAGGGAAACAGCCGAGCGAGCCGTGGATGCGGGAGAAACGGAGTTTATTTCGGGAGGCAACAAGCAGACGGGGGAATCCACGGCACAAACATCGACTAACATCAATGACAGATCTGGGGAAGCTGAGTAGAACGCGGACTAAATACACAAGACTACAGGCAGGAAAAGTAGAACAACAGGTAAAACGGAAGGATTCCACACGAGGTAAACGAGCGGGGCGTGGTCCACATGGGGGCCGTACGGGTGATCATGACAGATACTTTCCTGTGCAGAATTATTAAGCAAATTATTACTACTATTAAAATGAGACAAAAAGGACCTTTCAGAGAGCAGAAAAAAACAAAATAGTAAAGTACCAGTCAGAGGGATGCAAAACAATTAAAACTTGAATTGAAACTTGAACAGAATCAAGTGTTTTGTGTCCAACAGCCAAGGAGGACTGAAGAAGCATATAGAGAGAAGACACAAATTAACCGCCAAAAATCTGTGGCAAATTAAAGAGACTTCCAGAAGCCCTTTAGCATCAATTGCCATTATTTTTCAAAACTGCAATCTGAACGGAATCTCTGGAAGTACCACGTACGGTGTGCTGCGTGGCATCGCTAAGGTCACAAAGGCTGAAACATGACCTCCACTCAAAAACGTACACAAGATAAATAATTAACACTCGGCATGAACACGTATCAAGAATGATGTTACAGAGGTTTTGTGGACAGATGAGATATGACTCTTTATGGAGCAGATGGATGGACTAGTGGATGGACACCCTCTACAAGCACCAACAAGGGGATGGAGGAGAGATGATGCTATTATCAGTGATGAACTTGTTGGACCTTTCTGACTTGCAGATGGTTTAAAATTTAACGGCAAGATCAACTGTCAATTTCTAGAAGATACCTTCTTCAAACACTGGCACAAGAAATAATCAACAACTTTCAAAAAAATTATGATATTCATACAGGACAATGCTCCTTCCCATGAATCAAAGTATCCCATAGACTGGCTAAGAAAGGCTTGAAAGGTGATTGAATTATGACCAGGCCCCCTTCATCACCTGACTCAACCCCCATTGAGAACTACTGGGCGTTACTACAGTGTGACATCTACCGACATGGCAAGCAGTACACTTCTCAGAGCAGCATCTGGGAGGCGGTCGTAGATGCCTCAATTAATATAAGATGGGATCAAATCAAAAACTTGATTGGTCCAATGGACAACAGGTTCATGATAGTCATTGAGAAGAAAGGTAGCTATGCAGGACATTAAACTTGGTGAAGAAGGGCTGTGTAGAACAACTGATTTTTGTTAATCTTTATATATACTGAATAACAAAAACTGTTTCTTATTATTTCAGTTGATGGTGAAGAGAGAAAACACACTTAGCTTATGATTGCCTAATAATTGTGCGCACTAACAGTCCAGCGTTTTTCTTTTATTTTTGTTTGTGAAAGTAATTTTCTCTCAAGTAAATTTACTTGGAGCAAAAGAAAACTTTTGAATTCACTTTTATAAGTCTGTCCAACTTCTGCTTAAAATTATCTCCAAGAATAGTACTTGCCTACCAATTCTGTACACAGTGTATATAAGATGTATACAGTTATAAAATATAGTACTCTGGGACTGTCGTTGTTTTCCAGACTTGTTGTTTTCTTTTTTTAATATATTTATAATATAATATAATATATATAATATAATATATATTTTTTTATTGGAAATGTCAATAAAAAGAGTAAATTCAATGAACATTTGGCAGACATTTCCCCATTTTCCCTTTAACACTGCATGACCAACAAGCAACCCCTCACCCCTCCCCCATAACATAGGGTTCACTCACATGGGCCAAAAAAACGGTACAAGATTACAGAGATAAATAACTAAAAGGGAAGCCGCATACATCGTTTGCCTATATGTCAAGCATATATACAAAGATGTGCATTATGATTTATAATCACACATATACATGTAAAAATACATAAATACTAAGTGGATGCAGGAGATAAACTTCTCCAATATCATCCTACACATCCTATCCTATACATCCCATCATCCTGAAAAATATACCATTATGGTATATTGGACATAGTTTTAGTCTTACCCAAGTAAGATCAAATCGGACCCCAAAAAGAGAAAAATTTATCCCTAGACCCCCTAAGTGAATATTTGATCTTTTCTAATTGTATAAATTGTGACAGATCGGTTAACCATAAGGACAATCTGGGAGGGTTTACTGATTTCCAGTGGTGTAATATTCTTCTACATGCTAACAGATTTATAAATGCGATAATGTCTTTATATCTTTTCTTTAAACACTTAACATCAGAGACACCAAAAATAGCTGTGAATGCATCAGGCTGAAGGTTTACATTGAGAGCGTTCGATAATACTTTAAAAATTCCAGCCCAATAGGCTATCAGGGCGGGACATGACATGTGAGTTAAGTTAGCGGAGGCATTATGGCATCTATCACAGGTAGTATCTAGAATAGGGTAGAATTTGTGCAATTTCACTTTTGAAAGGTGAGTTCTATGTAATACTTTAAATTGTATAATACTGAGTCTAGCACAGGAGGCACTGTTATTCACCCTTTGTTGAGTGTAATTCCAAACGTCGTCATCAATGTCCATCCCTAACTCATCCGACCAATCTGCCCGAATCTTTGAGATAGTGGTGGTCTTGAGAGAAGTTTTAAGGTTGTGTATTCTTGATATGAGCCCCTTTAAATTGAATGGAATCCCCAGAATTGTATCTATGCCTGACACTGAAGGTACGTTTGGGAAGTTGAATTGTGACTCTGAAGAAAGTGACGCACCTGAAAATAATGAAATAGGTTAGACCGAGGTAAATTAAATTTCTGTGAGAGTTCATCAAAGCTTGCATTTACACCATCTACGTACATGCCCTTAAACGTGGAGATCCTGTTTCTTTGCCAGGGGGAATATGTTGAATCCAGTTTTGTAGGGATGTGATTATTACATATTGGGGCTGAAGAAAGAAAAGCCTTAAACCCAAAATGCGGTCTACATTGGGACCATATTCTGAGGGTATTTGTAACTATTGGATTGTTAGTAAGACATGAGACTGAGAGGGGCAAACTGGAATAGACCAAGGCTGATGGGCTTGTTGAAATACAAGATCTGGCTTCTGAATGGCACCGGCTCATATCTGGGCCATGAAGCCAATAAAGAATCTTTTGAATGTTTACAGCCCAATAATAGTAGCAAAGATTAGGTAAATCCACGCCACCCTGACGCTTAGGTCTCTGCAATAATTCTAAACGTATTCTGGGACACTTGCCATTCCATAAAAATGAGGTGAATAATTTATCAATCAGTTTAAAGAAAGATTTAGGGAGATATAGTGGAATACATTGAAATAGATACAGATATATGGGGAGCATATTCATTTTTATGCAATTCACCTTTCCTGCCAAGGATAGATGGAGTACTCTCCATTTTTGAAAATCAGTCTTAATATTCTCGATAAGAGGGAAAAGTTTTCCTGGAAAAGGCTTTGCTTATCTCTAGTAATATTGTTGCCCAAATACTTGAAGCCAGTCCTGGCCATTCAGAATGCTAGTGCGTTATCTTGTGTTTTGAAGGCCTGGGGTGAGTTTCTTGAAGACTTCTTAACGCTACGTCGTTCATTAGTTCTATCTTTTAACACAGAACTTACGAGCGACATAGCATTAAGAAGGCTTCGGGAAACTCACCCCAGATCGTTGACTGGGTAACATTCTCTTTTACCAAAATTAAGTTTGTACCCAGAGAACATGCCGAATGTCTCTAGCATATGGATAATATGGGGGATACTTGAAATAGGGTCTGAAATAACAACAAATCATCTGCGTACAAGGAAAGCCTGTGCTCCTGCCCGCCTCTGTAGAGTCCACTTACAGATGGCAATGATTTAAGTGTGATAGATAAGGGCAAATAGCAATGGACTGATTGGGCATCCTTGACAAGTCCCTCTAGAGAGCTTAAAATATCCTGACCATTTGTGGCTACAGAGGCATGTGGGGAGTTATATAAAAGCTTAATCCAAGAAATTAAACTGGGGCCATATCTAAATTTCTTAAAGCATTCAAACAAATATTCCCACTAGACCCTATCAAAAGCTTTCTCCGCGTCCAGTGAGACAGCCACCTCTGGTACCTTATCAGATGCGGCAGAGTAGATTATATTTAAAAGTCTGCGGATATTAGTGAATGAATGCCTGCCCCTGATAAAACCGGTTTGGTCAGCAGATATCACTTCTTGCATTGTAGTTTGGAGACGAAGGGCCAAAGCCTTTGCCAAAATTTTTACATCACAGTTCAGGAGGGAGTTGGGTCGATAGGAGCCACAATCTGTGCTATCTTTACTAGGCTTTAACAGCAAAGTTATTGATGCCTCAGTACAGTAAGTGTTTTGGGTAATGACCCACAAGAGAGAGAGCCAGTAAACATCAAGAAAGATGTTTGATAACATATTTGAGAATGATTTTAAAAATTCAATCGGGTAGCCATCTGGGCCAGCTGATTTACCACTTTGCATTGAATTTATTGCAGCAATAATTTCTGTTTGTTGCAGTGGGAGTTCTGTTCTAGTCCTAAGCATTGTAGCTATAGAAGGAATTTGGAGACCACTGAAAAAACATTCCATATTAACTCCACTAGCAGATTGTGATGTGTATAAGTTAGAATAGTAAGTGGCAAAAGTTTCATTAATCTCCTCTGGATCAATAGTCAGTTCTCCATCAGGGTTCTTGATCTGTGTGATTTGCTGAGTCACCAAGCGGTTCTTAAGTTGGTGCGCCAAAAGATGGCCAGCTTTGTCATCATACTCATAAACATAACCATGTGACTTCAATAGTATTTGCTCTGTCTCAACAGTTGATATAAGGTTGTACTGGGTTTAGAGACCCAGTTTCTTTTTATAGAGTTCGGGAGATGGGGAGATGGAGTTTGGGCATCAGCATTAGCTATTGCTGATATGAGCTGGTCCTGTTTGAGTCTTCTCATTTTATTAATCCTAGCTGAGTAGGAGATAATCTCACCTCGAAGTACCGCTTTTAGTGTTTCCCATAAGAGTGAAGGGGAAACACCGTCACTCTTGTTCAATTTTAAAAATTCATCAATTTTCTCAGATATTAGTTTACAGAATTCTTTATCAGCTAATAGTGTTGTGTCTAGCTTCCAAGGAGGACGCATGAATTTGAGAGAGAATGTAAGGTCAAGCTTTACTGTTGCGTG
Organism: Mormyrops attenuatus; assembly: GCA_026777985.1. Lineage (NCBI taxonomy): Eukaryota > Metazoa > Chordata > Actinopteri > Osteoglossiformes > Mormyridae > Mormyrops > Mormyrops attenuatus. Next base: position 19,283,561 of record JAODKC010000064.1, read on the forward strand.
ATCCAACTATAGCTAAATATAGTAATGTTTAATATAGTAATGTTTGAGAGAAGAGTTTTCTCAATAAAAAAATTGTCAATTCTACTGTACGAGTGGTGTACTGAAGAGAAGAAAGGACTTTGCCTTGTGGAAAGACCAAGCGCCAGGTGTCTACACCACCTACTTGATTCATAAAAACTGAAAGTCATCTTGCCAATTTTGATGGGGTTATATTTTTAGGATTAGAGCGATCCAAAATCAGGTTTATTACACAGTTTAGGTCACCTCCAAAAATTAGCTGCCGAGAGTTCAAATCTGGTATTAAAGAAATAATTCTCCGCATGAATTTCTCATCATCCCAATTGGGGGCATAAACATTAGCTAAAACAACAGGTTTGTGGAAAAGAAGTCCTAATACAATAACAAAGCGACCTTGAGAGTCTGAGGTAATGTTAGTTGTGCTAAACTGAATTTTTTTATATATCAGTATTGCTGTGCCACGTATTTTAATGTTCAGGCTAGAGTGAAAAATTTGTCCCACCCAAGGTTTCCCAAGTCTAACTTGGTCTTTCAACAACAGGTGAGTTTCTTGAAGAAATATGATGTCTGATTTTAAATGCTTAAGGTGATTGAATATTCTTCCTCTTTTTACAAGCCTGTTAAGTCCTTTAACATAAATAAAGTGATTGTAACAACGTACACGGTAATGAAAATGTGATCCCTCAAAAACTCAAATAACAGAGCTAACGGCAAAAATCCAGGAGCAACCCAAACCATAAACATTACCCCCCACACAAACGGAAATAAAAGTAGAACTCTACCTATACTTGATCTCCTCACTGGGGCAAACTGCAGGCTTAAAACTATTCCTACAGTATAACTTCTGGTAATATACTCTCCCTTAAACCAAGTGGGGTCTGAGGATCTTAAATACAGCTGAAACCTAATAACACTCCAGAATAGATAAAATTCTTAAAGCAGAGGAAGTGATTAAGTTATAGAATATTCGCGAAACCCCTGTACAGATACTAAAGGTCGTATATAAGGGAACATATTTCGCTACTAGGTGTATACAATATCAATACCATGATAGAAATGATAGAGAGTTGTTGTTTTCTTACCAAAACGTAAACACTTATTCATATTTTTAGAATGTAATTCATTTTTTATTTATTTGGGTGGAGTGTCCCTTTAACCTAAGATGGCAATGCAGCAGGTGAAGCAACCTTTTGAATCTCCCAAACAATCGGTATTGGTGTCATTTTTCAAAATAATTGGCTATCAGTGTCGGACAGAAATTTCCATATTGGTGCGTCATTGCATTTTAAATAAAAATATCACATACACTATATGGACAAAAGTATTGGGACCCCTGGCCATTACACCTACAGGAACCTTTATGGTATTACATTCTAAATCCACAAACATCAATATGGAGTTAGTCTCCTCTTTGTAGTTATGACAGCTGCCACTCTTCTGGGAAGGGTTCGCATAAGATTTCAGAGTGTGTCTGTGGGAATTTTACCCATTCATCCAGTAGAACACTGGTGAGGTCAGGCACTGATGTTGGACGTGAAGGCCTGGCTCACAATCTCCGTTCTTGTTCATCCCAAAGGTGTTTGATAGGGTTAAGGTCAGGGTTTTATATGAGCCAGTCAACCGTGTCTTTATGGACCTTGTTTTGTGCACTGGGGCACATTGGCACAGTCCTGCTGGAGCAGAAAAGAGCCTTCCTCAAACTGTTCACATAAAGGTGGAAGCATATAATTCTCCAAAATGTCTTGGTATTTTTTTTACCTGTGGCAATAGGTGTTTATGAATCACTGGAATTCAATGATTAGGACGTGTGTCCCAGTACTTTTGTCCATATAGCGTATTATTTTTCTACATATTGCCCAGTCCAAAGTGGGATACTCAACTACAGTACATAAAATGTTACTGTATGAAAGAGTGTAAATGCCTTAAAGGAGGCTATTGAAAATAATCACAGAGACTTAATAAGACATTTATATCATCGCTGTAGATAGAGTGAATGATCATGGTGCACAGAGTTCTGTCATCGACAAACAACACCAATCTGACCTTTAAACTGAGATCCTGCTGAGGTCAGACACTAGAAATATCTTCTGCGCATTTTTATGGCTCACGTAACTGTCCACATATTTAATGACTGTAGGCAGCATCTGTGACTTAGTGATATTTCTTTCTAAAAGGCACTTTGTGAGGAAGGAGACTGAAATATTTGAATAACTTTAACCTTTCAGCAGAATTAAAGATATCAAATGAGACATTACCAAGGTAGCAGGTACACAGAGCAGACAGAAATACACCCCCCCCCCAAATTAGTAACTACTACTGTCAGCTGTGTGAATTTCTTTCATTTTAGTGAGTAACCGTGGTTATTTTATTATACTGTTATTATTTCTTTAGTTCCAGTTCAATTTCTATGTCTTCTTCTAGTCTAATTTTCATTGGGCAGGGAATTTTTACCGACGTTTTTAGACCCCTTATATTCACTTTTAGTGTTAACATTATTTTTATATGTTATACGTGCTCATCCAATGATTTTACCTTTCATACACCACTGTCCTCCCCATAACCCCAGAATAAAAATACTACTACTAAACGTTCTTTTGCTTTAATAGTATTCTTATTTTGGTTCACAATTAACTTTACTGTCCTGGAAAAGCCCCAGTTTATTATCTGCTTGACATTAATGATATGACTTGCTTAATGCTTATATGGTTTTTATTTCACAGAGCAGCGGAAGCACCTGTTGATCGATGTTGACGGTGCTGTTGATCAAAAATAAACATCCAGTCAGATAAATGTGTTGCTGACAACGTAAGTGTCCCCACGTTCCCTCTCAGGGGTGACTTATAAATAGTGCCACTGTTTGTATAGCATCCTACAAACAGCAGCCTTTGCACTTCCTCTGGCCTCAGTTCACACATACGGACCAGTAGGTTTGGCTGGTCAGTCGCTGCTGATAACAGCACAACCCAGACCTCTGTTCTCAGACGAACCACACAGCAAAAGGGAGTCCGATGCAGGAGCAGAAATGGGGCATGGGAATCCTCATTTTCATAACTGAACAACTTGTGAATAAACATTCCCTTTTGTGTCATTTTATTCTATTTAGCTTGAAAACCCGTAAATAAGACACTTGACACCTGTAAACATAGACGTCTCCTGCATCTCTGCCGCGTGATCCAAACCAGCATGCAGGCCTGCCCTCAGTCATGTGACGCGGACATGTGTGCATTAACACACGAGTCTTAGCACAGCAGCTGGTAAGCCATAGCTCTACCTGACACCAGAGAGCAGATGCAGACTCTCTCAGTGGACTCACTCCAGGTGCTGACAGCCTAGATCTCTCTCAGAAAACATTACTACCACTCCCTACCTACCACGCTGGTGGAGAAGCAAAAGGGCTGGGCTTCACTCATGCACCTCTGCAAGGGCTTAAACCGCAAGGGATTTGTTACTGCTGCCACCCTTTTCCGGTATTGTCAGTGTAACGGACTGAGCGTTTCAGAATCTTTTTGTCTTTCCATTTTGCCTGAAGGAATGTGGAACTGCACCACACTATCTAATAATAATAATAATAATTGGTACTTTATTAATCCCTGTGGGGAAATTGTCTTTATGCCTCCCTCAACTTGCTCTTTGCCCTATTGGGGCACCCAGGGAGCTGAGGGTTAAGGGCCTTGGTCAAGGACCCACAGATGTGGTGTGGTTGGGTTTGAACCGGTGAGCTTGTGATTACAGGCTTAGCCCACTGAGCCACCCCCACCACGCTGCCCCCACCATGTAAATGAGGAAATATTCAGGACATCCTCTGAAAGTCAAACAATGACTAGTTTATCAGTGTATTTCAAAGGAACTTCAACAAACCTCCCTACGGACCTGCACTATGGAGGCCAGGTGAGTGGCAAGTGCAGGTGGCAGTGACAGAAGTGCAGGTACTCACTGGCTTGTTTCGCCTTGTCCATGTAGGTGATGGTGAGCTCCTCATCCACAGGGTTGTCCACTGGCCCCACCATTGGCACCAGCTGCTTGCTGGAGGCCAGCTGGAGAGCTTCTCTGGCCCGCTCAGGTGAGACCAATGGTGGGAGGCTGGAGGGCTCCTGGAAGCCGCTGTCCACCTCTGCCCTTCCGTTTTGTGGGTTTTGATCGTCTGTGTTCACCAAAGTGTTCTTGGAGGTCTCCATCTGGAAGGACCACTCCCCTGGCTCAGGCTGATAAACCACCTCCTTTTGTGCTACACCTGGAAGGCTCCCCGGTGGCAAAGTCCATATGGGTTCCTTGCCATTGGCCATGCAGCTCCCTGGAGCAGGAACATAGGTGCGGGCATCGGGGGCGCTGTCATACCCACTCATCTCAGAGGTCTCTTCTGGGGACTCCCTGCCTGCGGTCCTGGCCGGCATGGTGCTGGGGCTGCGGCGCTTCTGTCTTCGTTGTTTCTCATGTGTCACATCCACGTCGCTGTCTGTCTCACAGTAGTAGGCCTCACTGCCCTGTATGGAGGTCGGGAAGTCCTGCCTCGTCCAGCTCTCACTACCCGACTTGAGGCACGCCCTTGACACTAGCTGGGGGGGTTTGGGAGACTTGGGCCTTAGGGAGGCCCTATACTCCTTGTCAATCCTTGGGGATGGAGCCCGGGTCAACAGCACCACTGACTGGAATCCCACTGGTACTCTGTGGAGAAAGCTAACTTGTGAGCCAAAGTGCAAGTTCACGGTAAAAATTCACCATATTTTACACTTTCCAAAGTGTGTGGAGCTCCGCTGGAGCCATGTGTAGAATCTGCATTATTCGGTGTTCCAGGTGATGACTTAAATCTGACTCAAAGACAACTAAATGTCATTGGCTCGCAGACAAATTTTATTTCATTGGAAGTCCACAAATCCACCTACAGCATCGAAATGGCTTCGAGATCTGATGTTATTCCTGCATCTAGAAAAGATTAAATATTCAATTAGAGGTTCTCATAAATTTTCTTATGTCTGGCAACCCTTGTTGTTGTACTTAGCTGCCATAAAGGTACTTCCTTGACATCGTGATATTCTTGACTGTAGTACCCAGTTTAATTTATCTGTTCCTGTGTTTATTCATTTATTTACTTATTTTATTCCAATTCTTTTCCCTTTGAGTTCTTTTATTTATTTATTTATTTATTTATAATTTTTCATCATTGTACATTCGTCTTTGTCGTATCCTTATTGGTATCAATATAAACGTTAGGCAGTATGTTGTGGGTTGGTTGGGGAGGGTTTAAAATGTTAAAATACAGTCTCTGTACAAATAATAGCATTTGTATTTGGTAAAAATAAAAATAAAAAAAAAAAAAATTCACCATATTCAATTTTTGCTGTGCATTAATTGTTAAGCATTACCCAAGACAAGATACCATTAATACTAGAAGGCATTATATTACGATAAATATGAAGCACCATTATAATATAATAAATTACAAGCATCTTTTATTTTTTATTAATTTTGAAAATTCTGAAAAGCTTCAGAAATTTGGTTAGAAAAAGGGTTAAACTCTGAATATTAATATGAAATAATTTTAATATGAATATTAATATCTCATAAATAATATGAAATTTGGGGTGACTTCTTGAGAAGCCTACTTCTGGCCCAGTCAGATGTCTGCCCATGTCTCCCGGGCACTCAGCCGCCCAGTTCTGACCTTTTGACTCGCATGTGCAGTGTCCCAGGGGAGCCATCGATGAGGTTCATGGCTTGGGCATGGGACAGTCCGTTACACGGGCTCTCATTGATGGACACCAACTCATCAGCCTCGCGGAGACCTGCCCGGCATGCCTTGCTGCGCTTGCGCACCTGTTCCAGCAGAGGGAGACACAAAGAAAGCAACCACATGGAAGCATTACAAGAGGGCAGGATGGCCATAGGAGAAGGCAGAAGCACAGTAGTAATGGTGATATTTTCCATTTTGAGAAGCCAAGATTTTTAGTTTAAGAAGGGGAAAAAAGTCCCAACAGGCACAGGACCACAGAAGTGAAATATGCCCCTAAGGGACAGCTCCATGTGCAGAATATGTTGCGAGACATGCACTTGGAAACCATGATGGATGCACCCATCTCGCCTGTGCTGTTCTGTATGAATTTCAAACCTCACTTTGTAACAGATTTGATTAGAGGATGATAGCTGTGTACTAAGGATTTAAGAGTATTATGCCCAAACATCCCATTAAAAAGACTGCTTCTTTAGCATCTGCATGTATACAGTGAATTTGTTTCTTGTTTTTGGATAGGTGATGCAATTGCATCACCTTTATCTACAGATATGATTTGAAAGAAGATTTGATGTTGATATTTCTTAATAAAGAACTAAATATTTAATGGGGTGTCCTAATTTTTTCACATGACTGTATGTGCTAATGGCCACTTTTCAAGCATTGGTACTGACTGCATACAGGCCATTCTGTCTGAGTTAACTGGAAAGCTTCCACACATTTGATTATTTCTTGTGGGTATATATAAGTAGAGTAGGAAGATGACATTTATACCAGGAAATGAGGATTGTGTGAGAAGATCAGTCTGCTAGCATGTTAGCAATTGCACCCCCTATTGGTCAGATGGAAATGCAATTTGAATGCATTAAAGGTAATGTATGTGATTTTATTCTAATACACTTTTTGTCAAATTCAGCAAATTTCTCCTGAGAGTTTGCTAGGTGTCCATTCTGTGTGTGCGTGCTGAAATAAAACCCAGTATTTCTATGCAGCAGGTCTGTAAACGGGAAAAAAACAAAACGACTTGGATGGCACCACACAGTATTGTTCCAGGCAATCAGCAACAGAGGGCGTTCATGCTCATGCACAGAACAGAGGAAGGGGAGATAGAGGAGGGTAGACTTAGGGAAGCAGAAAGGAGGAGGAGGAGTGGGTTCAGAGGGATGTCTGAAGCATGGGATTGGGTTGTATGGCTCAGTCTGAATCACTTTGTGCTTCCTCCTCGTTTACAGAGCCAGGGCTGACACGGAACTGACTTTGAGGTGACATTTGCTGAATGTGACAAAAAGTGTAATGGATTAAATCTTACTTTTAAGTTCGTCCATGCCTCTATCCATTTTCTATACCTGCTTGTCATATGCAAGGTGATTGGGGTCCAGAGCCTACCCCGGACACTACAGACACAAGCTAATGAATAACCCAGGATGGGTTGCCAAGCCATTGCAGGGCACATATTGAGATAAAATTAAATTACATTTTAAAGTTATATTTGAAAATGTTGCTTGTGTTAGTCATATCAGTGTCTGATAATTTATTGTAAATGTAACTTTTTATGTGTAGCTCAGTTTGGCATAGTCTGTATTGAATGACTGGTTGGACTCTCTCACCTTGCATCCCTTGGGAGGAAAGCCTAGAGTCAATTGTGTCTGTTGGTGAGGTTGATGAGCTCTGGGGATGACATTCATCTCCACAGAAGAGTGAGGATGGAGTAGCCTCAAAAGGTCTAAAAGCACCCCCCTCCCCCAAAGAATGGTGGCTGCATCTGGACTACCAGAACAAAAGTGGATTTCTTGCACTTTTTACTGGTGCAGGTCCAGTTACTTCAAAGTGTGTGCTGTTTCTGGCAAAATCCTTGAGGACTGCCACAGAAACCGAGGCAAGGAGCGCCTGTCCGTCAGGCCTGAAATCAGAGAGAGCCCCACGGCTCTCAGGCTCGCTGGTGACAAACATAGCCTTTCTCTTAATGAGCTTGGCTCCCCAGAGATGCCAGGCAGATGGTTTCACAATTTGGACAGATTCCGCTGGGTCCACAGAACAGCTGGCGGAACCGACTTACTTTTATGTGTAGGATACATGATCGTGAATGGGCTAGAACCTAAAAGTCGAAAAGTCTGAGAGTGACAAAGAATCCCCCGGAGGAGCTATTAACCTTGGAATGTAATAAACAGTCACGGCCTGACAAATATGAAAACTGAGATGAATTTTCAAATGCCAGGGTGGTCTCATCATCAGACTCGAATATGACTAACCAGTATTTCAAAAAGTTTCTGTCCTGAGTTTCCTGATGAACATCATAAACCCAGGGGCTTTTGTACCACCAGCATCCAGATTTACATCTTATGTATAAGTTTAATATTCTACACCCTAATTCTGTTACAAATCACTAATCACAATAGAACTTTGTTTCAGTCACTTCTGGTTGCATTATTGCCAGAAAATGGTAATCAACAGTATGCCTATAGTATGTAATAAATCATATATCAGAGGTTGAACATAAGAAAGGGGGGAAAAATGGCTAGGAGATGACCCCACAAGAAAAGACTGAGTGAATGTCACATGTATCAGAGACGGGCCAGATACCTCAGAGAACCCACTGAGGAATGTCGTTCACTTGGCACAAGTTCAGGGATGGCTCATGAGCATGAGAGTGGCTGATGTCAGTCTCGAGTCTCAATAGCCCCACATGCCAGGATACTGGACTGGCCCTTAAGCCCACCTCAGTACCACATTCTCAGTGAGATGCCATATGCTGGAGCTCTGGACCGTTCATAAATGACTCTATTTGTTGAAGCTAAAGAAGTAGAGCATTTTGCTAATAATGCAAAGATCAGGGGTTCAAATCCTAGGGAGCACACGCAAATTGTAACCTTTCCCTCAACTGTAAGTCACTTTAGATCAGAGTTAAATGTCTATTCCTTAAAGCCTGAGGTATGCTCTATAATATGGCATGATCATGGAAAACTAAAATGTTCATGTGAAATTCCTAAATCAGTTTCATTTCTCATCACCAGCAGTTAAATGCTCTGTGGTCCTGTACTATAATTTGATTGTTTTGGCTGTAGTGGATGCACTGAATGCAGAGGCTGCCTGCCTAATCCAGGTCTCAGGGATAACATCCAGACCTTGTTTGGTACAGCTCTCTGAACATTGCCCCCATGAAAACAATGTACCTCACAAGTTGACGTGGTAACAATACACAAAATGAAGTAAAAGACCTTTCACACACACCCCTGCCTTTACTTCACCATCACAAACATCTGTGTAGGACCATGCCATTCTTCAAGGTGACCCAAAAACTTTCCATAACCCTCTCATTGTTTGGGGATCAGTAAGCAATTTTCCTTTTAAGATGAACAACAGCACAGCTGAGCTTTTTGAAACATACTGCAACAATTATGAAGCCACTCATAAAGTGCCATTGCAATAAGATATTTAAATCTAAATTGGCCCAGGGATATTTGACAACATTCTAAATTGGCAGATGTATTAAGGAACAAATGATACCTGTCCATCCCTGCCCTTCATGTCCCTTCCCCCTTTGGCCAGCAGGTGTTGCTGGCCATACTGTTCCCTTCTCTGTTTTCATGCTAGGCCCTTGTGTATTTTGTCTGGTCCCTGGCCTGCCTTTGTTCATTTCCCTAGTTAGTCTCTGAGCTGCAAGTGGATCATCCACCTTTTTCCTGCCTGCACAATGCCCTGTCGCCATAACAGTAATAAGGTTCAAAAATGACAACATGTGTGGCAAGACAAGAACAGTGCTTCACATGAGCAACTGATAAGACCTGGAGGGGCTTTTAAGTGTTGGAGGAGGAATGAGAGGCATTTCAGGGACCCCAGATGTCAACAAGCTGAGCTGTGACCTTCAGGATTCATCAGTCCTGTCCAGCCACCCAGAGTCACTGTTTCATTAGCAGGAAAAATGTGTTTCTCACAACTGATGCTAAAGACATGTAGATTCCGTCTGAGTGTTCATCACACACAAAAACAAACAGGCATCCGTGTGACCCACATACAGAGGGGTTAGGAGAGGAACCTGCTGAAATAATGGGTTACTGAGGAAAGATAAGAAACTACCATAGATGAAGACCTGGGCCATTCTGCTGGGAAGTTCTCCTTCTTTGGTGTCATGCACATCAGGGTCAGGACTTTTGAACAAGCTTTAAGGTGACATGAATTCCTTGACATGTTTAAGTATCACCAGACCACATCATACTCGGGTCATGCTCATACACTGTATGGACAAAAGTATTGGGACACACCTCTTAATCATTGAATTGAGGTGTTTCATTCAGACTCATTGCCACAGGTGTATAAAATCAAGCACCTAACCATGCAGTCAGGTTTACAATCATTTGTGAAAGAATGGGTCATTCTGAAGAGCTCAGTGAATTCAAGCATGGTACTATCATAGGATGCCACCTTTGGAATAAGTCAACTAATAAAATTTCTTCCATGCTAGATAATCCACGGTCAACTGTCAGTGGTATTATTGCAAAGTGGAAGGAACAACAGAAACTTTGCAATGAAGTAGCAGACCATGTACAGTAACAGAGTGGGGTTGCTGAGTGCTGAAGCGCATATTGCATGAAAGTCGCCAATTCTCTGTTCAACTAAATAACTGCAGAGTTCCAAACTTCCTCAGGCATTAACCCCAGCAAAACAAACTGTGCACTGGGAGCTTCATGGAATGGGCTTCCATGGCTGAGCAGCTGCATGCAAGCCTCACCAAGCGCAATGCCAAGTGTCGGCTGGAGTGGTGTAAAGCATGCCGCCATTATTCTCTGGAACAGTGGAAATGTGTTCTGTGGAGTGACAAATCACATGGTCAACTGTCAGTGGAATTATTGCAAAGTGGAATCATTTAGGAACAACAGAAACTCAGCAGCGAAGTAGAAGTCCATGTACAGTAACAGAGTGGGGTCGCTGAGTGCTGAGGTGAATAGTGCATGACTGTGCCCCAGTGCACAAAACAAGGTCCATAAAGACATGGTTGGGTGAATTTGGTGTGGAAGAACTTCACTGGTCCACACAGAGCCCTGATCTCATCTCCATCAAACACCAGGTGTCCCAATACCTTTGTCCATATAGTGTATATGTCAGCCTAGCTGCAGTGAAAATATGTGACGGTAAACCTGTAAAATTTGAGAACAGTGAGCCATCAAAAAAATTTGGGGTCCCCTTAAACTTGCTGTGGTTGCAAGAGTAATAATCGTCAACGTGGCGACAGTAAAACTTGCAATTACTTCTCCTGTGACTTCTGCACTGTGATTTGTTTGGTTCAGGCACATGACAACCCATGAGATTTACCTCTCGCAGCCATGACCTAGCAAAATTCACCAAAAACGTGAGACTCAATAGAAAACTATGAGACTTCACACTTATGCATCCCCCTTATTTAACTTATTTTAGTAATGTAACAACCTTACATTACATGCCTAAACACATTAATACAATGAATGGTAATTCCAGCCCAGGCCCATTCATTTTCAATGATACATATATGCAAATAATATTTAACAGCCTAGAGAGCAAAAGCTTCACTTGGGTGCTTCAGACTGGAACTGGATTCCAGGTCAAAGAGAGAAGGCGACCCCTTTAAATCCAAACTTAGACCTGGACTCAGCACTTCATCCCAGCAGTGTCACATTAGAAACATACTTGTCAAGCCAGTAGGACATAAAAACAACACTTAGAAGCTCTGAACCTTGACTGTGTATGTGTAAAGAGATCCTTATACACAGGTGATGTCCATGAGTATTCACACAGGGTTGAAATCTCAAGTGAGTCTGATTTCCTTACAGTAAAAAGTAAAAAAGAATGAAATAATGATATACACACCTTTCACATAATAATGGCAGCATGACTGCATTTAGACTGGTGTGGTCACTGCATTCTTCAGACTACCTTAAACTCTTTCAAGTCCTCAAACAACTTCATTTTAACACCATCTGGCATTAAATGTCCATTTATCTGACATGTTTCTGTGCCCCTTTCATGCCAAAAAGCAAGTGAAACACCTGGTCTTGTCAGCACACAGTCCACTTGACATGCTCCCTACGTGCCTGCTTGTCCCCCTGGTCTCTTACCTTTGCCACCTGTAGTGGTTTCTTTTGTTCAGCACCACCTTGGAGCCTGAAGCCCCATGGTGCCCCCCCTGACAGGGTGATCATGACTTCCTCCACCACCATCGTCCAGCTGTGTCACTGTCTCTCTCTGGTTGCTTGCCCGCGGGGACCTTCAGCAGCGCTGAGCCATGTCTGAGGCAGCTCTCCGTTTCCCGGAGAATTCTGCAGCTCCTTTGCCACAGAGCAGCAACACTCACAAGCTTCCCTTGCACTCTGGCAGCCTGGTCGGACACATGTGCTTGGGCACTCCCGCACCCACATTCGCACACAGATCGAGCGAGGGGTCTGTGAAGGGGCAAGTGAGGGGGGGTGTTAAAATAGAGATGGCAGCACTGGCCATAAAGGCTGCTTACGCAGTGGAATGTCTTCTGGCTGGGGGGGGCATGGACCACCCTTGTCAGCTACACATGTCCTGTCAATCTGACCCCCCCCCCCCCACATTAGTGAATGCAGAGAGTCTATCCGAAAATAGGTTCTTACTTCTGTAGCTTTGTCTGAGCACCTCCAGGCATGCTCCTGAAGTGGGGAGGGGGTCTTATTTTGGGAACATGATTCTAGTGAATATGTGACGCAAAATAAAAGTGTGAAGATTTAGAGAAGATGAAGAGGGGGACCCTCTATGGGTAAGAAGAAGAGCGTGGGAGAACTGGCAGTACATTTATAAACAAGGTCATATTTAATTTGGATAGGAAACTGAGCATCAGACCTGTCACCTATAACAACCTGTACTTGATATCATTTGTAATTTTTAAATACAAATAGTTTATGACTGTGGTTTTTTTAAAATAAGACCTGTTTCAGGGTAAGATTAATCATGTTACCCTGGCCACAGAGCAGTAATTTTGGCCCACTGTGTCCCAGAGCCCTGGCAAGTCAGTACCCTTGGATACCAACCCAGGATCATCGAGACCGCAGGCAGAAGTATTTCCACACTTCAAATCATCACCGAACGGAGGACATGGCAAATTACAACAGTAAACAAACCCCTAGGAAGACTGTGTTGTCTAGCAGTAACAATGCACATAGCTGTGCTGACTGTGAAGGATACTAAAGCCATTTTCTTTGTTCTTTTCAGTTTTAATGAAGTAATGAACACCTTCACACTGGGCCCCTCTGTTTTTCAGAGGTAATGCTATTTGTCTGCCACTTTCATGTCCTACCAGCTACAATGTATGTCAGACCATTTAACTAGCAGTAGTACTTGAGTCTAATTTATAGATTACATCACATTTATTTACTTAGCTGATAGTTTTATCCAAAGCTAAAGAAAAAGCAGCCAGTCCCTCCACACCTCCAGGATCGAGGTCTTTAATGTTCTCCCTTTGTCACGCACATTTCTTCCCACATTCCAGACATGCAGTTAGGCTAAATGGTGTCTCTGAATTAGCGTGTGGTGCCCTGCCCAGAGTTTACCTGAGCCTTCTGCCCTTTTCTGCTTGGAATAGGGTCCAGGTCCCCTGTGACTAGGATGAGTTAATAGAAGATGGATAACTACTAAAGTCCAAGAAATGTTTTGCCAAACAAATGATTTCCTTTTACCTCTCGGTCATATAGTGCAACAGTATTATCTGCAAGAGGCAGTTAAATAGTCACACGTAGGATTAATCATGTATACTCTAGCAAGGCTTGAGAAGTCTTCACACTGGAACCTACAGTATAAGCTTGTTTGTACATACGCCAAAGCTGCTCAGAACCCACATGTATTTGTCTCGTCTTTACTTATTATATATGTAGTAAGTACTTAATTTATATTATGGATGGCCCGATCAACATTTTTTCCATTCTATTCCAGTTCGATTCCAATACACAACTGCCGATACTGATACAGATTCTGATACAAGTGCTCTTTTTACTTTAATATTTTAGTATAATAATTATACACAATATGTAAATATGCATATATATATATAAACTAGTAAATACAACTGAAAAAGTATATGGCAAGAAATCAACATACATACTGTAACGTATCGTTCCACCTCGTTTGTTCATCTTGCTTTAAGCATTTTTGAGACATTTGCGGTTCAATTTTTATATCTTCAAAGAGAGTATATGCAAGTGGCAAATGCTTTAAATGCCCCACAATTTTTCTCCCACTGGCAACAGCAGGAACACTGGCCACGCTTTGTTGCCAGCCCCTTGTGTATCACATGCTGTACCAAGCGCGCAAAACAGCCCAAGCTATCGACTCCCAAATCATCCATTGCTTTTTTCATATTATTCATAATGTCTTGCACAATCGTGTGTGCTTTGTTTAGTGGGATTTTCCACTAAACGCTGCTTCCACCTCTCAAAAGTTTGTTTTTACAAAGAGTGTGCTACTAGTTGTTGATAAAAACAAAAAAGACTTCCAGATTGTCACTCTCTTATCTTATGGAAGGCCATTAAGGCCAAGACATCTTAAACAGCATCATTCAGTGCATGGAGTACCTGTAATCTAGCAGTGTGGTGAAAGATCATCCTATTATTCTGACTTGTATTAATTAAAAGAAAGAAAGAAAGAAAGAAAGAAAGAAAAAAAGAAAGAAACTGGTTCTTAGACAAGAGCTGGCTTCCATCGTTTACGAAAAAGCAGATGGCTCATAGTTTGGGGCGAGTTGTCAAGCTCTCATTTTTGTCATTTTGGCGTTGAGTTTGCTGTTTGACCTGTTGTTAGAAAAGAAAATAACAGAAGAAGTGGATGTATCTCAGACCAAAGCTAGCAGAAAGGCTAACACTACCGGTAAGCCCAAAATTATTACTTTGCCATGGTTTGATCTGGAACCTCAAGGTTGCGATGGTGTTTTAGCTCAGCCCCCGCCAAAGACGCCGGAGAGACTTCCTCCCCTTAAAAAATCCAAACAAGATAAATCAGAAATGATGGATGGTGACACAAATACGTACTGTATAGCCTACCAAACTTTATAATTTCCCAAATACCAGAATTTGGTAATAAAACTTTATTGTAAAAGCATTAAACACAGTGTTGCCAACTTTGGTCAGCTGGCTGGTGTGAGATTTTCAGTTCGAGACAAGTCTGCACACTCATTTACATGTATGTAACAGTTTTATTGCCTATGGTTTGCAAACTACCCCAATGCTTTTGATGCAGCTAATTATAGGCTTATAAAGAAATATTATAGATTTGCTGTAAGATTTCTTGCATTTGAGATTCAGAATGTTGGCAATGCTGCAAACACTATTATACATGTATTGGACACTGTAAATTCGCATTTTGTTACAAACACATATCCAGTGCATCTGGTCCTTGTGGTGTCCATACCAAATAAAATAATAAATATACTATATCCTCCTGAGACCCGGGCCATTCATTTGTGTCCTCTGTAGTGGACATTTTGTTTTTGCATCTATCTTTTCA
>JAODKC010000064.1:19298886-19313544 GCA_026777985.1 Mormyrops attenuatus
TAAGATGTTTTATTTCCTCCTCACAAATAACCTGAAATTGAAAGATACTTTTTTTCCTTGGGTCTCAGGAGGATATAAAATACAAACCATTCCAAACAAATCACACTCAAAACGGAACACAGTGTGCCACCAAACAAATGTAAAAAAATTACAATGTGCAAAACAACAGCATCAGTCTGTCAAGGTCTGCACCCATCTGTCCCAGGCTTTCATGTCTCCTCCCCGTTTGGCCAGCAGATGTCGCTGGCCATCCTGTTCCTCCTCATTGTCAAAGTCTTTAGTGTGTTTCCCCTGCTCCCTGGACTGTTGCATGGCTCAATGAGCTGTGTGTGTAGCCACTAACCCCTCTGTCACGTGTTCAAATTCTGTTTTTGTATTTTGTTGATTTTGTTTCCCTAATGTTTCATTTGGATTTTAGTTCCCGTGTTTTGTGACTTATATTGTGTTTTGGTTTTTTGCTTTGTGTCTTGGTTCTGTTTGACCTGCCTTCGTTATTTTCCCAGTGTTTAGATTCTGTTTTTCTTTGTCAATTTCTTAGTTTCCCTGTTAGTTTCGGAGCTCCTTGATTTAATCATTCATTTCACCTGTTGCCCGTTTTGCCAGCCCTTGTTAATTGTTCTCACCTGTCCTGCGATATTCTTGTTATCCCTCTGTATTTAAGTTCCTGATCCTGCTCTGTTTCTTGTGGAGTCATTGTTGCTGATGTTCTTGTTGCTGGTGTGTTTGCCATTTTTGATTCCCTGTCTGTTCCCTGTGCAACCAGTTCCCCTTTGTAGATCGTTTTGTTCTGTTAGTTACTTTGCACCCTTTTTTAGTTTTGACCCTTCGTAGTGTGTTTGTTTTGTAGTTTCCTAGTGTTCTCATTTTCTGTTAATAAACCCCTGTTTTGTGGAGCTGCCAGTGGACTGTCTGCCTTTCATTTCTGCCTGCACCATGTCCAGCCCCTGTGTCAGAAACTCCTTAGTTCATGACACAGTCAGTGCATGGAGTTTATGTCATTGAGCAGTGTGGTGAAAAGGTCATCCTATTATTCTGCCTTGTATTAAGTGACAAAAGGGAAAGAAATCGGGTCTTAAACTAGAGCTGACTTCCATCGTTTTTGAAAAAGGAGTGGTCGTGTAGAACTAACTCGCTCATGACCAACACAAACACGCATACTTAACGGAGGTGTTCATGGTTCATGATGACGTTGTACCAGATGAAAAAACTACGCTACTGGATTTGGGGTGCAAAGGAAAACGGCTCTTTTTCTTTCTTTTAAACTGTAATTGTCAAGAACCCACTCGGACCAACAGAGGGATTGCTAACAGGGTCTATATTCAACTTAGTTGATTGAACAAAACCGGGGAGCAGGCAGAGACGTGGTCCTGTAGGCAGGGTCAAAAACCAGGAGATCGGGAATGAGAGGCAGGCCAAGGTCAGGATCCGGATCCGTCGTCAGGGTCGCTGGCAAATGGGTCGTCAGGGTCGCTGTCCGAAGACGCAGACAGGGCACACAAGGAACTCACAAGGAGGAAGAGCGGATAGAGGAAGGGCAGGAGGGAGGCTGAGACGGGTTGCAGGGAGAGTTGGGCAGGGCAAGCAGGGTGGAACGGAGCTAGACGGGAGACAGGGAAACGAACGCTCAGTATGTCTCTTTGCATTAACAATACCTAGCACCGGGCTGCGGTGTTGTCGGGCTTTTATCTAACGTGGAGTCCAGGTATTGATCGGGGCCAGCTGCATCCCATTGCCGATTCCCCGGCGGGGCGTGACAGTAATCATAGGCTACTTGATTAAACATACAGTCATGGCTGAAATTATCGGCACCCCTGGAATTTTTCTGGAAAATGTACCATTTCTCCAAGAAAATTGTTGCAGTTACAAATCTTTTGGTATACACATGTTTATTTTCTTTATGTGCATTGGATCAACACAAAAAAAGGAGAGGACAAAAGCCAAATTTGACATCATGTCACACAGAACTCCAAAATTGGGCCATTACAACACTAATCTTTTATTTAAACAAGTCGTTTTGTTAGTTATTGGTTAGTTACTGGTGGGGATCGATTGCGATCATAACGGGATGCACCTTTTATTTATATTTTGCCAGTGCTCTCGATCATCATCAAAAGTCTGGAGTAAGGTTACATCTGTTAGGGGCGCAGCGTGTGTCTAATGGTCAATGCATGACACTTGAGAGCCCTGCACACCGCATTCATTGGATCTTGCTGTAGGAAAACTACACTCCATATGCCTGCACCTTGTCCTTTAATTCTATATAACAGGACACCTTGGTGGGCGTTACGTCTTTCTTCTCAGCATGAGAAACCCAGCATGTGGTGTGTGAGCGTGTGAACTGGTTGAAATGCCTGTGTCTCAAGGTCAATGCGTGAGACTTGAGAGCCCTGACTTTATTTATAAGACCCGCATCATGTTTATAATTCATAAATAAATCTGGCCAGCAGATTTCCCACTTTCATTTCCCACATAACAAAAAATGATTATCCCTGTTTGGTGGCACTTTTCATTAGCTGCACTGGCTGGAAAACCAGGCAGAAGGTATAGAATCTTTTTGAGGTACAAATATTCCATCTACACTCTGTTCCATCTGTACTCTGTCTCTTTTTCAGCACTGCCGCACAACTTCCATGTTAACGCCGGTGTTATGCCGAAAAAGGCATCCCGGGCGTAGAATGCATGCTGGTGTTCTGACGAGTTGAGCTTTTTGGGGTTTTTTGGGGGTTAGGGTTTTAGGGGTTTTGGGGGTTAGGATTAGGGATTTGGGGTTTTTTTGGGGATTAGGGTAAGGGTTAGGGTTAGGGCTATCGATTAGTACTACGGTAGCGTAACTCGACAAAGTAGCTGAACTCGTTTCAGATCAGCGACCTATCGATCATTTAGAGACAGGGATGCATTCTACAGCAGGGATGCCTTTTTCGGCACAACACTGGCGCTTGTGATCAAGTAATCAGCCAGTTTATCGGTATAAGCACCTCGAGCTCAGAAGTACCTTCAAGAAACTGCAATCTGACCAAGGTCCAATGTACGAAATACCCGTCAATATTCGGGGGGGGTCCCATCTCCCTATTGTTGCACAATACCGATCTTGAGACCCCCTTAAAATTTTGCTTTTGAGGCTTTCGGGGGGTCTCATGGGTTAATCGGGGGTGTCGGACCCCCCTGTATTTCGCACACTGCCAAGGTCCAATGATCTCACTCACATTACTCACACTACACACAATTATCACACATACACACCAATTATCGTTCTCTCCGGGGGCTTCACGTGATATACAACGATGTGGTCAGCCAATATATGGTGGGCATATTCGGGCATAAATGAGGGGCATATTTGCAAATTGCTATAGTGTGACTAATTATATAAATGAATCGCACTGTTTCCAAAAACGGCCGCAGCCTGGAAGCCTGTATAGCCACACATTTCATTTCTTAGGATTTTTTGACAACACAGGACAAACAAAAACGACAACTCCAGGCATACATTTTTCCTCCAGCCTACATGACATGTTTGTGAAATATTACACCAGCAACTTTAGATCTTTACACAAGTATGCTGCATGCGTATTAACTCATAGACGCTGAGACTTACTGTTTTGGTGTCGCAATTTGGCACCGAAAGAAAATTAGTTTTTCCATCCTCGATAGGACTGGAGCATTTTGGTCGGTACCACAAAAGTACCAAAGTTCGGTACCCAGCCCATAGACGTAACTGCATTATTTGTATTTGTCTGAAGTTCAGTGAATAGTTGAACTGATAGGAGATGATAGGCTATATGGTTTTCATACGTTTATATGGGTATTGGCTATGTTATTATTTTAATGTTTATGCAAACAAAAAGTGCATACTGCTGCTAATTGTATTTG
The DNA here is from genome assembly GCA_026777985.1 of Mormyrops attenuatus. Lineage (NCBI taxonomy): Eukaryota > Metazoa > Chordata > Actinopteri > Osteoglossiformes > Mormyridae > Mormyrops > Mormyrops attenuatus. The sequence continues at coordinate 19,302,754 of JAODKC010000064.1, forward strand.
TGGTTTTCAATGTAAAACTTGGTAAAATGACTGCAGTTTGAGTATCAGTATAGTTTTTCTAAGATTTTCAGCACTTTATATTAGTACAGCGATAATGTTGATAACTGATAATTTTGGTCGCTATAATCGTGAAATTAAATTTATATACCATTTCATCTTAGCTTTGTTCTAATCTATTCTTACTTTAATTGAGCAGAGGCCTGTTTTTATAGATGAATTTAAAAAAATTGAGAAAAGTTGAAAGATGGGACTTTTTGGGCATCAATTGTTTTGGTATCACATTTTCTGTAATTTTGAATATAAATGACATTTTGCAATGTCTGTAACATTCTGGAAGGGAGGGATCAAGTTTAGAGTGTTTTTTAAGGAGAGAAACTATAGCTCTTTAGAAATAAGCCGGAACGGAATCAGAGTAAGGGAACAATAAAAATTGATACCTACATGTTTATTTATTATTTGCATATCTTATAACTATTTCTATGTATATTGTATGTTATCGTATTTATTGTTTATTTATACTTTTTTAACGATTGTATGTTTATTCGTGTCCAACACCTGCTCCAAAACAAATTCCTTTTACTTTTTGTACTTGGCGAATACAAGGATTCTGATTATGATTCCGGTACTGAAATCAGAGTGGCAATATTGTGAGCTGTCAATCAGCAATATTGTTTTACTCATTGGTTAAGTGTAATTCCGTACACTACTGACTCGGCGCTCCTGTCGCCACGACGAGCACACATGCCCAGTGCGCATGTGCAGCATCCGGGCGTTCACGTGGCGCACAGCTGCTGCGTTTCCGGTGTGCTAGTGTGGCATCCGAAGGCACGGACCGAGGAAGGGATTATCGGAGTCATTTCTCCGGCACGTCAATTCTCGGAGTGAGCCGAAAGAATTCGAGTAAACGCAGCACGTTGTTGGCTCTGAGGACCGTAGGAAACGGGACAATATCCCTCAACACTCAGTTTACTTCTGGGGTAGGTGGGTGAGGAAGGGGCTCCGGTGAATTCCTTTTAAAAATAAAGCCTCAATACCAATACAATATCCTTCACCTGCTCCTCTTTTCCCCATCCTGTGTAATGGTTCCACCCGGCGGATAGGCCCAATTGAGAGCTCGTCATTTTCTTTGTTTTTCAGGTAACAAAATACTATTGAGTTCTTTGTGTGACTAGCGCAGTGTGAGCAGAAACGAGCTTATGTCAGGTTTTAACGTGTGACAGTCCTGTCTATACGGTCTTGGCGTTATCCTGCTGGGTCTCCGGCAGTTCGTTGAAAACGAGCGTTTTACTAAGTTGTGTAGCTAGTCCCAGCAGCCAGCCGTCATGTGAACTGCAAGCCACAATAATACTTATTTGTATCTCATAATATGGTGTCAGCTAAACTTTCCCCTTTTGGTGTCACTAGGACTGTTTTCTGTAGTGATTAATGCAAACGTACTCTGAAACCGTCCTATAGAAGTGGGTCAAGCCGCAGTTCCGATAGGTTACTGCTTATGGATGTGGATTTCTCTGTTAGGGTGGTTTTTAAGCATGATAACTTTAGTTGTACTATGTACGTTTATCACCCTTTGCTACTTAAAATGTCAGCGCCGACAAGTCGCACAGCATGAAAGGTGTTGCTTTGTATGTATGTATAATATTATACATATAATATGTATGTATATAATATAATATTTAAGGCTGCACCTTAAATGTCAAGCTCGGTTTAGGTGATCATGTGTACGCCTGGTACTTGGTAATCGATGTCCAGTGCCCATTTTCAGTAATGTTTAGATGTATGGTTAGTGTGATCAGTACCTTCACACTTCTCGTTCTGTGTAGCTGTTTATTTGTACCCTGGTTTTTTGAGGATTACCATGATAAGTAAACACGGGTTAATCAGGTCATAAAACTCTCTGCCCCACATGAACCTGCACTTACTGGACCTTATATGGTAGTGGACCAGAGCCCAGTGCTGGTCCTTGAATGGTCGACATAAGATATTAAAATGCTGATATGGTAAACCTTTAATGTTATCTGTTCTATGGCATGCTCCTCTCTGAACGGTTTTTCTTCAGTGTTGCATTGCATTATGAAGAAACGATGAGGAGTATTTAACGTAATGTAGGAAGACTTTTATTTCTTCTCATTCTGAGTGCATGTGGCGGTACAAAAAAATGAATGACAGTGTGACAAAAGAATTAGTGAACGGTTTATGCAGCTGAGGGTAACAATACATTAGTCAAGGTAGTAAGTTTTCCAGAAGGTATTAAGGTATTAATGGTTTCACTTTGAAGTCTTTGACTTTACCAGTGGTGAGCCACCACAGGGCCTCTAATGATGAGAAGGAACATAAGATGATGTAGGAAGCATCAAGAAATTGCCGTTGCAGCACTTCTCAGAATCTTAAGGCTGGTTCATACTTCCCCACATGCATACTAGCATTGTGTCCACGAAAACTTTTATGACATGTTTCACATCATCGTGCATCTCTGCGGACGAATGTGTGCTGCACACCAAATTCGTGTCCGCATGGCAGTGTGCGCACAGCTCTGGACACACTGCGCATGATCAGACTGCTAGCATCCACTTTAAATACCATCATGGATGCATTTGACAAGCGATGGGGCAGTTTCCAAATTCTACAGAATATTTACAAGGCAATAAAACTGTTACATACATGTAAATGTGTGTGCATGTGTGTGCAGACTTGACTCAAAATCTTATGCCAGCCAGCTGACCAAAGTTGGCAACCCTGTGAGTTGGCGCTCTGAATTTGTAAAACATTGAGAAAGAGACACAAACCTCTCTACTGTGGTACGTGTACAGGGAATATCAGAATAATAATCTGTATAATTATTATCATAATTATTAATTATAATAATAATAATAACAAGAATAAAAATTATAATAATATGATACATTGTGCACATGTGCAAAGTACGCAGCTTGACCGGAGAATTATGAATGTTTCCATGGCCGCATACACGGTGTGGATCCACAAGTGTTTCGCTTGTGCGGAGAAGTATGAACCAGCCTTTATTCTTTCTCTCTTACTTCTCTTACTTCTTTGTAATGCAGTTTCGTGATGAACTAGCATGAACATGAACCAGCAAGGGCACATGGCTTCATTGTATGGACAGCCGCAGCCTGGCTACCTGGGATACCCTCAGCCTGCCTATGCCACCCAGTATGCACCCTACAATGGCCCCACCTCAGGGTACCAGCAGGGGACACTGTCTTCAGGTATTTCCCTAATTGTGTCTCGTTCAAAAATAAAGGTTTTGTCTGAGGTTGTCGAGGCCCTTAGGATTAAGTCATCCCAGGTCCTTTGAGCCTGGAAACTGTTTTGTGAAGTGTGAAGAGATTTATATCTGTGATCAGTCTCAGAAGTGGATAGCATCCAAAGTGGAGGCATCGTTGCATCCCTTTCTGCCATTGTGAGCAGTGGTGGCTTAATGGTTAGGGAAGCGCACTTGTAATTGAAAGCTGGTTTGAGTCCCCGACCAGCAAGGCACCACTGAGATACCCTGAGCAAGGTACCACTCCCAAGCACTGCTCCCTGGGCGCTGAATTAGCTGCTCCCTGCTATGTCACACTGTCACATACAGTATGGGTTAAATACAAAGGATACATTTCGTTGTGTGCTGTGGTGTGTCAACAATGACCACTGATCACCAAATTCAATTCAATTCAATTCATTCTGCGTTTATGAGTTGTACTTGATCTTGTTTGGTCACTGCGGTGGACTTTGTGTTGATCTCTTTGCTTTGTAATATAAACATTGATCTCTCTTTGTATTTTCTATGCTGTTTCCCTGAGTTCCAGGATATTCTCCTCATACTACCTTTCCCTCTAAGGCTCCTGCACCAGATGCAATTTCTGACCTTTCCTGCCCATCTCCACTCGACCAGGGTAACCTTCCTAACCAGTTTGTGTCATAACTGCACAAATAATCACCATAGCTATTGCTTGTAGACTTCCCTGCAAAACCCTTGCTGTGATGTGTTGTTGCCTGTCAGATTTTGGGGGTTGATCTGGATCTGGCATGAATTATGTGACAGAGGAGCAGATGATGTAACTCTGGGTCTGTTCAGTGGCTGTCTGATACTTGTGTCTTCGGTTTAAATTCTTTACCCTTGACCCTTCTTACTTAGGCTCTGTCTGCCCCCCTCCTACCTTGGAAGCTCCTGCCTCAGCCTACACCCAGTATCCCCAGGGGAGGTTGCAGAACGGTCATCCTGCTATGAGCACTGAGCCACAGAGGTGAGCCTGTTATTCACCAGAGCACAACAGAATGGCAGTGTACATGCATAACCTTACGGTTGCTGGTTCAAGTCATAGGAGAGACATTAGTGTTCAGCCCTGGAGTGTGTAAGTTGAATTACTCCATTAAAATATATCCCTGTATAAATGTGTGACATGTTCCTGGTCATGTAATTGACTGTACAGACGCTCCTCTACTCACGAACGAGATACGTTCCAAACGGCCGTTCGCCACTTGAAATGTTCGTAAATCGTTATTCAACTTCATTTTAAGGGTATACGAAAGTACAAAGAACTAGAATGCTGGGAGTATGCACGCTACGCTGCTGTGCGGCGGGAGTACCGGCCAGAAGTCGTACTAGGCAGAATTGGCGTGCAGAAAAAAAATAAATTTATGTTGTGAACAGGAAATGGGAGCCCAAGGAACACAATTTGGACTTACAGTCCTCTTCGTTCATATGTTTGAAAGTTCATAAGTTGAATGTTTGTAAGTAGAGGAGTGTCTGTATTTATTGTGATTGCTAGCATATTTTGGACTGTGTTAGTAATTCTGTTTCTTTCAATATCTGTCATGCTCATAACATATACATTTCTTTCAACTAATTCATCTCCTGAATGAACAAATGTAAAGCTGTATCCTTAGGGAAGGGTTCCCCAATTCCAGTCTTGGCAGGCCAGTTAGCAACACAGTTTTCAGATTTCCCTGCTCAGTAGGGCTAGGTATTGGCATATTGCCCTGATTCGATTCACAAGCCAATGATTCAATTCAATTAGATTCTCATTCAATGTCAATCTGATAGGAACAGGGGAGTAGCTAGAAATTCTGCCCCCCCTTAGAAAATGTCACCTTGGGCCAGCTAAACTGGCATATAGATTATTTTTCATTTTTAGGCGCTACTATAAAGTGCTTGGCCCCCTGAATCTGCCAGGGTCTCCATGCCCCTCTTATGGCCCTGGATAGGAATAAGATATGAAATACTGTACCGCAGCTTTACATATTTGCAGAGATGTTTAAAAATCTCTAAATGAAACACAAATTTACAAATGCAGAGCCACTAAATTATGAAAACCACTAAAGAAAGGCCTGTTCCTTTTTATTTGAGGAACATAAAGGTATAGTTCCTTAAAAAAACAGTCTGTATTTTTCAAAACACAAAAATGACTTCTGAGAAGCATTGCTGAAAAGAAAACTGGCCACGTCTAACATCAAGTTAGAGATGTGTGCCTGTAACGAAAAATAGAAAAGATGCCCCAATGTTCTTGATTGATCATTTGAATACAGACAGTGTTATCAGTTAATGATCATGGGGGAAGTCAGGGATAGAATGGGGGTACTGCTTGGTACCACAAGGGTGCTAAAGAAGTAATTGAATTTACAGTGGCCAGACTGTTACCATTTGCTCTCATGGGAAGTCTCCGTCCTGTCCTGCCTCATCCCTGCCTCAAGATCCTCACACTGCAGGAGGTCACCCTTTATATGCAAATTCACTCACAACACCTACACATAGTAACCTTATTGGGGAGGGTCGTTTGGGTATAAAGTGTGGTAAAGAACTTAATTTGTATTTGAGCTGCCTTTCAATACCCGGTGTATTTCTGGACTGTATTACATTATGTTATTTTTGCTGTTCATCGTTCTGCTTAAATGAGACTCTGAAAGTGGATTCCTTACAGTGCAAAACATAAATTAGAATCTTTTTATTTGAGGAACCTACGGGTATTCATTATGGCTAAGAATCTGCCTTGACTTCATAATTCAATTTGATTCGATTCACAAATGCCTGACTGGATTCAATTTCGATTCTATTTCATTTACATTTATGACTCATTCACTAATGTGCAATCAAACCAGATTTGCTGTAAAAGCAGTGACAAATCGCACAGCACTGTAGCATTAACATTACCATTACATGACAAGATCATGAAAAGCAATATATGATAATAAACATGAAATTTATTATTGTACTTACCTGTGAATACACGGAACTATCTTGTCCATACTTTCCCCTCTGCAGTTCTTGTTCCCAGCCAGAAATACATAAATTATACCTCCAGACTCTGCGTTGCTTTCATTTGCTTCAGTATTATCCACGACGTTTGAAGAAAAAAAAAAATAATTAACAATATTCTCATAACTGACAGCAGGTCATATCCAGTAATATCCATTTTCTCTTTACCTTGTTTGCTTTTATTTCATTTTATTTAATTTGCTTTTAGAGAACTTTATTTCGTATCACCATAAGCAATGTACTGAAAATGATCAGTGTGATCATAAAACCTTACTTGACTTGACTTACTTGCATTCATGTGCTGGAGAACTCCATTACCATGACTGACGGTGTACCAAGATGATGATACGAGGTGATTGCGCAATACTATTGAAACACTCCTTTGGGTGAGAGGGAAAGTTCTGCCACCTATGCAATAAAAGGTAAACTTAAGTGAAATATTTTCAAAGTCACAGGGAAAAGTCATAAATTACCTAGATTGGTCTTGAGATTTTGTGAATCGATATCAAATCGGACCAAGATGTGTCTGAGTCTGGACTGGTACTGAGGAACCCTGCTGTAGGGCCTACTAGGTGGGATCTGTAGTTTTTCAGCGAATCCAGCGATCTTCCTGCCTTGTTTTCTTCTTGTTTGATCAAATTTATGCGCCCATGTTGGCCGCCGGGTGATGGCGACCCAATCAGTGCTCAGCTTTTCACAATTTTGAGTTGAGGCACCGCTAGGACATGTACTTAGCATGGTGCAATATGCTAAAATATTTTATCATGATGGTTGTTTTTCATATCAAACAATATTGATAATTATTACAATAAAAGTCGTTATGTCTTTATAGCTTCATTTAGCTTAAAATTCCCATACAATTGTCCTTAAACAGGAATCAGAACCCAAAAAGGTAACAAATTGAATGGACTGCACATTTAAATCAAATTTTAATAAATAAGTTATACAAAAATGAACTTTTTATCATAGGACGTCGCATTAGAATATGCTGACAGTGTGTTCTGTTGCTAGATTTTTTTTCTCTGCCTTGCTGTTCGTTCTCATGAACTGGTTTGACTAGGGCTGGGCGATATGCCTTTAAAATATCACAATATAAAGATTTTCATAATATTGATATTTATCACAATATTTTAAAATTCACGTCATAAAATATGACAGGTGGTTTTGAGGTTTTCTAATTACGATGACCAAATTGTTTTGCTAATAGTTGTGACAGGTATAATGAGAATTTATGCCAACAACAGACTCATACCTTAATGTAAAAATTGTGCACTACAACTGTTAATTATGCAAGATGATAACTGTGTTGGGTATATCACGACGCTCCCGATATTCTAATTTATCGCCCCATCCAATTTGTACTGCTGCGTACCCCACAGGCCTCCCATCTCCCAGCTCTATGTTCCTGGGACCCAGCTGGTCTACCAGCAGCCGCAGTACAGTGCTCCATCCACAAGTGCACAGCAACTGACCAACCGCCTGTCAGGCATGCAGATCGGCTCTGCTGCTCCACCCCTCTTGGGTCCTAGCTACGTAAACCAACATTGTAAGCCAACATTCTGAAATTGAAGTAGCAAATTTAAATCATTCTAATGAATTGTAGAATCATTTTTCTACTCTGGAACGCAGGGGTACCATTGCTCTTGGCCTCCTTAGTTGATGCAGTGGATGTCTTCCTTTCAGGTGTGCCCTCGCCTTCACATCCTCCTGCCTCTGCTGTCTTTACATCGTCGGTGTCACCATCTTTCTCTCAGACCTCCTCTCCTAACGCCAGCCTGACTCATGGACCCCCCGATAACTACAGTGGGGCCCTGCCTCTTGTTCAGCGGAGATTGTCCTCTTCGTCCTCGCCCTCCCAGCCCCCTGTTTCTGGAACGGCCCTCCCATCCTCCCGGCCCCCTGTTTCTGGAACGGCCCTCCCATCCTCCCGGCCCCCTGTTTCTGGGACAGCTCCCCCATCCTCCCAGGCTCTGTTCTCTACTGATGCTCCTCTGCCTTCTACAGTCCCACCCCTTTTTGAGGGGCCAATCCCCCTAATCCATTCGTCTTACCCCCTTAGGCCGTCTCCAGGTCCCCAAGCCCAGGTTCCTTCCAATCCCCCTGTCACCCAGACCACATTTGGTAGTGTGCATCCACCTCCCTCTCAGTCTCCATTGCCGGTCTCCCTAGTCCAGCAGCGTTTCTCTGCCACCCAGCCTTCCTCGTTTCCCCTGCCTCCCCCTCCCTCAGCTGGGTACCTGCCCCACACAGGCACCGTGGCTCGAATTCCGAGCATGCAAGTGCCCCCCCAGCTCCCCCAGCAGCCCATGTTGGGTCCTCCCTTGTCCCAAGCCAACCACATCCCTCCACCTCCACCTGCTTCCCTGGGTATATCAGGAATGATGCCTGGCTCACAGCCAGTACCTGGGCAGGGCTCCCCCATGCAGCCTGCACAGCATGGCTATCAGTCACACCAGAACGGTAAGCTTCCGCCATCAGCCTGACGTAAAACAGCAGTGTAGGCCAGTGTTTCCCAACTCTGTCCTCAGGGACCCCCAGACAGTCCACAGTGTTGCTCCATTCCAGCTCCCAATGTATAATTCCTAAGGTATTCGGTGTTCTTCATTGACTGAGAATTGGGAGAGAACAAAAATCTGGATTGTCTGGGAGTCCCCTAGGACTGGATTAGGAAACACTGGTATAGATCATGCAGGTCACATTCTGTGTGTCAGATAGTCATGCTGCTTGATTTATTGGCTGTGTGATAGTAATTCTGGAATTCTGTTTTATTTTTGCTCTGTAATGGATTTATGTGCATTGATTTAAATGCTTCATGATGTGGGAAACCTTCCATTGGACCAATATGTGTATATGTGTACCTATTTAATAGCAGTGGTGGTCACGCCCACATGATTTGGAATAGGCCCCATTGTTAATACACGAGGCATGGTTGTGATGGTTTGTGTCAGATCAGCCTCTGTGTGTAACTAGACCTTAGTGGTGTGGGTTACCTCACTGATGAAGGGGTGGGCCTTCCTTGGGCCCTTTGTCCAGCCTGCCATTGGACTGGGTGCTGTGCTGGCTGTGTCGGGTTACCGCCACAGGTCCTGGTTTTCCTTGCAGAACCAGTGATCTGTGCCCACAGTAAGACTGTCTGTTAGTGTCTCGGTTGCCGTAGAAACAACATTACATTGTAGGTTTCGTCATTTCCTGCCACTGCTATAAATAGAAGTCTGTTTATGAAGCTGAGAGAGCCTAGGGGAGACCTTTTCTTATATTCATGGCCCTTTTCAGGTGCTTTTGGGCAGATGAAGGGACCTCAGCCTGGTTATCCAGGCTTGTATCCTGGGCAGGAGAACTTCAGTGGTCCTCCCTCTGTACCTGCCCCTCCCTCCTCAAAGCGACTGGACCCTGACTCCATTCCCAGCCCGGTAAGCCTGAGCCCCCTATGGCCATTTTCTGCGGTCCTGGCATACATCAGAATGTCAGGACTGCCTGTGGCACTTGGGCTGCCCCTGATGGCATCATCACCTTGAGCAAGGCTCTTCTCAGTTCATTAATCACTATCATTACCCAAATGATAAACGCTGCTCTGAGCAGGTAGTGGTTCAGTCTCCTGCTCTGATTGAAATCTGACCATGTAGTGAAAGGAAGGCAGCTCAGCAGAGGTACTGAAGTTCCTTGTCACCTCAGTCTGAATGCAGTGTGTTTCAGGCTTTCTGACTTGTTTCACCTTTGATGTCATGAAGAATTGCCACTCGCCCCTCCAATCCCAGCTCAGCATATAGCAATGGCACATTTATTTATTTGCAGACACTTTCATCAAAATTGATGTACTAGTGAGATTCAGAGACTCTGGAGTAGCTTGGGTTAAAGCCCTTGATCAAAGGTCCAGTGGTGAAATCACTTTGCCAGCCACTGCACTAGCGATGCAGATACAGATACACACAGCACCCGAGGTGCCGCACTGCAGCCCTCTTGTGCTGTCACCCATCACCTGCTGCTTCTAAGACAGCTTCTGAAAACTGAAACCACTCCTGTCCTTGTGCTGTGTGTGCAGTGTAGGCAAAGATGATGCTGTTGATGTTGATGCTCTGTGATCTGAACTGATGCTTTTAATGCCAGTGTCAGTGTCGACTGACTGTTTGCATACCACAGGTGTCTCTGTCTTGTGTGTAAATAATGTTTAATGTTGTAGAGTTCACTTTCTCTCTTTCTCTTCCCCCACTTTTTTTTTGGTTATCTTTATGCTTTTCGTCTGAATTTTGGGATGGCCGTTGCCATTTTATTATTAGCAAGCCTCTGAACTTCCCCCTGTATCAAAAACGAGGCACAGGATAGATCCAGATGCCATTCCCAGCCCAGTAAGTTCTGCCTGCCTTCCCTCTGGCACATGCATGTCGTATCAGTCTTCCCCGACTATAAACTGCCCCCCCCCCCCCGCCCCCCCCCCCCCCCCCGGGGGGGGGGGGGGGGGGGGGGGGGCGGGGGGGCCCGCCGGGCAGAAAACGAGAAAAAAACGGGGGGGGGGGGCGCCCACGCGAACAAACCCCCAGTGG
>JAODKC010000064.1:19322616-19343777 GCA_026777985.1 Mormyrops attenuatus
GTAAGACCCCACCTAGAATATTGTGTGCAGGTTTGGTCACCATACCTTAAAAAGGACATTGCTGCCTTGGAAATGGTTCAATATAGGGCTACAAGAATGATTCCTGGTCTTAGAGGAATGTCTTATGAGGGGAGGTTAGCTGAGCTGAATCTGTTCAGCCTCACGCAAAGGAGATTAATGGGGGACATGATCCAAGTATATAAGATTCTAACAGGTCTTGATGCTGTACAGCCAAATGGCTACTTTAATATTAGTTTATATACTAGAACTCGTGGCCATAGGTGGAAATTAGAGGGAGAACATTTTAAACTGAATTTGAGAAAGCACTTCTTTACACAGTGTGTAGTTAGAGTATGGAATAGTCTTCCTGCTAATGTAGTGCAAGCTAAAACCCTGGGTTCCTTTAAAACGGAGATAGATAAGATTTTAACAACTCTGAGCTATTAGCAAAGTTCTCCCCAAAACAAGCTTGATGGGCTGAATGGCCTCCTCTTGTTTGTAAATTTCTTATGTTCTAAGTGATGTGTAGCCTTTTCCGGTCACCTTCTGTCCATTGGCTCTCAGTGATGAACCTTGGCATAGGCCCCCTTTGTTCCAGGATGGCTCTGCTTGTTAATCGTGATCCTGTATGTGTGTTGGCAGGGAAACCGTGGAGGGGGAGTCCAAAATCCGAGTGGGCTTCGTCACGTATAACAAAGTGCTGCACTTCTACAATGTGAAGAGTGTGTTGGCCCAGCCACAGATGCTGGTGGTGTCTGATGTGGCTGATATGTTCCTCCCCCTGTTGGACGGCTTCCTGGTCCGAGTGGCCGAGTCCCGGGCCGTCATCCACAGGTGGGAGCTATCATGCTGCCTTCCCCCTAAAGCCTACCCACTCAGTCTAGAGCTTGGGACATTGGCATCACTCGCCTCCTCCTGTCCCTTTGTCTGCTTTGACTTTTGCCCTCCATTCTGACCATGCTGGCTTTTCTCCAGTTTGCTGGACCAGATCCCTGCAATGTTTGCTGACACACAGGAGACGGAGACAGTCTTCGGGCCAGTTATCCAGGCTGGACTGGAGGCTCTTAAGGTGCCGACGCTGCTCCCAATAAGATTTTTGGGTGTGTTTAATACCTCCTGATGGTCACAGGACTGTCATAGCTCATATCCCATTTATACTGACTTCATAGGTCCAGATTTATACGAAAGTATCCCCATAGGACATATGTAAATCTTCTTCAGATGGCCTGTATGCCAGACACTGGCATCAGTGTAAATAGTAATGGGATTATCACTTGAGGAATAGGTAATAAGGATGCCTGAGGTTCGCTGCTTCTCCGTAAGATGAGTAATACAGAAGAGGGCTACTGTCAGTACAGACTGGCCCTAAGCCGGCCACATAATTGGGGCCTGTCACTAACTTGGGAGGGGGGCTCTTTGTACCCCTCCCTTGCAGGCGGCTGACTGTGCTGGGAAGCTGTTCATTTTCCACTCATCACTGCCCATGGCTACAGCCCCCGGGAAACTGAAGAACCGTGAGGACAGGAAGCTTATTGGGACAGACAAGGAGAAGGTGTGTTGTACGAGGGGCAGGGCTTCAGCATCTTAGATGGTGGGGTGGGATTTCAGCATGTTGGACAGGGCTGTGGTTTCAGTGTATTGGAGGGTGGCAGAGCTTCTGCACTGGTTCCCTCCATCCATATTAAGATGCCGGCTGTTTGGACATGCTGCACAAGTACCCCAGCTGGTTTGGTACTTCGGTAGTGGTATTGGTATTAGACCGGAAATCAGGGGGGAAGAGGGCAGGACTGAGGTTTGGTACCTGGTGCAGTGGAAAAGCTCTTTGTATACCATCTGGCACACAGATCTTTGCTTTTCTGTTCTCTAGTCTCTCTTCCAGCCCCAAGTCAGTTTCTATGGCAACCTGGCCAAGGAGTGTGTTGCGCAGGGCTGCTGCGTAGACCTTTTCCTCTTCCCGAACCAGTACGTGGATGTGGCCACCCTGGGTCTGGTGCCCTACTTTACGGGCGGATCCCTCTACAAGTACACCTACTTCCAGGTAAGGGCTAGGGCTCAGGGTCGTGGGTCACAGGGTTGGAGAGGCTCAGATCCTGGCTCACACGTGTCTGTTGGGTCTCAGCCGGCTGCCGATCAAGAGTGCTTCCTGCAGGACCTGCGGCGGGACATGCGCAAACACATGGGTTTTGATGCTGTCATGAGGGTGCGCACCAGCACAGGTGAGCTGCCGTCTCTGCCCAGCCGGCTCGTGGCATCACCATGCAAGGCCGTAGCAATGGAGTCAACATTGGGGGGGGACCAAGGCCGTAATTATAATATATATTGGGGGGAACCTTGTGAGCACATTTGTATATTATGGAGGACATGCCCCCCCCCCAATATATATTATAATTACAGCCTTGTCACCATGGCATTCCTGCCATGTAAATGAGTCCCTGCCCCCCAGGTATCCGTGCTACCGACTTCTTCGGCTCCTTCTACATGAGCAACACCACAGACGTGGAATTGGCTGGCCTGGACTGTGATAAGACGATCACTGTGGAGTTCCGGCATGATGACAAGTTGAACGAGGACAGCGGGGCCTTGATACAGGTAGGGAGTGTGGGGATGAGCCTGCCATATGCCTCACCCCACACCGATACCATCACTGATCCTGGATTTTGAGTGGCTTCAGTCCGGCCGCTTCTTCTCTCTGATCTCAGTTGTATGTTCATGGGAAATGTAGCCGACATTATTTTCTTTTGGTGGACTGGGTTTGAACACGGGCAGTGTGCTGTCCTGTACACCAGTTGCAGCGGTCAACGGCGTCTTCGGGTTCACAACTTAGCCATTAACTGCTGTACTCAGCTGGCTGACCTGTACCGCAACTGCGAGACTGACGCCCTCATCAACTACTTCGCCAAGTACGGTGAGTGAATGCCAGTCAGCAGAATGCGTAGGGGCCCTTCCAGTGTGACTGGGCCATCCTGGAGCCTTTGGAGCTTTGGAGCTCCCTAATCATGGTCAAACGTTTCTTCTTGCCCCCCACACAGCCTATCGCAGCATTCTCAGTAACCCCACCAAGGTTGTAAGGAACAGCCTCATCAACCAGTGTGCTCAGATCCTGGCCTGCTACCGCAAGAACTGCGCCAGCCCCTCGTCGGCAGGGCAGGTAGGACCTGTTCTGGGGGTGGGTATTAAAGCTCAGTGTGTGCTCAGCAGTGCTGTAACCATTATACACAGTACCAACATGTTCCTTTTGCTCCTCCCTCTCAAAATAGCCTCAGCTTCATTTGACTCCACCCCTCCCTGCTTGTCCCACACAGCTGATTCTGCCAGAGTGCATGAAGCTACTTCCTGTCTACTTGAACTGTGTGCTGAAGAGCGATGTGTTGTACCCTGGGGCCGACGTTTCCCTGGACGAGCGGGCCTACCTGCGGCAGCTGATCTCCTGCATGGACGTTGCAGAGAGCCACGTGTACTTCTACCCGCTCCTGCTGCCACTGGTGAGGGGTGCGTCTTGTGCGTGTATGTGTGTGTCTGCTCGCATGTGCCCACCCTGACCCTCAGTCTGCGTACTCACTCCTGCAGCAGAAGCTGGACCTGGAAGGTGAGACCCTCCCTGTTGCAATGAGGGACTCTGAAGAGCGTCTCTCCAAGGGGGGGGTCTACCTCCTGGAGAATGGCTTGCAGCTCTTTATCTGGGTGGGGGCCAGCGTCCAGCAGGAGCTGTTGCTCAGCATCTTTGGCACCACGGCATTTGGGCAGATTGACCCCAACCTGGTGAGTAACCCCTGATGGCTTGTTCTTTCCCTGTGAGAACGGTAATGATGATGTCAATATCTTCAGAAGGTTATCTGACCAAGTGAAATATGGCATTGATCTAGTTTTATTGCACAGACTGCTTATGACAGTAGTTTACAGTCCTCGCCCTTACCTGTTGGCACAGACAGTGCTCCCATTGTTGGACACTTCGTACTCCAGGAGGCTGAGGAGGATGATTGAATCCATCAGGGCCCAGCGGTCCCGGTACATGAAGGTGAGCAGGGTGTCCCCCCACCCACAGTGTGTGTGATTTATGGGTACAAAGGGCTTGGTCACTCTGCTCCTCAGGCTCCCTGTTAATCAGTCTTTGTCATGCCTCTAACTGGCCTCTTTTCTCTCTACAGCTCATGGTGGTGAAGCAGGAGGACAGGATGGAGCTCATCTTCAGGCATTTCTTGGTGGAGGACAAGAGCAGCGGTGGCGGTCTGTCTTACGTGGACTTCCTGTGTCACATGCACAAGGAGATCCGCCAGCTGCTGAGCTAGGAGGTGGAGCCCGGCTCACACTTCCTCCCTAGTGAAAAGACTTTCATCTTTTTATTTGACCTCATAAAGTAAATTTACTGCCCAGCCTTCCCTCTTTACCATCGTCTCCCCTCTGGTGATAAAAAAAAAAAAAAAAGGCCGTGATCCGAAAGGCCGGTGCTGCTGGCTGTTGGATACCTCTGGTTCTCTTGGGCTGAATGTCATCCCAATGGGTGTTTTTCTTTACTGCTGTGTTTAAGAGTGTGGTCAGCTGACCCAAAGCTCGCCTTGGCTATTGCTGGGGAATAGTAAAGATAGCTAGGGGAAAAAATCCATTTGACACCAATAGAACACTTTGTCCCATTTACGGTCCCTTGGGCCTCCAGTGGTTTGGTACTGAGCATTGGTGGGTAGCACTTGTGTCACTCAGTGTCTTTATAGCAAGAAAAATTAATGAAGAGCGCCCCCAAAGGGGTGAGGGGTGTCACACCATGTAGCATGACGTACCTTGTACGTGGTGTGTCACTGGGGATGCCAGTGCAAGCCGCTTAGCAGGGGTACAGGTGCTGGCTAATCATTAGCTCCGCTGAAGGCTGGTCAGCCTTGGTAAGTGGCCACTCTGTCAGTGTTGGCATGTAACTTGATGGTTGTGTGAAAGCGACAGCAGAGGGAAGCTAATCTGGCTGGCTGCTTATGTTTACCACAGGCTCTGAGTCGCCATGTTTACCACCTACTGGGGGGCAATTAGTCCTTGTTGTAGAGCAAATCTCTTTATAATTAATGTTTTTTTTTCTTCTCTCTTGCCTCAGTCATTGTCTCTGAAATATGTACCTGCTTATCTGTTGTCTGTGTTGCTTTGTTCTCTGTCGCCCTCGTGCCCTGGGCATGGGGTGAAGCCCCCACTCCCACGACTTGGTCTGTCTGGGACTCGCATTCAGGATTGGGGATGAGTAGCTCACCTATGAATATGTGGGCCTGGCCCGGCCCTTTGCTGCTACAAAGGGGTGAGCTGCTCCTCCTGATGTGAAATGCAGCTGTGCCCGAGTAATGACTGGCTGGAGTGTGGGGGGGCTCTCTCTGCCCCTGTGGAAACCCTCAGTGGGGGAGGGGTGTATCAAGACAAAACTGTGACCACATCTCCTTCAACAGGCTGCTGGAATGGGGGGGAGGGATGAAGTCCAAGCAAAAAAAAAAGATTCCAAGAAATGCTGCTTGGTGGGGGCCTGCTGGTTGGCAAGGACTGCCATACTTATTCTATGCCCCCCCCTCACTCATTAGTTTTGTGGTTCTAGTGTCCCTGCCGCTGGTCTTCGTCCAGCCTCACGCGCCTCCCTCAGCCTCCTATGTCAAATCAGCCTTGCATAACTGGCATGAGTTTATTTTAGGCTCGACCTTCAGACTCATCGCTGCGCATCTCTAGAGCCCTGGGGACCCATTTTTGAGGGGGGAGGGGCTCATGATGCTGCAAATATTAGTCACTCATTGTTTTTGTTGTTATCCCCAATGGAACATTGTTATGATTCATCTTTTCTTGCTGTACTTTATGATCTATAAATGTCTGCTGTTAATCTGGGTAAAGGGCTCCAGTGCTGTGACTGTGTGTCGTGTGCTATGTCTGCCGTGGCAGTCTTTAGGAGCACGCCTCCGCACCCTTTGATGATGTGTGTCATTGCGCTGAACGTGGACAGACTCCGAAAGGAGCTATTACACCTCCTGTGGCTAGCCTTCCCGTGCTCAGGCCATCAGGGGTGGCCCTTTTCTCCTCACTAATGCTGGGGGGCAATAAGAAACAGTGGTGGGTAAGGACAGACCGGCCACCTGTGGAAGAATAACAACAAGAAGCTGTGGGTTGTCATTAACTAGATGTGATGTCTGCTTCCCCAGCCCTTTCCCAGAGCCGGTCTCCACCCACTGTGATGCCCTTTCGCCTCCACCTCAGCCTATGCAATGGAGATTCCTGACGAGCTGGACTTAAGCAGAGACTGTCCCCTCCCCTTTTTGCAGCCTCTGCTCTAATCCTGTTGTCTTATTGGCTGAAACTTTGTGTCAAACCAGAGCAGACAGTGTGAGGGTGTTTCCCTGCTACCTGTCGACAGAGTGCTCATGTCTGCAAGTCTTAATCCTGCGAATCACCAGCGTAGTTGTACTGAAAAAATGTGACCATTTCCAAAAAATCGTTCGCGTTCACTTGATGGCTTCCCCCCCTTTACTTTGGTTGTAACTTTGTAATATGCAAATAAACCACATCCTTTGTCCTTTGCTGCGCCTGCTGTCTGTAATTGCTCGCATGTCTTCTCTTGTCCACATGTTGGCACCACGTCCTCCTTGCCAGAGTGCCACTTAAGCAGGGAGCCCCACTACAGAGCCAGCTGTGTTTGTTTCTGTGCCTGTTGCCATGGTGTAACTCGTTCTCCAAATGAGGGCCACTGATAAGTTGATAGTGGCATTTAATTGCCCTTCTGGGATATTTAGTATGGGTCCCAGGACTAGGTGCTCGTGGGCAGTCTCGTCTCCCAAATTAACTTCAGAAGTGTATGGTTTGTACCCTCTGCTCAATACTAAGGTGCCTCAGAAAAGGCTTTTGCTTAAAACTGCACTGTCTGCAGCACCATCTTCCTTTTATCTGAGGGCAGAGCAGTGATGTAAGATAGGAACTTTGAGCCCCAGCTCCATACAGCAAGAGTGGGCAGTTGAAGATCTGAGCATTTTACTGTAGGAAGGCTTGTCAGCTTATGCTGCTTTTCAGAAAGCGAGGTGCAGAAAAACTGGTCTGTTAGACAAACACAACATGCCACTTTAATGAGCTTTTGACCTGGCAGACAACATTTGCTTGTATACCACCCCCCCCTCCCCCCCCCCACTACTTTAGTATAGGTGCTCCTCGTCATAAATATGGGTCAGTCTAGGATTAGCAATAAACATCTCATGTTTCAGTACCTGTTACTACTTTGTGACTCGTGTGTTGCAGTAACACTTGTTTTCCACCAGGGGCTGCCAGTGGTATTTTTCCCCCTTTGCCACTGGAAAGTTTTCTCAGAGATGTTGCCCACAATGCTGTAATTTTGCTTCAAACTCAGTCCCTGCTCTACCTCTCACCTCCCTGCCTCCCTCTCAGTCTAAGAATGTCTTCTCTCCCTGCTTCCTTTCTTAATCTTTTCTGCCTCAAAGCTACACTGACAGAAATTTATCATTAGCCCTTGTTTTTTTTATTTTATACTTTTGAATAATAGATTGGAATGTCAGGCAGCTACATCAAACTCTCCTGGATTTCCAGACTGATTTGGACAGGGAGAGCACTTTGGCTGCCTTAGCAGCAACTAGGGCTGGTTAACGAACTTCAGTACTCTTGTGGTACCAACCGAAATGCTCCAATCCTGGAGGATCGAAAAATTAATTTTCTTTCGGTGCCAAATTCTGATACCCAAACAATAAATCTCAGCGTCTGTGAGCTAATAAGCATGCAGCATACTAGTGTAAAGGTCTAAAGCCATGATAGGCTGTCTAACGTAACGTTAGAGGAACGTGTCCTATAGGCCGGAGCAAAAACGTATGCCCAGAGTCAAACTTGCGAACTGCTTCGTGTGTGTTGTTGTTTTTGTTTGCAGAGAATCGTAAAAAATGAAAAGAAATTAAAAGTTGGCTCCACAGGGATCCAGGCTGCTACCATTCACATTTTGGACCTTTTTTTGAGACACTGCGACTAAGTTTTATAACTAGGCACACCAGTACCACTTGCAAGTACGCTCCACATTTATGCCCAAATATGCCCCCCCAAATAGTGGCTGACCACATTGCCGTATATCACATGAAACGCCTGGAGAGAACGAGAATTGGTGTGTATGTGCATGCATGTCTTTGTGAGTGAGGTCATCGGATTCAGTTCCTTGGAGGCACTACTGACGAGGCCCTTACAGTTATAAACTTGCTGATTGCTTGACCACAAGCTCTGGCACTAACATGGAAGTTACGCAGAAGTGCAGAAAAAAAGACAGTAAATGGAATTATTTTTGTACCTCAATAAGACTGAAAACCTTTTGCCTGTGTCCGGCTGCGTTTTGGCAGCCGATGACGGTAGGGTAACACGCCAACACTTATTAGCGGGATAACATTACATTGTTTTTTATTCTGTGGAAAATGATAGCGATCTGCTGGCCAGATTTGTTTACGAATTATAAATATGACATGGGTTGTTTAAGTAAAATCAGGGCTCTCAAGTCTCAAGCCGAGAGGTGAGGGATAATGCCCACCAAAGTGTTATACAGAATTAATGGATGAGGCGCAGGCATACGGAGCGGAATTTTCCGCCAAGATCATAACTGTCCCAATCAAGTTAAACAGATAATAGCCACCTACCAACCAATCAGAAAATCACATTTGTTGCATGTGATCCCACTGCAAGCACGTTATATGAATGCGTACACATATGCAGTGCAGACAAGGTGGAAGTGGCAGAGCAAGATCCGATGAATTCGGTATGCAGGGCTCACAATGTTCCCCTAACAGATGTGATCTCACTCCAAACTTGAGAGCCCTGGTAAAATATCAATAAAATGCTGTGTCCCATTATGATCTCAATTGATCCCCCAGTAACTAACCAATAACTAACAAAATGACTTGTTCAAATAAAAGATTAGTGCTGTGAGGTTTAATGTGTTTTTGTTGTCATTTAAATTGATTTAAAAACATTGGTATTGGAAAAAGTACTGTTCGGGAACCGGTATTGAAATCAAGATATCGTTCTGATACCGATACAAAGAATTTTGAACGATGCCCAGCCCTAGCAGTGGCAAAGGTGAAGCCAGAAGCGCAGCCCCATCTGCTCCACGGCATGGCTGACCCTCTCTCCCCACACCATCTGTGTGTCGCCAGCTTTCCCACCCACAAGGCCAACCACCTGACTGGGCCTACTGTCATCTGTCAAGCCTTCTGCATGCAGTCTGAACCAGATTCAAAGCTGTACCTTTTTGGCTGATTTTTTTCACAGTTTAGGAACTTTGCAGGTGCCGGACCTGATAGTGATTTTTGTGCTTTTTATTCTAGCTCTATTTCTTTCATAAAATGGCACGATATGGGACTGGTGGGGTCAATGTTGCTCCTTTCTAGAGAGGTGTGATCAGCAGCTCCTGAAGTATGAAAAACGAAACAAATCTGGAGCAGAGGCTGTCAGTGCACACACGTTGCCAGGGGTCAATGCCTTGGTAGCGAGCCTGCGGTGTGACTGCCCATTCTGTTCTGCGCTGCCATGGAAACTGGCTTGGTGACGTTGCAGTGCAAGCCAAGCTGTCCAAATATGTCTTTGGAAACCCAAAGAGGAACTGTTAACCTTGTTTTCCAGGGACATCCTTGGGGGGGGGGGGGGAGTACTCCACTGTTACCTTTCACACAGTCAGCCATGGTCCTTTCCATATCACCTTCTTCTGAGTGTGCTCCCTATTTGAGTCAGCTCCTCCAGCGGGGCCTTCACAGAAGATCCTGGAGAGGAGCAATGTAACAAGATGCTGTGAAGAGGAGACTGGCTGAGGTCCCTCACCAGCCGCAGAGACACAGAGAGGAATGCCAAGGATACTCCAAGGTTGCAAGAGATGCAGGACTTGAGAGACTCTTGTGCCGTACCTAGATATATTACTGGAATCTGGTTCTGGAAGCAAAAGGCTGGTCAGGTTTGTGTGGAGTCTCCTGTGAAGAGAGGCTGGTGCCTTCATTGGGAGGGCACAGTGCAATAGTCACATAAGGCAGGTTTCCATCCAAGAGAGTTAATGTGCAAAAAACTTTAATACTAAAAACTGGCCGATGGAAGCATTGTTTAACACTAAAATTTTCCGAATGTCAACCCAAACTTTCATCACGTGTCTTTCCTACAGCAAACACAAACGTGCGCACGGCGTAAATACAGTATAGTGGATACACATAGCCGCCCCTTACCGATATTTCAGGCAGATTGTACTAGTAGTGAGTTTGTGTCAACCATCTTTAGATATTGATATATCTAATATTTAATACCTTCGCCCCATTTATTACATTTTTAGTATATTTATAAACAGGCATATACACATAACTGGTGCGCAAGTACGCATTCACCTTTAAAGCGATCCGTGCAGCAATCAGTTGTTTTAACAGCGCAAATGCGGACTTATTTTATGTGCATTTTCGCTGATATGACAAGAAATTGTTGTGCATTTTAACCGTTATATGCCAATTCGTACTTCATTTGCGGCATAAAGGTACTCACTAATTTCTTGTCATAGCAGCACAAATGCAAATAAAATAGGCCTACGTGTTACAACAATCTTTAGCCGCACATATCGTTTTTAACGGTGAATGCGCACTTGCGCACCAGCCATGTGCATCCCTGCTTATAAATGTTTATACAGTAGTGTATAGTGTAATAAACAGAATAGAGGAAATCAGTTGTAATATAATTACTTAGGTTTGCATACTGTAAATAAATGTAATCGATTTTATTTATTCTGAATAAAGAAAAGGTCTGAAGGAAGCTCCAACTTGATAGCTTTGTTTAATTTGCATAATTGCTTGGTGCCGAGATGCCGCACTGCCGTTTCCACGGCCAAAGTTCTTGCACAGGGTAAAATACCGTCTGGTCGGAGAGCTGGTCACAAGTTTGGGCGGTCCTTAAACAGGTAGGTCGTAAGTTAAGACTGGCTGTAATTCCCTGTATACAAAGTGTCCAGGTTACGAACGAGATCGATTAAGTCGAATTTGTATAATACAGTAATAATACTAGTAACTACATACGGCACCGTACTATAGTAACTACATACGGCACCGTACTGTAGCCTAGTTCGAGCCGACAAACTGCTGAAGCTGCGCAATGTTTTCACCACAAAGCAATGTGCAATTGTATTTAATCCAAAATTTTTGTGCAATATGCTTTATGGCAGTTCGTTCGTATTTACACATTGTCCGTAAGTCGGACGTGCCTGTATATCCGTTTCACTTGGACCCGTCACTTGGACTCGCTATTTGGATATGGAAATAAGTAAAGTCAAACATATACATTTTATCGATACATGTGCAGTTATGGATGAAAACATGCCTGAAAGATTTTTTTGGCGATAAGGCGAAACTTATGCGACACAGATTTCCCCAAGATATTATGTCATTTCACATGCCGTTTTTGTAGATAAAGGTCAGTTGTATGGAAACGCAATGATCACACGAAAGTTTTTCATACACATTTTTGTTTTGCCGCTAATCATATACGCATGAAATGGATGGAAACATGGTTGCCGGGAACGGATGCAACTTAGGAAATTTTAAAAAAAATTAAAATAATGAAGATTTCATCATTTTAAATAAGACAAACACTGTTTAGGGTGCAGTTGTGCAGGGCGCAAGGCAGGGCCGACTGTGGTACCCTCACTCTACTTTTGGGTTTGTATGTAAACGAGAGCGCTGTGAATCATCTCTGAAAGGAAGCAGATGGGATGGTGAACATAGAGCTGCTAAGTACTGTACAGTACTGCCCCCAGGGGGTGGCCACCTGCACGTGGGTTAGAGTGCATGTAGTTCCCAGAGGTACACATGCTTGTCTGTCTGTGCAGGTGTCTGTTTATGTCTGTGCACGTGTCTGCTTTGCCTGGTTCTTTCTGTGTGTCCATCTGTGTGTGTGTGTGTGTCTGTTTGTATGTATTTTTCTGTATGTCTATGCATCTGTCTTTTCGTGTATGTGTATATGCAGGCATATGCACACTGTCACCACTCTCCCCAGGATCACACATGCTCCTTGGCTGGGCTGGGCTGGGTCGAGGTGGAGGTGGCAAGTTTCATGCTGCCATGTCACCACTGGCAGATCTACGTGGAGGAGCCAGGAGATGCAGGAACAAAAGACAAAGCCCCATTGTTACTAGGAGTGACACGGGTGACGTTCACTGTCCCTCTGCCTCACTTGTCTGTTCCCAGTCTCCTCGACCTGCTGGAAGTGCTCCACCACCAAGGTTCACTTGCTCCCCTGTGCTGGGTCCTTGCCCACAGAGGCCATCTCACACTTTCTTTCACATTCAACCAAGGTCAGTTAGGCTCAAAAGCAAACAATGGGTGAACAAGCAGGTGGTGTTTTCAGGAAGAGAGAGGCCATTCGTGTCGTGCGGGAGGACGGCTTTTGCGATGTGTGTCGGCCACCTGCTACCGCTCGAGATGATGGAACGAGAAGCAGAAGTGCAAGTTGAGCAGCACAGTCTGGTTGCTCTTCTCTCCAGCTGCCCCACCCACCCCCCCAGTGTGACAGTTGGGATTTGTTGGGGCGGGGTGGGGGGGGCAGCCTTTGCTTTTTTTCTTAGTCATGGCCCCTACAGTGCTGCCCATCCTTCCTCCCTCCTTCATGGCAGGTGAATCAGGGAAGAGCACCCCTCCCCCACTGATCCCCCTCCACAGGCTGGAGGTGATATGCAGGTCATGAGCATGACCTTGGATGAGTTGTGAAACATTCACCTGAATTAGAGGTAGACATATTATTTTCTCAGGAGTCCATTCACTACTCATCCCTCAGATCCCTTGAGAGGGGGAGGGGGTTAAAATGAAGAAGATTTTTTTCTTGACCATGAGGTTTAGCAGGACAGGTTGAGGAAGAAGAGCCTTTGGAGTGGGCCAACTGAAACAACCCGCAGAGAGCTGTATCCACTGGGGTTCTGTGCCCCCCCCCCCGCCCCAGGTCTAATGTGATCATCATGGATACGCAGCAGTTAATTAAAGAGAACTTTTATGGTACCTAATTAGCATTTCTCTTGGCAGATTCCCCTGTAATTACTGCTGAGGTATTGTGCCCGACAGGGAGGCAAACTCACTTTAATCACTGATGCTGCTCACATGGCTGCATCTGCACAGGCGGACACCAGGATGACCCCAGGAAGATGACATGCGGAGAGACATGCACACCTACACATGCCCACATACCAGCTTGGAGCTGACAGGGGACTTAACACAACAGGATCCTGGTCTGAAGAAGTACTCTGTTCAGTGATACATACATGTTGGTTAAAATCTACTGCTACTAAGTAACACAACAAATATCCTCAACATAAACAGTAAACATTACATGGCAATAAATAAACCTAAATCCTTCTTGTTTTTATCAGGAAATGAACCTTTGGCTCTGCCTTAATTCAGGGATGATTCAGTCTTGTACACAAGGACAGTTTCCCTCTATTTAATCTTGGGGAAGATGACACATCGGTTCTGATTTTACTGAAGCAGGTTGTGGGGTTTTGGCTATTGGCCAGCATGTGGGGGCCGGAGGGTGATGGATCTGCTGAGAGGGACTTCAAAGCACCCAGGGCAGGCAGGCATCCATCCAGCTGTGGAGACCAGGCCAGAAGCATGGAGGGTTTTGTAATGGAGGGAGGAGGGAAAAGTGGTGGGCGCATATGGTGATTAGGGAAAAGTTAAAAACCAACATCTCTCTAACCAACACAATCACAAGGGTGCCCTCAGCTTATAAACCAGCTAAAGGAGATATTGCCTGTTCTACTCAGAGTGGGGGCAGGCACAGTAATCCCCTCACTGTGGGAGCTTCTGCATGGCATAATGATAGGCAGCAGAAATGGAGCCAGAGGGGCTGTCTGGGTTGCTTGGGGGGGGGGGGCTCCTGGCCAAGAAATGAACCAAAGAACCAGATCACTCAGTTGGTTGGAGATCACTGCTATCATACTGAAGGACCCAAGCTCTTTTGTGCGTGGTGCATAGTCCTTTGGGTTAGCATTCTGTGCCTGTGGTTGGAAGCACGCTGGTCCAAGTCCCACGGCAGGCAGAGTGATGTCACTGTTGGACCCTTTAGCAAGGCCCTTATCCCCAGTTGCTCCCAGGAGTGACTGATCCTTCTTTGGATTAAAGTGATTGCTAAATAAATGAAATGTTTACAACAAGCACATCAATATGACACATTTTTACCCGGTGTATTGATGTTTTGACGTGAGTCAGTCTCATAGGGTGCAACAGAAATGCCTAGTTAGGCTTAACTCTGTTGCCCACAAAACCTGAAAAGGTCACATGATGATGTAAACCTCAACCCTGATCCAGACTGCTTGCATCAAGTGGGAAGAAAAAGAAACGTTGCACAGTTACAGAATTATTGCACCGTTTCCCATTATAATGAAAGAAGAGGTGGTGGCTGCATAGATTTTAAATATTTATTAGGCACCTTTCAGGTGGCACAGAGGAAGCACTAATGGTAACCCAAATGCAGGCCAGGATGTTTATCTCCCAAACAAGGGGATCACCTGACAAAGTCCTCCGTTTCAGTATGGCCTGTTTGCAAAGCCCAGGTGAGTGGGCCTGGTAGGGTGCTGCTGCTTGTGGGAGCCATTTCTGTTAGCCCACAGGAATGAATCTGTTCCCATTAAAGGAGGGAACTTCCAGGTGTGGCTGCGTACAGCAGAGCAGTCAGGGTGTGTACTGAGGTGAATGGCAGACAGTGGTGTCATGCCGCAAGCCTCCTGGGGGGGCGCTCTGCTGCAGCTCACTCTTAAAATCTTCCTCAGCAATATGAGTATCGGCCAGCAGTCATATTAAGCAATATGCTTTACATGTACCAGACCAATCCATCTACATTCTTGTACCAGACAAAATAAAGTTGATTCTAATTCTGTACAGTTTATAGATGGACATCTTATTTCCAAAACAACTTCCTATATTACTGATATGACAAAACACCTTCTCAGAACACAACTATTTGCCTGAAGGAAGAACTATTAGAGATAGTTAACTAGTTAACTAAAACTTCTTCTGTCCACAAAATGGACATGAAAATTAAAAAAACCTTTTTATTTTCTCATTTCCTACTTTTGCTACTTTCATTTTTCAATTTGCTTTTTCATTATCAAGTTCACAACATATCAGAATATGTTAATTGGAGCAAGGCAGTGGGCGGGGCTGTGGCTCTTATGGGTTATGGACACATGCTTTCTCAGTGCATTTGCTGATTCCGTTGTCGTTGTGTTCCTTTCACATTGTTGCCTGAACTAATGGCAAAATCCGTGACTTAAGTTAGGTACTTATTTGCAACTTTCGATTCATGTAGCTTCTTATATATCTGTTCTTTCACTTATTAATAGCAGTCTGTCCTCAGGTGTAGTACCTAACAATTTTAACCTTCGTCCTGTGTTAGTTTTCTGTACACATCTCTTATGTTAGACGGGTCGGTGCCAACCCTTGTCTTAAATCAGCCATAAAATACCCTCAGAACAATTATTTATCATCCAATTTGTTTCTTACCTCTTGGTTACCTTGTTAGGCTTCCTTATCAGTTGAAAAGATTGGTTTTAATATTTTTGGTGTGGCTTTCTGGACCTTTCTTTGGACAGCATACCTCTCGTTTTTAATAAAAAAAATAATGGTAAAATAAGCCTCAAGTAAATTAAATAAATAAACTGAATTGGTCTTATCTTGGACATGCCTTGCCTAGCGAAATTTTTATTTTTTTAATTAATTTTGTCTAAATAGAGGTTCATGATGCAGTACACAAATTTATGTGGTGCTCATGCATTTTAAATTTAAAAAGGGGTCGGTGCTCACCCCAACACCAGAGCTGTTATAATCTTACAGGCCCCTCTCCAAACTACCTTTTCTTTCTAAAATCCTTGAGAAGATAGTTTGCAGTCAATTAATGGCCTTTTTGGAATATCATAATATTTTAGAGGTTTTCCAATCTGGTTTTAAAACTTTACACAGCACTGAGTCAGCTCTTTTAAAAGTTTTTAACAACATATTTTTAGCTACCAACTCTGGTGACTGTGTTATTCTTGTGCTTTTAGATCTAACTGCTTCCTTTGACACAGTGGATCATGATGTTTTTACTCTCTCGTTTGGAACAGTGGGTGGGTGTAGAGGACGTAATTCAGCAAAAACTGCATTGGTTCAGATACTACTTGGTGGAACAAACTTTCTGTGTCAATCTTGAGGACTATATATCCTCCTTTGCTCGTATCTCCTGTGGGGTCCCACAGGGCTCAGTTTTAGGCCCACTTCTCTTCTCCCTTTATTTGCTTCCACTGGGTTCCATACTTAGGAAGCATGCCATTTCCTTCCACTGTTACGCGGATGATACTCAGATCTATGTACCTCTTAAAAAGAAGGATGTATGCTCTGTTAGATCGCTGCTTGAGTGTCTAGACGATATAAAGGCCTGGATGGCTATTCATCTTTTAAAAATCAATGACAGACAGAAGTGTTGGTTTTTGGTAGCTCCACTCTGACCCCCACTGTAAACTTAGGTTCCTTGGAACAATGTAGTAAACCAGTCATCACAAACATAGGGGTTAAAGTGGACACCGACCTTAAGTTTGACACTCAGTTGTCAAGTCAAGTTTTTACAATTGAGGCAGCTGGCCAAAATAAAGCCAATTCTTTCTAGGCAGCACTTTGAGACAGTAATCCACTTTTTTGTCACTACTCGGTTGGACTACTGTAACGCCCTCTATGTTGGGGTTAGCAGTTCCTCCATTGCTCACCTCCAGAAGGTTCAAAATGCTGTAAAATTCTGTTATTTGCTTTTAAAGCCCTCAATGGTCTTGCCCTGCCTTACCTCTCTGAGCTGCTCACTCTTACACCTCCACCCGCTCTCTCAGGTCAGCTGATCAGCTGCTCCTGAGGGTTCCTAAGACTACTTGAAGGGGATCGAGCTTTTGCAGTCGCAGCTCTTAAAATGTGGAATGACCTGCCTTTTCACATTAGAGAGGCCTCTTCACTGTCCGTTTTTAAATCTCTTCTTAAAACGCATCTGTTCCCCTTGCCCTTTGACACTTTGTGAGATGTTGACTTTAATTGTAAATTTTTTCTTAATCTTAGCCTTTTCTTTATTAATTTATTTTATTGATGGCCTTTTTACTCACATTTAATGTTTTACGTTTTTATTTAATTTATTTTACTTCCGTTTGTATTTTTAAGTGTGTGAATGTTTTAATGTCTTTTACTTATTATGCAACTATTTTCTTTTATTTCTTCCTCTGTGCAGCACTTTGGTCCATAAGGTTGTTTAAAGTGCTTTACAAATAAAGCTGGATTGGACTGGATTCTTATTCCCAGCTTCCTTAGAGGGGAGTGTTTGCAGTGGCAGATGCTGCACAGTTTATAGCTGAAACATTTTGAAAATAGAATATAATGTATGAATAAAACGTTTAAGCTCTAGCGCACACATTTATGCAGGTATGCTATTGTAAGGAAACATTGAAATTAGCCTGGCCAGACTGCTAAAGCAGAAAAGACCACTCTGGGGCAGGCTAATTTCAGTGTGTCCTTACAGTGTTGTGCTTGCTGTGTACTAGCAATTTCATATTTGCCTGGCCCAAGATGAATATAACCTCCACATTCCATTTGGAAATGTGGCTTCTTTCTCAAATCAATGTCTACAATTGCTTAATTTGTTTACAGCTGCGAAAGAAAAATCACATTTTGATTGGGTATTTGCACCTTTGAGACTGGCACAGTAGTGTAGTGATTAGCACTATCACGTCACACCGCTGGGACCTGGGTTCAAGTCTTTGCCAGGGTTGCATGTGTGTGGAGTTTGTATGTTTTCCCCATATCATCATGAGGTGTGCTCTGGATTCTCTGTCCCCTCTCTCCCCTGTAGTCCAAAACATGCTGAGGCTAATTGGAGTTTCTATATTACCCATAGGTGTACATGTGAGTATGCCCTGTGATGGGCTGGCCCCCCATCCTGGGTTGTTCCCTGCCTTGTGCCCATAGCCTCCAGGATAGGCTCTGAACCCCCCACAACCCTAAATAGGATAAACAGTTTCACAACATGGACGGATATTTCCACCATTACAGGGAGATTTGTGATATTCTTATATGATATAAATATACATGTTACAACTTGAACGTTTTATTCATACATTATTTTGTATTTTCAAAATGTTATCTAAAAACTGCAGCATGGTCGACCACAAACATACCGCATGCAGTGAAGCTCTGAATGAGAAGCTAACTTAATTTCCGTAGTAAGCCACCTTGGTTGCAGTTTCCTAGATTTAGTTTTGCTGGAAACAGGTATGAAGGTATGAAGTCCTCTTGCACTTGCCACAATGAGCTTTTAAAAAATCCCCATGCCCATCCCCAACAGTTTTGCTATTTAATTCCATCCTGTTTACAGTTTCTAGTTTCAGTCTCATACCATTAAAGTTAGCCTTCCTTACACTGTGTATTTTAGTTTTGGACTTTGCTCTTTGGACACTAAGATTAACCTCAAATTTAACCATGTTATGATCACTACCGTCCAGTGATCCTAAACGCTCAAATTTTCCAATCCTATCCTGGTTATTAGAGAAAACAAGATGAAGAAGGGCTTCTCCCCTGGTAGGGGTATTAACATGTCCCACTGTATCCCAGGTAAATTAAAATCACCCATAACCACCACATCATTTTTAGTACTCATAATCTCATAACATTCTGCTTTCCTCTGCAGCTACATTAGGTGCTCTGTAACAAACACCGACAATTAGGCCATTTGAGTTTTTAACATCTAGTTTTACCCATACAGCTTTTGTACTTTTATTTTTATCAGTGAGCTCCCTTGCCTGCAAGTTCTCGTTTACATATACTGCAACACCTTCTTGTCTATCTGGTCTCTACGGAACAACGTATAACCATCCATATTATATTCTTCTCCATCATTGTCACTCATCCATGTTTCTGTTATTCCTATAATTTCATAAGAGTCTGATGAAATTAAAGCCTCTAAATCATGAATTTTGTTTCTAATACTCCTAGCGCTTAAGTGCAGATCGCAAAGGGTAGGCCTTTTATAGTGCCCACTTTTAATATTAAGTGGGGCTTTCCATCTCCCCCCACCTATATTCTTAACTAACCTCCCGGAGGGGGCTTGAGCACCTGCCCCTTTCCTCTTGGGTACCCCAAGTGCCCTTTTCTTGAGGCATTTTTTTTATGTGTGTGTGCATGTGGAGTCCCGCCTGTGCCCCTGAACAATAACATTTAACTATTAATCACAATTTTGCTAAATAAAAGGATCTTGCTTGCGTCAGTCACATGATGACCATTAAATGAGCTCGCAAGGAGCACGCACATTTTTTGCCGGCTGGGCGATGCGGAGCTGTAGGGGAAACACACAAATTAATTGGGAGACGCAGACTGATGCAACAAAAACCAGTAAGTGGGGTGTACAGCATACACTATAGTCTATAGCACACAGGAGTTTTAGGTTATTATGTACACGTTGTTAAGTTATCTTGTGGCAACTGACGAATTGAAACAAATGAGCATGCTGTGTGTGCACGGTGTACAACAGCGCGACAAAACATTACCTGTCCTTTTATTAACTGCACAAGTAATGGTGGTCATTAGCCGCTAGCTAACTGGGTAAGGGTGTCATGGGTCTGTAACTCTGTTCACCATTTTAGGGAACATATTTCGTTTTAAAGTAAGTTACAGGGCTTTTCCCTGCCTTTCTGGAGGGCTTATATTATATTTTATCTAATACGCATATCCACATAATTATGGATTATTATAATTATGATATTAAAAAAAACACACACTGTATTTTAAAGAAAATACATTAAGAAACAGATTATATTAGATTTATATTTCAAATGTGACAAAATGCTGATTTTACAGCAGCAAAATTATTGTATCGCGACAGTTTGTCCCCACCCGATGACAGTGATATAGTATGATGCGATTCCACATTAGATTCTTGATGAATGTGGGTTGTTCTTATTCAGCCTGGTTCTGTGTGCCCCTTCTTAACTTTGAGCACCCGCCCCTTCAAACATCTCTGCACGGCCCTGGTGTCAAATGAGCGGTTGCTAGAAGAGTCCGAAATGAGGCACATTACCTGCATTGTGAGGGAACGTCAGTTATGGCACTGCAGCCATATGACGCGTTTGTGGCACTGAGAGTGATCTGGCTCGCAGGATCCTCATTGCTGAGTGGCTGGACCAGACCAAGGGGACACCCACATAACACTTGGCTGCAGCAGACGGATGGCCATTTTTGGAGGGTGGGACTGGACCGTGTATCTGCCTGGGGGATCGCCGGCCAGGATCCTGAGGAGTTTCACTGTGTGGTGGGTGCGGCAACACGCTGCATCAGCGCATGCTTCCCAACCTGACCTGACCTGACCCAGACGCGGATGGTGGACATATCCTATAATTATGCTAAATGTGCTGCAACGTTTGTGATGATCGTTTGTTACAACCTGGACTAAACATGGGAACTTTCATAATTTCTCACTTTTAAACAGTATTACATTAACGTATGTGCGATTTCCGTACCGGCAATTTTTATGTATACATTAATAAATAAATCTTTTATAGATGAGTATTCTATTTTGTTTGTAACCGAGTCCATGTTAACTTTATGCTCAGGCATCGGTTAAATGCTAAGGCATCAAAGAACCAGTTACACTAAGTATTTTGCACTGAATTCTTAAACACTGATAAGCAATATAACAAAATCATGTACAATGTATTGGTGGTTGTCAATCAGTTTAGAGAAATTGTGGAATAGGTCATGATTAAATAAAAGATAAAAAGTAGAGATTTAAATATCAAAGAAGTGACAAAACTACATTCCCAATGCAGATTATATACTCTAAGGTACAACTGCAGCTTCGCCAAGCACTTCACAGAGCAGTCTAACCAGGCAAACACACAGTTCCCAGTCAATAATCTTTATTGTGGGAAGGTATGAAAGAATTTGCAAACTACCATGGAAGACTGTTCTTTTAACACAGAGTTACAGTCAGGACCATAAATATTTGGACACTGAAACAAGTTTTACTATTTTACCTGTTTACTGAAATATATTCCAATTGAAGTTACACAATGGGCATGGACATAAAGTGTAGCCTCTCAGATTTCATTTTAGGGTATCCACATTCAAATTGGATGAAGGGTTTAGGAGTTTCAGCTCGTTAATATGTGCCAC
>JAODKC010000064.1:19343877-19363762 GCA_026777985.1 Mormyrops attenuatus
TGGCATTATGGACTCCATGAAATACCAGGACATTTTAAATCAAAATTTGGCTGCCTCTGCCAGGAAACAAAAACTGGGCTGTCACTGGATCTTCCAGCTGGACAGTGATCCTAAGCACATGTCCAAAGCAACACAAAATTGGTTAGCTAACTGCAGACTCAAGCTTCTGCCTTGGCCATCTCTGTCCCCTGACCGGAACCCATTGAAAACCTCTGGGCTGAGCTGAAGAGGACAGTGCACAAGAGACGGCCTAGGAGCCTGGGTGATCTGGAGAGATTCTGTGAAGAGGAATGGACTCAGATGGCCTGCTTGGTATTCTCCAACCTTATAAAATGTTATAGAAGAAGAGTCAGTGCTGTTCTACTGGCAAAGGGAGGTTGTACAAAGTATTAAAAGCAAGGGTGCCAATAATTGTGGCACATGTGGTTTTTCTTAAAGATGAAGGATTTTTTTTTTCTTGGAATAAATTTATGTTAATAAAAGGTTGGATTTTTCTCAATATTTCAGTGTGACATGAAGCTGCTTCACCAAAACGGTGGATTTTTTCTAACCCTTTTTACAAATCTTTACAAGGGGTGCCAATAATTGTGGAGGGCGCTATACAAGAACTTGTGGCCACAGGTGGAAATTAGCAGGAGAACATTTTAAAATGGATTTGAGAAAGTACTTCTTTACACAGTGTGTAGTTAGAGTATGGAATAGTCTTCCTGCTAGTGTAGTGCAAGCTAAAACTCTGGGTCCCTTTAAATCAGAGCTAGATAATATTTTAACAACTCTGAGCGATTAGTTAAGTTCTCCCCAAATGAGTTTGATGGGCCGAATGGCCTCCACTCGTATGTAAATTTCTTATGTTCTTATATCAATTCTGTCCACAAAATGAAACATTCATTTTGATTCCTGTGCACCAAAGAAAGTGAAGTCTTTGTGCTCTTGTGGACATTATTCAGCAAGGCATTACTTGAGTTTGTCTTTAAATAATGCTTTTTGAGGTACAGGATGTATTTTGTACACGAATATGAGTGTTTGACACTTGGCACCCAATACTTTTTGTCAGGAAATACCCGCTATAGAAGGCGGTGACAGTGTTTGTGATTTTTCTCAGCCGTTTAGAGGACTTGGTCAGAGGTGTGGTGCTATTTCGGCTTTTATACGACTGCAGAACATGCAGAAAGAAAATATCTGCAAAGTGGTGCAAAACGTGTAGTCTTACAAGTCTTCTTCGTGACCACCGCTCTACTTTTAACAAATGCAGGGTAAGTTAACTTGTTCAATGCATAATATGGGGACTTTGGAATAGGGGAAAATGCTATGGTTTGTCGGTCTAACTTGGTACTACCTTGTAAGTAATGTAAACTGAATCTTTTAGTGTTACCTACTTCTACATTCCACTTCGTCATTTCTGCCTATATGTACTATTAATAATGAATTCCTTTTATGTTTGTATTTGGATATTCTTGAAACAAAACACTGTTTAAACCAATTTTTTCCTTTATCTGTATGGATTTTCCTATGGCAGAGGACTAGGACTACAATGAGGAAAAAAATTCTGACATTGTGAGGATAAAGTCATAGTTTTGGGCTATGTGTTATTTTACAGAGGATATATTCTAATAGTGTTTTTTGAAATCACCCACCTCACTGTTTTTATTACAGCTTGGTTGACATGCATGCACCTGAGATGAAATGAAATTTGATGGTGCTTGGCCAGGGGAGAGGTGGGGGATGGAGAAGCTTGATTAAGGTGCTACATGGGCTTCGACTGGCAAAAACTAAAGCACAAGGAGAGGACCACTACGTTGTATGGTTTTTATTCAGCAAAGCAAATGGTAATAAGGCAGAGAGCCACAGTATGGGAATGGAGGACAGCTGGGAATGGTCTCCTGCGAGTACAAATCCCACAAATGAAGATGTGGTTAATTAAAGTATGGTATAGCAGTGTGATTATACCTGCAAAAGCAAACAAACAAACAAACAAATTAAAAAACACTGTATAATTCAGAAATACGAACAATACAAGAAATAGGGATATATGAAGCACGGCTTGGGAAATAGAGATACATGAGGATTTGATTTAAAAAACGTAAGATATAGGGCTACACTGATACTAGGGGTGATTAAATTTAAACTTTCTACAATATGTGCATTATTTACATGCAAAAAATAAGAAGAAACTGGTTATGGGGTGCCCAAAACTGCTGGAGCGACGTAACGCAGCTCCCACGGACAATTTCGTGTATGCTCACGGGGTCGGTACTGTGCCAATGCGCCACAGCATCCACGACTTCGTTTCCTTTAATTTTCGATTCTGTTTATTTTCTGATGACCGATCTGGGATCGGTTTGTCATGCGCTTGCCCTCACCCTCGCTTGCTCAGGGTGCGGAGCGTCCCTCTGCACCTCTACTATCTTGACACTAGGGACAAAATCTCGCGTTGCTGGCCATTTTTTTTTTTTTATCTCCACCTCCACTAGCACCAGCACAGCACCACCCCTCCCCCTTCTTCTCTCTAGGAGCGCATGAGATCTTCTCCCGAAACCTGAGCGCAGTAGACGCCGAAAGGACAGGCGAAACTACCCCCCCGCAGAACATGGCTACGATCGTTACCTCGACCAGGTTCACGGACGAGTATCAGCTATACGAAGAGTTGGGAAAGTATGCGGCGACGGCACTTTTTAGCTCGCCGTGTTGTGTGCATGTGATCGCGTTAACCTCGACAGGATCGGAGCGCTTTTGATGTCAGAAACAGGCAGCGGAGCAAAGCGAGAAGCTGGCTGCGCACAGTCCAGTTCATCCGGCGGTACATCTGTCCGGCATCTCAAATTTTTATTTCTGTTATGATTCAGCTCCTAGCAGGGTGCATTCTTGTGTCCGACCACCTACTAGTAGTGGCACTGGGATCTCTGCATGTACACGTCGGTTGTACGCGTTGTAGTCACGCAAAATATATTGTACCTATCCATATTCATGCAGCCAGAAACGCTTCCTGATCAAGGCTCCCGCGAAACACCCTATCCGTTTAAAGACACGACGACTTCTTTTTTAATCACTGTTATTTACGGAGAGGGCTTCGTCGTTTTCATCGCGATGTCTCACGTTATACACTCGGCGGAAAACGAATCGTTTTATTGTGTAACGTAACCATCGCTCGCGTTATTATTAATCATGCACTCCGATCTCTGTCTTTTTTAATTTATCTTGGAAAATCCAGCGACGTTATTTTCATCGTCTTAATAAGACACCCGGTATTAATGAGGATGAATTTGTTCAGGATGTGACTAGGAAGGGCTCATATATGGACAGTAGATCCTATATATAGATTATATGTGGCGTCGTACACAATAATATTAGCAGACGCTTCCTGCTCTGTACCTTATTGTTTTTCCGCCACCGGTGCACCAGTCCTGATGTCTCCCTCATTCTCACTTTCATTCTCACTTATTCGACCCTGACAACGCAAGCCCCCTCCCACCAGCCGTACGTGTGTTTGTTCTTTGTGAGATTTGAGATGGGTGTGAGAAGAGACTGTTAATCCGGTGTCATCTCGGATTAAACGTAGAACCGTTTCATACGGTGTGGAAATGTTGATTTGGAGGGGGGGGGGGGGTTCCTTATTTCGTGATACTGATAGCTATTTAAAAAATATATACACGTTTTGTATCATTTTCAGTTTGTCAAACGCGAGACGTAGAAATACGTGTTTTTTTTGTCGATCTTTTCAGGGGCGCCTTCTCCGTAGTGCGCCGATGTGTAAAGAAGTCCACCGGGCAGGAGTACGCCGCTAAAATCATCAACACCAAGAAACTTTCAGCCAGAGGTAAGGCGACGCAGAGCGACGTGAAAAGTCTGGCAGCACCGGGCAGGAATGCCAAAAAGCAATTCAATGCTCTTGTTTGCTTGGCGGATTACAAGAAAATGTTGTAATACTGTTTATCTGTACGTGTTTAATTGGTGACAGGACTGCTGTTATCATTGTTAAAGGCAGGTTGTGTTTTTTTTTTACCACTGCAATTCCAGCCAGCACTAGACTCATTACAGCATATGATTTTTAATACCGCCATACCATCCAGTCCTAATATCGCGGTATATTGTGTTTTGACAGCATTTTGAAAAGCAACAATATCCCGATAAATTTTACCGAGTTGGGTGGCGGTATTTTCGAAAGAAAAAAATGTGGGTACACAGTATTAGAATAATACCGCGCAAGTCTAGACAGAACTCCGCCTCCTCCGGGTTGTCCCTCATCCAGCTCTATGAAGTGAATATACCTAAGGTGACATGTCTGGATTATTGCAGTTGAGTGTCTATAGGCAGAGCTTGATATTTGCACTTGGGGGGGGGGGGGGGATGTGAAATTTTATTCCTTAACGCCTTTAAGCTATTGTTGCTGCTGTTTTGCTTTGGGATGAAAAATGATTAAGGTATTTATAGTCTCTGTACATGGGACATTGTCACAGTGTGTACAAAATGCCTCTGCATGCTGAAGCCTGGCCCTGAGCCACCCGGTGCTGCCACTGTAAACCTGCCATCAGGGGAATGCACCAGGACCAGTGACAAATGGGAGATCCTCTACTTATTCAGCTTGTATCATATGCTGTCACCTGCATTTAATGAAACAATCTAAAACTATTCGGATATTCAGATGGGTACCAGCACTGATGCAAACCTGTTAGACAGATCGGGGATCGGCCATATGTGACCGTTTCACGTTCGATACATACTTATTTAGTTTTCAGCAGTCTGGAAAAAGGTAGCTCCTATTTCTTGTTAAGCTGATTTATACAATCAATCACAGGACAGCTCTTTCCCATTTTAGATGTGTTTTTTGCAGCATTGAAGCTGAACACTAACAATGCCATTCAGATGTTTTTTGCCACTCATTGGTTATCACCACAGTGACTTCACCCTGCATGTGTATACCATATACAGAAGGAGGAGTGTAAGAACATTAGATCAGAGGGTGACAATCTGGAAGTATTTTACCCTTTTAACTACTAGCACAGCGATTTGCAGACTTTAAAAACAAAGCTTTGAGAGGTAGAAGTAGCGTTTTTTGGAAAATTCTAAAGAAAGTGCACACAGTTGTGTGAGACAATGAGAATAATATGAAAAAAGCAATGGATGACTTCGGAGTTAGCTAGTTTGGGCTGTTTCACGCACATGCTACAGCTTGTGATACATAGGTGAACGTAGGTGACGTTGCTAGTGGGAGAAATATTTGGGGGCATTTTAAGCGTTAGCCACTATATACTCTCTTGGAAGATATTCAGATTGAACTGTAAATGCCTCAAAATGCTTAAATGAAGATGTTCAAATGAGGGAACAGTACATTATGTGTGCTTCTAGTAGCCTCAATAAAGATTTTTTGGCATACATTTTTTCACTTGTATTTACTAGTTTAAAAAAGTTTTAATAATATAAAAAGTGTAAATATATATTCTCTGTATACATTATATTAAAATATTAAAGTAGGAAGAGCTCTTGTAGCAGAATCGGTATCAGCAGTTGTGTACCGGAATCGGATTGGAACTGAAATAATGTGGATCGGCCCATCCCTAGCTGGGGCTCTGTTAAATGTGAGGAGGTGCTGTTTTTGAACTTCAAAAGGGCATTTCTGACAAAGCCTGCTGAGCTTCTCGCTTGTGAATAGGCTAATAATTAAAAGCCAGGTTTCAGGACCCTGTCTGGTGGAGTCCCGTTACCCCATCCACTAAACATTCACCTAAATCGGTGGCTGCCTGCAGAATGCCCCTGGCCCCACCCTGCTGGAGTTACCTGATGGAGTGGGAAAGGGGGGGGGGGTGCAGTGGATGCCATTAAGGGTCAGTGTCAGAATGTGGCAGCATGGAATAAGTGAAGGAGGGCCCTCAAAAGCAAAAGGATCTGTGTGTGGAAAGTGGACACTGCTGCGCCTTTTCTGTTTGGCTCAAGCTGGGAATTTTATCTGCTGTGATTTGGTGTGACGCAAGCGTAGAGATTAATGAGGCTTGCTTTTTTTTGATGCCGTTTCCATTAGGAGGACATTTGCTTATTAGCGAACATGCTAATGCATTGACTTGCACGTTTAGCTCTGTGCCTGTGTGAGGCCATGCAATTATGGAGGAATTTCAGGTTGCAGCACTGCCAAGTGTGGCGTGTTGTTTAATGGTGTTGCTGGGGATGGGGGGGGGGCTAAATCCCAACAAGAACTTGCCAGTTTACATTCTGTGCTTCTTATGCTGTGGCACACTTCAGCGAGTAATTGTGAGTTACTTTCAGGTAGTGGTGGGTGATATGACAGTAAATCATGACCAGTTGCAATTGTATCCATGGTAAGCATTTTAGATTTATGGTGAGAATTGATACAATGGTGCATTGACATTTACTTTTACTTTTTATTTTTTGGCCAATGCGATCTTCAAGTGAGGCAAAGATCACATTGCAAACATAGATGCAGTTAAGGAGTCACCTAGGCATAAGTACGGTTAAGCTGAGCTTCCAATGAGTGCCCCGTTTACAAGTGCACTACTTAACACTATAATTATGAATACAGAATTAGCCGGTAGGCACCAATCACATGATGCCTGCATGTTCAAAGGCTGCAACAATAGTACAACAAGAACAGATCAATGTAAAACAAAGCAATTTTAGCTTAACATCTGAGTGCTGTTTGTATATCTCACTACTTTGTCAATTATCTGTTTCAGTGGATACCAACTTAGGAACTAGATCTTGAACTAAAAAAACAATTTGAGATTTTCTAACCATTAGTTAATCTACAAAAAAATATATACATGCCATCAGACCATTAAAAATATTGCACTCATGTCACGCAGTAAACACACGGCTGGCTTTGCTGTCGAATAAACAGAGAGTGCAGGAAGAATTGGTTCCAAAAAAGGTTCTGCTTTGACTGTGTGGAAATGGGTTGGATTTGCAAAATTGGACATGGACCCAATCTACTGTAATTTGTAAACTTTGCAAAGATACCGTTCGTGCAAGTGGCACCACAAGCAATTTTATTTACCTATTATTGGTGTTGTCACTATTTATTATATTATATTAATAATCAAGTAATCTATTGATTAATTTGACGATTATACAGCCATGTGTAAAAGAAAGTACACCCTCTTTCAGTTCTATGGTTTTGTGTATCAGGACATAATAAAAAGGTCATCTGATCCTTAGCAGGTTCTAAAATTATTTAAATAACCGCAGGTGTAAAACAACACATAACAGATTCCACTGCGTCATTATTTATTTAATAAAAATGAAGCCAAAATAGAGAAGCCATGTGTGAAAAACTAATTACACCCCATGATTCAATAGCTTGTAGAATCACCTTTAATGCCATTAACTTGATTGCTTCATTTTCTGTATGACTTTATCAGTCTCTCATATCATTGTGGAGGAATTTTGGCCTACTTCTCTTTACAATGTGGCTTCAGTTCATTGAGGTTTGTGGGGATCAGTTTATCCACAGCTCTCTCATGGTCCCGCCAAAGTGTTTCATTCTGGCTGAGCTCTAAACTTTGACTGGGCCATTGCAACACCTTGATTCTTTTCTTTTTCAGCCATTCTGTTGTAGATTTGCTGGTGTACTTGGGATCATTATCCTGTTGCATGACCCAGTTTCAGCCAAGCTTTAGCTGTAGGACAGATGGACTCACATTTGACTCTACAATACTTTGGAATACAGAGGAGTTCATGGTCGATTCAATGACTGTATTTATGTGTAATGTATGTCTAATTTATGTATATTATATGTGTTATGTATATTACGCGTATTCCTTTCCTTCCACCTTCCCTGTCCCCCTGTGTCTCGCATATTTGCATGTTGTGGTGTTTCCGCGACACCCTTCATTTACACGTGTCCCTGCCCGTTGTGTTAACGGCAGTAAAAATGAATTGATTGAATTGACTGCAAGGTGCCAAATCATGACCCCTCCACCACCATGCTTGGCAGTTGTTTGTGCTTGATAAGCCATTTGATTTTCACCGAACATGGCACTGTGCATTATGGCTAGACATCTCCACTTTTGTTTCGTCTGTCCAACGGACATTGTTCCAGAAGCCTGTAGAGTCTGTGATCTAGATCTTGGGTTTTTTTTGCAATTTCTCTGAGCATTTACGCGGTCTGACTGTGGGGTGAATTTGCTGGGACATCTGGTAACTGTCTTTTATGTTTTCCACTCGTGAATAATCTTTCTCACTGTAGAACGCTGGACTTCAGATTGTTTGGAAGTGGCCTTATAACCCTTTCCAGACTGATGGGCAGCAACAGTTGCTTCTCTAAGACCATTGTTGATCCGTCCTCCTCGGCATTGTGTTAATACACACCTGACTACTCCAGACCAGTAAACTGCCAAAACGTCTGCTTTTATAGAGGTGGTCACGCTTGCTGATGGTTACTTAATCAAGAGTATTTGATTACCAGTACCTGGCTGCTACTTATCCTTTTAATTCCTATGGAAGCAGTAAGGGTGTACTTAGTTTTTCCCACACACTCTTTTGTATTTTTGCTTAGTTTTTGTCAAACAAGCAAATAAAGACACTGTATAATACACCTGTTTAATTGTTCATCTGAGGTTTATATTTATGTAATTCTGAGACCTGCTAAAGACCAGATGATTTTTTTATTATGTCTTCAAACCTTCAAATTCTTTTTCACATGACCGTGTGTGTGTATATATCTCCATCCATCCATCCATCCATTCATTTTCTATACTCCATTGTCCTATTCAGGGTCGCGGGGGTCTGGAGCCTATCCCGGAAGCTATTGGCACGAGGCAGGGAATAACCCATTATGGGGCAACAACCCATCCCAACCCGCATGCGCACACACACTCACATCTTCAGGCAATTTATATAACTTAAGTTGCATGTTTCTGGACTGTGGGAAGAAACTCGGTAAACCCATGCAAACACAGGGTGAACATATGAACTCCACACGCACAAAGCAACTGTGTGCAGCAAAGGTGCTACCCACTACGCCTCCATGCCTCTCTCACTACTAGGCCTTAATATCAATGTTGCATGTTATGCACATACAATTGTCACTTCGCAAGAACTGCGATAGTCAGCTGGGTTGAGAACATCAACAAATTTTGCTAAAATGATAAGAAACAAACCCAGCCAGCTCTGCAATTTTAATGATGGTTCCTTTTCAACTGTATCTAGTACAGTGATTCTCAACCCAGGGGTCGCGACTCAGATTGGCCACCCAGATTTGGATCGTGGCAGGTTCTGAAAGGATTGTGAGGCAGAGTTGGAAATGTAACCATTTTAAAACCAGTAAGCCTGGATTTCCTAACCCCAATCCTAGAATTAACTTATGTGAACTGGTCTTGGGTCTGCAACTGCTTAGCACAAACTTAGTGAAAACTCAATCAAACCAAGAAGCCAAACCACAGATGCTTAATTTAAAATTCACTGGCACATCCAATCAGATGTGCGATATACATTGATAGGTGTAAACTGCAGAGTGCACTGCGTGCTTGGTCATAGCATTAATTTTAACCTATACTTGATATAGGTTCACAACCGAGCTGGCATGGTAAAAACTGGGTCGTGATGCAGAAACGTTGAGAAGCTCTGATCTAGTATATTTTTAAGACACTTGCTCTAATATTTACTGCCACTCTATTTGCATGAGCAATCTGTGACAATCATATTCATTCTCATCCCTGCTTGTTGACTTACTCTAGGCAGTGTGGCATATTTGTGAGAAATTTTCACAACATTGAAGAATAACTGGTCACCAAAGGACATTATTTTTCCTTTTATTTTTTGCAAATATTTTGGATTGCATAGAGACGGTATTAAGCAAAAGCAAGTGATTTGTGACTTGGCACAACTCATGCAACACCGCCAACTTATTTAATAGACTATTGGTAGATGAATTCTATTTGTGTAGTTTATTTTGGGTACATTTTCAGCTCTTTTTTTTGTTTTTTGTTTTAATATTGAAATATTAATCACAAAATTAAAAGTGTTATGATGTGTACCTTTTCTACCAATACTTAATACACGCAATAGGTTCACAGAAGAATGCTACACCTCACGTTTATTACATAAATAATATTATGTAAGGTGATGTGGCTAAGCAACAGACTGAGCCTTAATTTTAAAGGCGATTATCATGAGATTCAGGAATTGTAGTAAGTCAATTAAGCAACATGACTTAAAACAAAGTAATGAAAAGACAGGATAGACCACACCAGTACGCTGAAGGGCACATAGCTTATAGTTATCTTTGGCTACCTCGCATTATTGGGTGAGCCCCTCAATCCTGAAAGTTTTCTTTTACTTTTAATGTGAAGTGCGCAACTGATGCTTCACTCTTTATTTGGACCCATCTCCGCTATTTGCCGTCCTCTTTCTGCCGTATTGCTGAGTAATGCAGAAGGCAAATTTTAATCAATGCTTCAAAAAAATCAGTCCAGTTTAATCGATTTCTGTATTTGTGATGGATCTAATTATTGTTTGTATTTGTTGAAACTGAGTTCAGAAGTCCACAGTTACTGACCAAAGTCATAAATGTTCATTTGCATTTGAAACTTTTGAAACTTTAGTGTTGAAAAATAAATAAAAGGCACTTCTGCTATAACGAGTCAGTTTATTGTATTTGTTCAATATTTTACATACCTTAGTAATTAACTTTAGTATTATGTTTCCGGTAGTGTTTCTCGCAAGGATAGAATTGTTGCCTAATGGTCAATTAACATTATCATGTACTTTCCCATTTGGTTGGCTTGTTAACGAACCAAATAATCATAATCTATATTGTGGATCGCGATTCTAACCAAAAATATCACAATATGACATGCTGGCCATATGACCCACCTCTACCTTCTGGACAGGAAGGCTTCTCATGGAAGGTAACGTCTGAATCTGTCCCAAAATTTCAGCTTGCAGGGAGCAAGGCAGCCTCACAATTGCTTTCTGACTGTCTGTCTGTTTTGGTTTCCTTCCTCCGTTGTCTTCTGACATAATTTCTTTCCCGTTTCCCTGTTTCATGAACCATTTTGGATAAATGACATAGTAATGAATTGCCACATGCTCTTGTCATGTGCCTTGGGCGACTCCTGTGAAAGGCGTTATATAAAAATAAAATGAATTGATATACCAGTAACAATCAAAGACGGCCAATTACAAGGAGCCTTCCTTGTAGCTGACTTCCATCTCTTGGCTTTTTTTCTCTTTACGTGGCATCCAGTTACAGGATTTGAATGGCGGTGATTTGGTGTGTCATTCATTGGTGTTTT
This sequence comes from Mormyrops attenuatus, assembly GCA_026777985.1. NCBI lineage: Eukaryota > Metazoa > Chordata > Actinopteri > Osteoglossiformes > Mormyridae > Mormyrops > Mormyrops attenuatus. The sequence goes on from JAODKC010000064.1 coordinate 19,355,121, forward strand.
GTTTTTTTATTGGTGGTGATATTTCTCTCCTTTGTTGTGCTGAAATTACCTTTTGATAATAAACAATAGTGCTCTGAACTCCAAATAGATAGATAGATAGATAGATATCTTTATTGCCATTTGCACAGGTACAGGTCAGTACAAGTACATTGGAATTCTTGTGCGTATCTTGTGCGTAAATGTGTTTGGTGGTGCAGGAAATGCCAATTTGCAGCTTTTATGTCATTTTTTTTTGATATAGTCACAAAACCAGTATTGACTGGGTAGTGGGTCATTGGATTATAACCTAGTAGAACCAGTAGTTACTGGGTTGGGGTTCCAATGACTTATGTTCTCCTGAGCAGCGTGTTAAGCCTGTCGATCAATAATGCAGTTGTCACGTTGCACACTGTCACGCACATGTATTGACCCTCAATATTCATGCAGCTGTCTCATTTTTTTCATCCAGCCTCATTAAGGTAGATATCCATTAAGTTAAAGATATGTTCAAATATAAATGCAGATTAGAATTTCATTAGATGATGTGAAAAACATGGATTAATTGAGCTGGATTAATCTTCATAAAAATCTAAATGACCATTGCCCAAAAGAGTGGATAGACCATAGTTTCTGGTCTTAGCATTTGGTTATTCTCACGCTGGAATACCTCATGCCCTTGTTAAATGGTCTTAATATTCCACTCTGTAAATTGTTGTAATAGCCAGCAAGCTATCCCAGCCCCCTGCCTGATGGGGCTTGTGTCAAGATGTTCTTCCTCCTGCTTCCAGAGCTTTCTGGCAGGAATGGGGGTGTTGCTGACAGCTGAAGACAAGAAGCAATCACAGATGACTGAAAGTAGCCAAGATGTTTTAAGGTCCTATTGTTATTATTCAGAGGTGAGGCAGTATTAATTCTCAGAGACAAGCTGGAAACAGATGGGTGTTGCCATTCAGAGGTACCCCTATTATTCTGAGAAACAATGAACTGTGTCTTAAACAGAGACAGATCTGTTAGTATTGCATCTGTTTCTGATCTTGTCACTTTTCTCTTGGTCTCTGCATTACTGAGTGTCAGCATCTCTAATCATGGTTGATGTTCTTTATCTCATGTGTCTGTTTGTGCCCACCACCATTAGCTTTAAAACTCCGACCAGCAGCCTTCGAGGGCAATTAGCCTGGACCAAGGGGCAGGTGGCGAGCACATGATATCACGCTGCCGTCATGAGGATTGGGCAGCGGCCCGACAGTGTCAAAACACTAGAGGCATCGGAACACGTTTCCCAGACTCCCAGATCACAGCAAGCTTGGTTCCTTGAAGGTCCCTGTAAATGGCTAGTAAATAAAGAATTCATTTTAAAGATTGTTAAACCAAAAGGTAATTAGATCTATGCCATTACGATGCTTTGACAGAGCTCTTTCAAGTAACCAAGCAACTTTTTTATTGAATCTATCCATCACTGGCTGTGCAAAACAGTAACACTATTCATTTGGGTAAAACAAGGAGGAAACCATCGGCAGTGATTTCCCCCAGCCTGTCACTGTAATGCCCGAATATGGTCTTTGCACTGCCAGTATGTTCAGTACAAATAGAAACCCTGTTAGGTTTTGCGTCACTCAAGCTGGCATTTGTAATGGCTGCTGTGTTCTTGTGCTCTGACAGACTGGCCTAGCACAGCTCTTCAGGTTTTCTTTGATTAATACACTGTCGCGATCTATGGAGGATAGCTTGTATGTGACTGAGGCAGCTGTTGACACGTCACTGGCGATGAAGCCGCGCAACGCCGCGATCTGCCAAGATGGCAGAATCTCTGCATCACTCCGTGTGTCTGCCTCGCATTACGGTTCCCATATGTGCTGCACCGATATGAGACATTAGCCAGCGCTAACACCCTGCGCCAATAGCAACCTGATTGGCTCAGCTTGCCCTGACGTGCATCCCCGGCTCTGGAGTGTACCACTGCGTCTTCCGGGGGTTAGGTGAGGGGAGGAGAGCGGCACATTTTCATGAGCTATCGGCACTTTCATCATCGCTTATATACTGCTCTGCTACTGTGTCTCCCCACCAGTTGTGCTATCTCCTCCTCTGCAGCGTGTGTTTCCATGGACATGCATATGGCTGGGTCCCAGGGAGGCTCCCACTAACCTGCACATCACTTTAGCCATGTGTGGCCAGTCTGTGGCAGGTCTGCTTCTGAACAGCACCCACCCACAGATAGGTGTCTTGGCTTTGCAGCCATTTGGAGAGCAAGTTGTTAAAGACGAATAGTGTCTAGGCAGCAGTTTATCTGGGAGATTTTCGATTCTGCTTACAGCGCTTTTATTCACACCAACCTCCACCAGGGAGGCACCATCCATTCGGCAGGAAAACTGCAAGCCATGCCGTGCTTGTAATGGAGTGGTGAACGCAGGCAGCTGAACAAGAGGGTCAATGATGCCCATGGGCTGTCAACTCTGCCAGCCAATCTGACATTTCTCACAGGATTTGGGACCACATGCAGTGATGAAACTTGTACGTGCTAAAGACAGAGACATGATGTCAGTCAAACTGGAAATGATTTGAGATTCCAAAGGCTTGTGGATTGTATGTTGGCAATGAGGAACCTAAAGATTTAAGGGGAGACAGATTTTATGGTTTTTACGAGTTGGTCACAGAAATGGTTCCCAGCCTGCAACCCTCCCAGCGTGTACCAGCCATGAACTTTGACCCCCTGTGGCATGGTGCGCCCTCATCTCCTCAGCTGAGGTCTTCTCTCTGTGGGATGAATCGTCAGCTCGACATTGTAATCATCTTTACCTTCTTCATCATTCCTATAGCATCACTGCTACATTTACATTAATTTATTTGGCAGATGCTAAATAATCAACATACATTTGGAGTAATTATGGGTTAACAGCCTTACCACACAGCGCTTTCAGTACTATCTTAAAAGACTAAGCTTCCCTAATATCTTTTTTTCCATTCTTTATTTGTTTCACAGAACTGTCTACATATGTCCATTTGATAGACATGATGAAGATGTTTACCCAGAACAGAGAAAAAATAAATTATTTAATCCTACCGTCTGAAGTTCTGGTCCAAATGCAACACAGCTGGTTCTGCACAAAATTCCTCCCTACTAAAATGGTTGTTTTAACCACTGTTAAACATTTTTTGCACTCCTCTAGGCCCCATATAATGAAGAAGCTTCTAATTACTGAAGTGGAATCAACTTGCAGCTATGAATGAGCTACATGGGAGAGGCGCATTGTGTCTTTAAGCCATCGTGGGTCATGACATTCAGTTTTATGTCACAGTTTGTGTCTGCTGTACACTTGAGAAGCGGTTAGGATATAAAACGTGTGCGTGTGACTGGCTGGTTTTGAGCTGATCAGTAAAATGATGTTTTTTTTCCTGCAGTGTTCAAACACATTTTCATGTTCTTCCATAAAGATCTGATCTAGAGTAGATCTGATCTGAGGGAGCGCCAAATCCTCCCAATTGTGAATCTGGTTCACTCCTGCTTGTTTTTGTTATCTCAGGAACAGTTCCCTGCTGTGTATTCACTTGCACATCGTAGTGGGACCCTGTACAGTCTGTGTCTGTGATTCTCAGGACACTGTGTACAATCCTGAGATCCATGGTGCTGTTACAAAAGCAATCAAAAGAGAGACAGCCTTCTACTTTTGATTGGAGGGGGGGTGGGTGACAGACTTGTGTCATAGTGCCTGTGTGATGGTCGCATTTCAGCCACATGCAGGAGCCAGTGCTGGCCCATGATATGGGCAGAACTGAGAGGAACATTACTCCTGGCAGCGTAAGGATCTTGTAACCATGGCGCTAGTCTTCTCAGGTGTCCAGCTGTGGCTTTGTGCTTTGTGCTTGCCAGCTGCCCATTTATAAGACGTGATGAGAGATGTCGGTATGATGTGTGATTCCGAGCGTGAGGCTGCGTCATGATGACAAAGACTTCCTGCCACTAAGAAAACGGCAGTAACCAGACAGGGACACGTGTCTCCCTCCTTCAGACAGAATCGCACACTGGCAGGGGGTCTTGTCAGGCCTCAATGCTTTATGTCTTGGATATCAAAGAGCAGGAATAGATTTCCCTTTTTATTAGACCTGCAAATCGGAGCTCTCCTGCATGACAGCACGTTAAAGCTGCTTAGCACTTTTATTGATAACCAGCATGGGCCACTTCCGAGAGACTGTGCCCCCCACCACGGGGGTATCTATCTGATTCATCAGAACTAGTTAGTATTCCTGTTTTTTTTTCAATCTGAAACAGAAATAGCTTTCAGAAGGAGGTCAGGGAACTCCAACACACGCCGATAGTGTGGCCTGGTGTTTGGAGCATGGTCGTGGGGAGGGGCTCTATTTTGGCTGTGAGGTTCACTACCCCTTTCTCAGCATTATTTCATAAAATAATCATACATGGACGCCCTTGTATGTCCCCCCCCCATTGCATCCACCTTGTTTTGCTGCACCTCGATAGATATTTAACTGTCGCCGATGGTATTCATTGTTCTTTGTTGCCGCTCCTTTCTGGTATGGGGAAATTAGATGTTTTTGCAAGGATGCCGTGTGATGTCATGTGAATGAATGGCTGCAGGTCTCTCGGGTCATGTGACTGCCGCTATGCTAGCTAAAGGCCAGTGCTCTGCTTACGTGTCATTGGCAACCCATTCGCCACGAGTGATGTCCTGCTCTCCTGTCCTTTACCAGCACTGGGTAGTTTCCCAACATACTGCAAGTCTGCTGCTCTCTGAAAGGTAGAGCAGTTTGTCCCTTAACCGGAAACTCATGGATCCAGTGCTTTACTGGGTCTATGGGTTGCCTGGGATACCAGCGGTGGGAGAAGCAAGTGGTCTTACTACTGATATTTAGCCCTAATTAACCGAACAAGCAAATGGACTGCATGGGCGATGTTCCGGGACTCCATTGCTGGTGCGGCTGGTGCCATTACGCTGTGTGGCCCTGTGGCTGTAAGGATGTTGATGCCTGTCGCAGTGGCAGTCCCCAAACCTGGTGATGAACGCCAGCAGTAAAAGGAGCTGTCAGCTTGAAGAAGGAGACCTCCCGAGCTCTGCTAGCTGGTAGAACTCCTGAAGCAGCTGACAGGTATCAGTAGGCCAAGCAGAATGCGGCTTTTGCAGTTACTGAAGCAAAAATTCGGCTGGACCAGGGTTTTCACTGAGCTCCTGGAGAAGGATTTTCGGGTGGTCTTAAAATGATTCCAGTAAACCATCAGGTGGCTTAGGAGGGGGAAGCAAGGCTTCAGCCATGCTGTTTACAGACTGGGAGACTTTCTGTTTACCTGGCAGCCTGGGAGAAGGATTGGCATACTGAAGAGGAGGTTCCATCCATTGGTTGAACCTCAGATCCAGGAGGAACAGTGCGGAATTAGTCCTGGTTGTGGACCAGCTGGACCAGCTCTTCACTTTCACAAGGATACTGGAGGGTTCATGGGAGATTGCCCAACCAGTCTACATGTGTTTTGTGGGCTTGGAAAAGGCATATGATTGTGTCCTTCGGGGGTCCTGTGGACGGTACTTCAGGAGTTTGGGGTACGAGGGTCCGCTGTTGTGGACCACCAGGTCCCTGTATAAATGGGCTGTCAGGTCCCTGTGTTCCCTGGCATTCCCTCTGTAATGTATGAAAGTCTATGTGTGTGTGTGTGTGTGTGTGTGTGTGTGTGTATATGTATGTATGTATGCGTGTGTGTGTATATATACACTGCCTGGCCAAAAAAAGTCACCATTTGAATTTTTTATTGAATCGCCTTTAGCTTATGGTGCACATTTGTTATGCCATTGTTTCTACAAGCTTATGCAACATCTTGCCCTTTATATTCATCCAGATTTGCATTAATTTCTCACTGAGATCCTGTATTGACAAGTGAGTTGAACCACTGTAAAGCCTCCTTCAGCACATCCCAAAGACCTTCAATGAGGTTAAGGTCACAACTCTGTGGTGACCAAGTCATACGTGAACATGATTCCTCATGCTCCCTGAACCACTCTTTGACAATTCGAACCCAATGAATCTTGGTATTCTTGTCATGGAATATGCCCATGCCAAGAGGGAAGAAAAAAATCCATAGATGATGGATGGATGTGTAACCTGGCCATTCAGTAGATTCAGGTACTGAGCTGACTTGACTTTATTGCTGCATAATGTTGCTGAGCTGTAATAATGATCCAGCCATTGGCTCTTAAATATTTGCTGAAATAAATTCAAATGGCGACCTTTTTTTTTGGCCAGGCGGTGTATGTATTTGTATACATTTACAATTATATGTATGAATACATGCTGGATATCTATACTGATATGGACTGGGTAATGTGTTAGGAATGAAAGGATGCAACAATGTTTGATGGAAATTAAAATGATCAACCTACAGAGGGCACCCCAAAAATTCAAAGACACCCCAAAAATCAAAGTGAAAAAACGATGCAGCAAGATAGTCTACTCTGCCAAATTTAATTGCAGCAACTCAAAATCGTACTCCGTAGTTTGTATGGCTCCCACGTGCTTGTATGCATGCATGACAATATCAGGGCATTCTCCTAATGAAACAACAGATGGTGTCCTGGGGGATCTCCCAGATCTGGACCAGGGCATCATTGAGCTTCTGGATAGTGTAGGTGCAACCTCGTGATGTTGGATGGACCGAAACATAATGTTCCAGAAGTGTTCTATTGGATTTGGGTCAGGCGTGCATGGGGGCCAGTCAATGGTATCAATTCCTTCATCCTCCAGGAACTACCTGCATACTCTCTCCGCATGAGACCAGGTATTGTCATGCAACAGGAGGACCCCAGGACCCACTGCACCAGCGTAGGGTGTGACAGTGGGTCCAAGGATTTCATCCTGATACCTGTCAGTCAAGGTGTCATTGTCTAGCCTGTAGAGGTCTGTGCATCCCTCCATGGATATGCCTCCCCAGCCCATCACTGACCCATCACCAAACCAGTCATGCTGAACATTGTTACAGGCAGCATAACGTTCTCCACGGCTTCTCCAGACCCTTTCACGTCTGTCACATGTGCTCAGGTTCAACCTGAGTTGCCAGTATTATGAAAAAGTATAAGGTTCATGGGGCTCTAGGGCTGTAGCCAACCTCCCAAGATGTGGAAAGCTCAGCCTCAGTCACAGGTCATGGATCCTCCAAGAAGAAAATGACCCAAAACATACAGCTAAAAGCACTCAAGGCTTGAGCAGGTTGCTCAGGAAGAGTGGGCCAAACTACCTGCGTATGTGTGTGTGTATATAATTTTATAATATTATGTTATAGTACACAGATTGTATATTTCATATATATTGTATACTTTATTTCATTATATACAGTAAAATCACGTTATAGTGGACTCGCTTATATATATCGCTTATATATCGCCTATAATGGATGAGGTCCACTGGTCCCGGCCGTGATATCCAGTGCAGATACATAGTCGGGATTATTAATAGTCACACTCTATAAACAAGCATGGCGTAACAGCAAGCAACACTGATTGGTCTGTGTGGCTGTCCATCACCAGGTATGCTGTGCGTCGACAGACGACGCTCGCAGCTGGAGGGATGCAGTAAGCAATGAGGTGAAGGTTACTACTGTTCCGTACATGTATAACCACTTATAGGCCATACATGCTTCCAACAGTCAGGTAAAGTTGGATTACTACATGTACAATATAATAATCTATGCCGCAAGTGTGTCTGCTGGACTGTGGCATGAGTAAGTGGTGTCCTGTAGTTGTGTTCTGGGCATACAGCAACTCTGGATATAACAGACTTTGGATATAACTGTTTTGCCTGGTCCCTTGAAGTTCGTTATAACGGGATTTTACTGTATTTATATAATTTCTTTATTTTATCACATACACTTTCAGAAAAGGGGGTAAAATTCTGTACCTTTGCTGTTGCTGAGGCTGTACCCTGTAGGTAAGGGGTCGGGAACCTATTCCATGCATGTGACCTGCAGCATGAACTGGGGTGGTTTGCAGCTGGAATGAGGATTGGCATTTCCGAGTCCATGGTTCTCATGGTTCATGCCTCAAGTGGAAGAGTTTAAGTATCTCGGAGTCTTGTTCATGAGTGAGGGAAGAAGGGTGTGTGAGATCGACAGGCGAATCGGTGCAGCTTCAGCAGTAATATGGATGCTGTACTGCTCTGTCGTGATGAGGAGAGAGCTGAGCTGGAAGGTAAAGCTTTTGATTTACCAGTCGATTTACATTCCTACCCTTACCTATGCTCTCGAGCTTTGGGTAGTGACCAAAAGAATAAGATTGGGGATTAAAGAAGCAGAAATGAGTTTCCCTTGCAGGATGTCTGGGCCCAGCCTTGGAGAATAGGGTGAGGGGCTCAGACATTTGGGAGGAGCATAAAGTAGAGCCACTGCTCCTCCGCGTTGAAAGGAGTTAGTTGAGGTCATCTATCTAGGATGGGTCCTGGATGCCTCTGTAGGGAGGTGTTTCAGGCAAGTCCAACTGAGAAGAGACCCTGGGGCAGACCTAGGAAGTGTTGGAGAGATTATATCTCTCAGCTAGTGTGAGAATGCCTTGATATTTTCCTAGTGGAGCTGGAGGAGGTGGCTGGTGAGCCGAAGGTCTGGGCATCCCTACTTGAACTGCTGCCCCTGCTACCGATGGATGGACCGACGGACGGATAAACCATGTATCTGGAAATTC
>JAODKC010000064.1:19363862-19380200 GCA_026777985.1 Mormyrops attenuatus
GCGCGGCCGGGCGCCCGCCCGCCGGGCGCGCGGGGGGGGTGTCCACAGCAGCGTCCAGCTGCGGAAATTAGCACAGGGCTTCCTGCCTGACTCTTCTTCTTGTGCCTGTGTGTTAAGCAGCTGAAATGAGGGGGGAGGGGGTTGTCAATAATTCAGGATACAGTCTGATTGGTTGTGAAAAGTCCCTTCTCCATGCTGTTCCCTTCCTTTCAGTGCAAGGCTTGAGCCCTGTCAGTTGTCTTCAAGGGAAACCAGCCAGGTCAAGGTAAACTGTGATGTGCAGGGACAGTGATCTCCTGGGTCTGGCCGTCTGGGCGTGTCAGCTGACGGGTTACGAAGGCACCGTGTAGTCCCCCGCTCACAGGTATTCTGTGCAGCTGTTCATGGAGGCTGTACCCATCTGCAGGGGCTGAGGGGCAAAGGGGCATTCCTCCCCTTTTGGTTGCTTCCCACCTCATGACTGCTTCCCATCCCCCTTTGCCTCCGTCCCCAGGGTTGTGGAAGTAGCTTCTTTGTGGCTTGGCTGTTTCTGGGATCGTGATCATGCTGCGGCTTCACCCAGTACGACTTTCTCTGACCTTCCCCCCAAAGGGATCCCCCCATGCTAATTTTAGCCCCTTCCATTGCCTGGCCACAGTTCACACGGGGTGCAAAATTTCTTGCCATTTGGGGGGAACACCGGGCTACCCCGCTGATCTCTGTACACAGCCTAGAGCGGAGGGCAGCGGAGATAGGAGGTGGTGTTTAAGTAAGGAAGAGAGGGGGTTGATGTCAAAGGGAGAGGGGTCTGAAAGAGGGTAGTGATTCGGTGGGGGGGGGGGGGGGTGTCTGCACTCTCTGCTCCCTGTGCTCCTCCTGGTCTTCTGGTTCTGTGTTATAAATTCCACCCTCCATACTCTAAACAGACCCTTCACCCCTCTGGATTACCCATCATTCCCCTCACCACTGATGTTGCTGATTCACCCTCAGTTACTGCTGCCTGCCCAGTTTGTGGAGTTCATAGTGTGCAATCGATAAATGACTAATGAAAAAGCCCACCTCTGTTTTGATGAGCCAGGTGTGTCTTTTTGGACCTTTAAGTTTTGTAAATTCGTACTTTTGTAAAGTTTTGTGTCCGGCAATTTAGAACAAAATGGCTTATTATAGAGAGAGAACAGAGCTGAAGCCAGTTCCCAGAATGGGATGGGGGTGCGTTTTTCTCAAAAATATGAAGTCTTCAAGTTTCCCAGGTCAGCAGATAGACTTTCCTCAGATCTGCCCCCCCCACCCCCACCAACCCATGTGGCCTGGCTGCCCATGAAGAGGGTGGAGTGTGCTGGACACTGGGATTCGCCTGCGTCACCCTGAACGCCAGCTGGGGTCACGCGCACTGGCACATGTGTTGGCTCCAATCCCACGTGATTACTGTCATGTAAGCTCGTTAAATGCCGAGCTTTTTGGGAGAGCAGGGCAGGCCTGATCTCGCAAGCGAGCTTGTGGGTGTGCGGGGGAGGGGGGGTCGAAAGCCCATGCCTGGCTCCGCCCCCACACCACCCCCACCCTGAGTGTCTTCAGCCATAGACAGATACATTTCCAGCCTAATGGGCTGCTTCTCTTTCCCTTTACTCTCTTCTTCCCTAATTCCCACCCAAAGGTTGTTTATGGCTGTCACTCAAGGCACTCATTGACCGTGCTGGTTCCTAGGTGGAGTCTGAGTCACCTCTAAACCCTGAGATTGGTGTATTTTTAGTAACCCGGGCTGCGCTAACCTTTCTCTCTGAGAGTAAGTCTCTTACAGTTCAGACAATCCCTCCAGCAATCTCATTTACGTCCGTGTCATCCTCACCATTGTGTGGGACTTGGCGTGAGTCTGTGACAGTGACCCTCCCTCTGCTGCCATCCCAGCAGGTTATAGGGTCTCATTCCTTTCCTTGTTTCATGCTTGATCCTTGATTCAGTGCAACAGTATAGAAAGAGCAAAACCTCTTGGTGCAAATTGCATGTGTGTGCACTGCTGTGGGATGTTTTCCTGTCTTTGTGGATGTCCCCACATGGATAGGAACTCCTGAACAGTAGCAGCATGGTGTGAGAGTGCAGTGATCCTCCATGGTGCAATAGAGTGTGACATTGTATGAGACGGTGTGACAATGTGAGTGATGGTCTATTGGTGTGACATTGTGTGTTTGATGATGTGATGGTGTGACTGTGTGAGACTGCATGATGATATGACAGTGTGTATCACGGCATGGGAGTATGTGTGATCGTTTGACAGTGTGTTACAGCGTGAGAGCGTGTGTGATGGTGTTAGTGTGTGTGATGGTGTGGCAGTTAGAGCTTTGATTACTAGATTACTCGGTTATTAAAAAGCATTGATTAAAATTTTCCTTCTCAGTTACTCGCCAATATGGCGGTAGGTAGATGCCACATGCAGGATGAGGGTCCAAATAAAGAGCCAAAGAATCATTTGTGTGGAAGCACTTCACATTAAAAGTGAATGAGAATGCAATTGTGTGTCAGTATAGCAAAGCCGGACTTCAATATCACCACAACGTGACTGCAAAGCACATGCATCTTAAAAGAAGACATTCAGGTTTGACAGACTCACCCAGTAATGTGAGGTTAAGCCCTAAATATGTCCCATTTGGCCTCTCAAAGTAGCCTAGCTTGTCTTTGTCATCACTCTGACTTTATTTATTTTATGATTCCTGTATGTCAAAACAATTGCTGCTAAAACGAAGGTTACCCCGTCGCTTAGCCACATCATTTTACATAAAACGATGCATGATAAGAAATGAACATTAATTATTTTTTGTTAATATATTGCGTGTTTTGAATAGGGCTGAACGAGACTAGAAAAAGATCACATTTGCGATATCTAGGAGTTGAAAATTAACCATATAGCCAAATGTAGAACTTATCTACCACCAGAGTCTGTCAAATAAGTTATTGGTGTTGCAGTGAGTTGTGCCAAAAGACACAAAGCAGTGCTGACTAGTCCCTTGCTTTTGTTCGATATTGTCTCTATGGAATACAAAACATTTCCATACAGCGGAATACGAATGCCTCTTCATGACCAGTTCTTGTTTCCTTTTCTCCTCTTCACTCATTTTTTGTTTAATTAGTCATAAACGCGCCACACGGTCTAAAAAACAGTCCAACAGCAAGGATGAAAATTATATGATTTTCTCGGAGATTGCATGCAGTGCTCATGCAAAATAGCAGCAGTAAACTTTAGACTGATTTTTTTAAACTTATACTAGATAATGCTGAAAAGGTACCATCATTAAAATTGCAAAGCTTTGGTTTCCTATGACTAAGTAAATGTTTTAGCGCAATTTATTGATAGTTTGAACCCAGTAGACTATCATGGTCCTTGCAATTGACACGTGCCAAATTCCATGTTGATATTAACATCACACATCATACAAGCCTAGCAGTAAAGTGGCACTTGTGTGTGTGGAGTTTGCATGTTCACCCTGTGTGTGGGTGCTTTTTCAGCAGATCTGTCAATTTCCTTATACTGTCCAAAAACATTAAACTTAAGTGAATTGAAGTGCCTAAATTGACTGTGTATTCCCTGCAATGTGTGATTCTTTCCTGCCTTGTGCCAATTGCAATGTATATATTATATTATATTATATTATATTATATTATATTATATAATATATAAATGGGTACTCGATGAATCGTCAGATTGGTAGATTACTCAAGCATTAATATAATCGAAAGTGACAGCCCTAGTGACAGTGTGTGTGACAATGTATGTGAGGGCGTGGCTGTTTGGCTCTCCATGCCTCTCCCACGTACAGCAGGTCTTAGTGACCCCCCCTCCCCCAAAGTGCAGTGCTAAAAGCAGCCTCCAGTTCCCCCCGGCAGTAACTCCAGCTGACACACCCTTGCCTTTTAACCTTGCCCCTTCCCCTAACCTATTGGCCAGTCTGCGTGACTGAGGAGCTTGAGAATGTACATAGCTCTGACATAATCTTACAATTTTATATTGTCTTCTTAAAAAACATGTTCATGTCTTTTGAAAAGACCTCTTGCTAAATATCTTGAGGATCAGTTCAGCGCTCCTTTGGGGACTTGTGGTTTCAGGGCTGCCAGCTCAACTGCTAAACCAATCCAGTTTAAGAGGTGGGGCAGCTTGCTTGATCCCCAATTGCATGGCAGAGATCTCGCTGATCTCTCAGGTGTGTTGATGAGGCTAAGGTACAAAATAACTTGTGGGGCGGCGTTGGTATTCGGCCAGTGTCATTGCCATGGGCCATGATTACCCAGGAGAATGTCACGGGTGACGTGTGGCATGCTGGGAACCTGAAGCATGCCCCTGTTGTCCGTGTGTTTGTTGGCTTGAGTGCTAGAGCTGGTTTTGTTATACTCTACTTTTAATTTTCGGTAACGCTATACATTAATTGCACCTTCATAATGCTTTTATATTGCATTCATAAAACATTCAGTGCACCTTCATAATGTATTCATTAAGTATTCATAAAATATTCATAAACATCATGTATGTATACCATAACATCCTAACATCCCTTAACAGCTGTAATATACCTTAACAACAAAGATTATATAATTGTAACAAACATTATAATTGTATGATCATGTAATTGTTATTGCAGCTGTTAAGGGATGTTTGGATGTTAAGGTGCACTTGCATGCTGCTTATGAATGTTCTATGAATGCATAATCAATGCATTATGAAGGTGCACTTAATGTAAAGCGTTACCTAATTTTCTTAATGAAGCAGTTTTTTTGGACCACTTCTGGCCCCTACCTCCATGGCATTCTGGTAATAAGAGGGGAGGGGGACTCCCATAAGGGATGGTATAAAACATAATTTATGAGGAATTTAGGTGGTCAGTGCTACAGGAATGCAGGCTGTAGGTTCGCCCGGGTTGATCCAGGCCCATTGGTGATGTAATGGCCTCCCCAGGCATGAATACCATCTGTTGGCAAGTCCTAGTCACAATGCTTCAATGTCCTGTATCCTCATGCTGCCTCCTGGATGCCTGCCGAGGATCGTCTGGTTGAGAAGATTGTGCACAAGCAGCGAGCCACTGTGGGTCACTCAAGGTCCCTTTGCTACAGTGTCACTGAGCTTCATGGAACATGCAGCTCTGCGTGTGGGTGTGAGTGAGGGTCTGCACAAGAGTGTGCATGCAAGGATGCTTGAGGGTCTGTGTGAGAGTGTGAGCGCAGGGCTGCTTGAGGGTCTGCCGGGGGATATGCGTATGGGCCTCTGGGGCCGTACGTGAGGGTACACGTACAATCCTCGTCAGAATTATTGGCTCCAATCAATTGTAAGTACAGAATGTAGAATATCTTCATAAATAAATGCAAATTAACCAATTTTGTATAATCTGAATATTTAATAGAATTTCCAAAATTGGAAACAACAACAACAGAACAACAAAAAAGCTGCCATATAGTGAAATACAAAAAATATAGACATAAAATGTATCCTAGACAAAATTATTGGCACCCTTCACTAATATTTTGTTGCAGAACCTTCGGTAACAGTGACAGCTTCTAAACATTTCTTGGTCATCTTCCCTATGGGCTTCATTACGATATGCATAAACAAACTGCTGCACTACATTTTCAAAGAGCTCCACTTTGGTTTAATCTGCGTATAGAACATTCTCCAAATAGACTGTGGCTTATCTAAGAAAGTTTTTGCATGTTTTAAAAGAAGGACTGGATGTTACAATCTCTAGTGTTTCTGCACCACAATTGTCTTTCGGGGCGGGGGGGGTTGTTTGGAGATAGCCACTTAGTGATATTGCCACCACGAGGACACATCATCAGTTGTGTACCTCAGCATCATTAGGTGTTTCAGCCATTTATCATAAGACACCCTCCACTGAGGGTGATCAGACCTGGGTGTGTGTCTCATGTCCAGCTGGTTGCCTTGGCAGTGTAAGCAGCATCTTTCCTTTTTCGGCCACAGCCAGTGGCTGATCCTCTCAGCGGTATTGGCCGGCTCTTTGATTAATTTCCTATAGGCTTGCCCTCTGACACCTACTTCCCTGAGGAACTTTGCTGTGGAACTGGCTACAAAACTCCTGCACCCCACTTCAACCGGGCGTATTTTCACATTCCGTCCTCTGTCCTCTGCTTCAGCTGCTTGGTTGGTGTAATGCAGCTTCTTATGTTCATGAGCTTCATCAGCCGCATCCTCCCATGGGACTGTTAGCTCAATGACGTAGGCATATTGGCAGGAGTTGGACCAGAGGACCACGACTGGTCACAAGGTGGTTGCTGCAATCTCTGATGGGAAAATGAGTCTCTAGGTCCACTAACATTTCCCAGTCCCCTGCCACATTCAGTCATCCTGACTCAGCATGTGAAGGGTCAGTCTTTGGTTTTTCCCATTCTTGGATGAAGGATGGAGGTTGTTGGGATACTGCCTGCTTCTTGAGAGGTATGGCATTGATGGTTACTCACTCGCTCTCTACTTCAGCTGCTAAGCACTGTAACACTTGTGTCGCCAAGTATATCTGCCTTGTGTTAGTCTGGTCTTGCATCCGACTATGATGTGCTTGAGGGTTGCTAGAGCTGTACACAGAGGACGAGTCAGATCCTCTCTCAGCCAGAGATTTAAGTTTGTGGGAGAGGGCAGGACACCATATGTGGCCTTGATGATAAAACTCAGCCTATTCGACTCCATGCTCCACAGCTAGTTCCATGAGTTTCCTCTTCTCGACTCCCTCCCACCTCGTCCAGCAGCCATGTCTTACCTGATCTACAGCTTTGGGCCACCTGGCTGCTTCTTTCTGTCGGCTCACCTCCTCTATTAGCATGGTCCAGCATTCATTTGGGGTTGCCTTCTGCCAGGTAGGTGTTTTTGTTCCCAGGCTAAAGCCTTGTCTGCCTTGTTGGACATAGCCTACTAAATATCGGTGCCGGAGGGCAGATTTAGCATCCAGTACGGCTGCAGTTGGAGTCCACTTCTTCTCTGTTGCTAGGGTAGGAGTGACTCCTCTTACAACCAGGTTCCGTGATTCTGTAAGGGACATGTCCAGCCTTGCCTTAGCACATTTGAATTCGTTCACTGGGCTAGAGGTTGGCGATGAGAGGGCTCTGTTGCCATAGATTCCGATGCCGCTGAGGCACTTGGTAGTCTAAGCCATTTCCTCAAGTGTGAGTTCACCAGTCCCTCCAGTTGCTTGGCTTGCAAAAGTGTGACCTCGTACATGGTTATTGGCCACGTGAGTTGGGGTAACAACCCAAACTGAAAGCACCACAGCTTCAACTTCCTTGGTAAAGCTGTGTTGTTAAATTGCTTCAGGCCGTTGACTGTATCCTGCCTGAGTTGTTCCATTTGCTCGGTGTCTTTGAGGTCTGCATTATACCACCTTCCGAGGCTCTTGATAGGCTTCTCCAGGATTGTTGGAATTGGTTCATTATTGATATGGAACCGTTAATCTGTGAGTTAGCCTTCGAATATTGAAATATGGATTTCAGGCTTTGCTTGGTTTGATTTCCATTCGTGCTTTGATGTTTTCCTGGAGTTTCTGTAGCAGGCATCTCGTGCACAGCTTTGTCGTTGGTATAGTAGTCATGTCATCCATGTATACCCTGTTTGGTGGAAGACGTAGCCCATCCCTGAACCACTCACCTCCCACTGCCCATCCAGACACACAGATGATGAGCTCCATTGCAATGGTGAATGCCAGAGGAGAAATGGGAAATGGTGCAGCCCACCATAATGCCTACCTCTAGATGCTGCCAGGTGGTAGTGTTGTTCTGTGTTATGACACAGAACCGGTGATCCTGGAAAAATAGGTCTTGACTAAGTTTGTCATGTTCTTTGGACCATGGAAGAACCTAAATGCTGTCCACAGGATGTCATGAGGAACTGATCCAAAGGCATTGGCAAGATCTAAGAAATCTCTTCTTTCCTTCTTGGCCATTTGTATCCGGTGCCAGATGATGTTAGCATGCTCCAGACATCCTGCAAAGCCACATATTCCAGCTTTCTGGATTGATATGTCAACAAAGTTGTTTCTTTGCAGGAATATTGAGAGCCTTTGGGCTAGCAGACTAAAGAAGATCTTTCCGTCTACATTCAGGTGGTTGATTTGCCAGAACTGGCTGATGGATGATGAGTTTTTCTCTTTTAGGATCAGGATGCCTCCCGCTCTTCACTATGCCTTTGGTATAGGTCCTTTCTGCCAAACCACCTTCATCATATTCCAGAGGTATTTTGGGACTCCAGGGAAGTTCTTATAGAGCCTGTATTTAATACCAAATGTTGGGCCCAGGAGCTGAAGCCAATCTTGCCTGTTATACGATACGCTCCACCTCACTTCATGCCTGCAGTTGTCAGTGTAGGTCTTCCTCAGGTGTTCCTCCAGTATTTGTATGGATATTTTGAGGTTTCCACCTTTCTCCGTGCCAAAGAGGCTTTTAACATTGTACGGATCCCTGTTGGTCCTTGCCCATTATTTTCCTCTTATGTTGTTGTCTCAGGTATTCCGCTCTTTGTAGCTTTGTCAAGTGCTGGTTTACTTCAACTTCCTTTTCTGTCTCTGTGGCCTTCCTCCACCATTTTCTCAGTTGTCTTCTTTCCTTCACTAGCCTATCGATTTCCCACTGCCTCCTGGATTTGGGCTGGGTTGTAAACCTTTTCTGCATTCTCTGTGTGATCCCTTTTCGCTCCAAATCTCTCTGCCATAGTTATAAATTATGGTTCCCATTACCTCCAGTTTTCTTTCCACAGTTCCTTTCTGTCCATCTAGTGGACAAGGTCTGTTTCGATGGTCTCCTACTCTCTCTTCTGGCAGAATTTGGGGCACAAGATTTTAGTTTTTTTCCCTTCCATCTTCCTCTCTGTTGCTACCCGTGACTGATTGGCCTCCGAGCTGGAACCCGCCGATAGGTCTGTGCTATGTTGAGTTTGTTCGGGGTACTGATACCCTGAAGACTGTGCGAGTTCTCTTACCACCGGGCTTCACTCTACTGATTTGACCTACTTCTTTTGAGGTACTGGTTAATGCGAGGCCCCTTGTTGAGATCACTAATGCCCTTCATTTTGCCTTGATGGATCGTAAGACCCTTCTGTGATGTTACCTTTGACCAGCCACAGATGCATCTCTTCAGCTTTTGTTCTGCCAGTGCTAATGATCCGTCAGTTGCAGTGCTAGACATCTGGTTCATTGTCCTTCTCTTTCCTTGGTCTGTTCCTGTGTGGTCCATCTGTGAGTCATCTTGCACCACTGCTCTCGCAAACTCATGGGGTATTCTTCATTTTGAAGTTTTCATAGAAAAGGTGGGTGCATCCAGGAACACTAACTACCCCTGGATCCTGCTGGCATGAGTTGCTAGCCCATGCCAGCCCCAGTGGGGTCTGTTCCCTCCTGTCAGCAGTCTCTCCAGGCCATCACCTGGTCTTACCCTGGATGTCAGTTGCCCTTTCACAGCGGTCACTGGTTCATTCCAGATATTCATGTTTTAAACACAAGTTTTGCCTTTTTGTGCCATTCTCTCAGTAGTTGTGTCCTCCTTGGCCTTTGCTTGTGGAGTCCTGTTTGATTTAGTGTGCAGAGTATTGTATGGGCAGAAACCACCACTCCAGATTGCTCCAGGTCAGCCCAAATCTCTTTAGATCTTATGCATACTGTTTTTTCCACAAGCCACACCAGCCTTCACAGACCTCTCTCATTGAGTTTCTTCTTAGCACTACATCCTGAAACCATCTTAACAGTTTTAGAACTGTTGACCAGGCATCCCTGAGCGTTCAGTGAAACACAAAGCCTGTTTCATGTGAACTCCGCATCCACACAGTGCTCACACACCAAACTGCCCTGTCCACTGCATTCTTTTTTGTCATCAGGATCATTTCTACTCCCCAAGTACATTAGCCAGTAATTCACAAGGAATTTGGGGCTGTTATATGTAGGATCTTGCATGCACTCTCAGAGGGGCTCATCAACAAGACAGTCAGGGAGATCTTCAGATACAAACAAAGAATATGTGCAAGAGAAAATACAGGCCATAGGGGTGCAGGGATACATGTGTGCAGAGTCACAGTATCTTGGAAGCGTATCCTGGAGGTGGTGTGCGAGTCTGGCTGTGACCAGTGCTCAGGTACATTAGTACCTAGATTCCAGAGCCAATGCTGGTGTCAGTGCTGGGCTGGTTCTTCCTTACTGCCTTTTGAGAGACACATACGTGCCTCGTTCTCACAAGCATGGTGCCAGAACCAGTGCTGGATTTTTTCCCAATCCAGAACTAGTTCAGTGTGTTTCCACTGCAAAAAAAATGGCCCTGGGCCAGCAAAAATGGCTCCAACACAGCACCACAAAAAAGCTGGTCCCCGAATTTGGAATGTAACATCAATGAAAGTGGCATGGCCTGTCATGTTCAAACCTTCTGTATGTCTGGAAAATTCAGCGCATAACCACTATAATTTTGTCTAATATCACAGGTGCTGAAATAACATGCTGGCTTATTAGTAGAATAACATATTAGTGGAATAACTCGTTTTTTATTCTGTGGAACACGAAAGATCAATCTGCTAGCCAAATTTAATAATTATAAACATTGCATGTCGAATAAATAAAATATTTGGGCGTTCCAGTGGCAAAAAGATCATGAGCCGGATAGCAAAGTTACATTTTTAGCGTGAGAGAATAACTCACTCACACACACAAACTTGGGAGTCTTTAAGGAGACAATAGTGGATACAGGCAATAAAGCGGATCATACTCTTAAAAACCGTTTTTTTTTTCTCAGTCGGTACCCTATAAAAACTTAAAATCTGAAACAGATCAAAATATGTAAATCCAAAAAATGTGATACATATGAGCCTTTACTTTACTCTCACCATACTGTTTTGAAATCGCTGGAAATGTGGGCAGGTTCTCAAAAGGCATCAAGTGAGAACCAGCCCAGCAGTAGTTTGTGTGGGTAGAAACAAGGCAACAGAGGGTGGGTGGGGAAACGTGCCTGTCTAAGTGGATGTGTGTGGCTCTGCAGATCCAGTCGGAGTGTAAGCAGGATGCCTACCCTGCACACCCAGCACCCAATTCCCAGCCGGGGGGCGATCAGAGAGGCACACTGTGTTCTTGCAGTAGCCCCTTGCCCCCCCCAGTGCTCACACATTTCCACTGGTTACAAAAAAGAACAGAATGGAAATGTTACATAGTCAGAAGTGAGAGTAACATAAAGGTTCATATGAATTCAGTTTTTTTTTTGATCTGTTATGTGTAAGTGAATTTATTCTCACTTGCTGGTGTATCACCAAACTTTTAAGGATTGCACAGTAAAAGAGTCTGCAAAAGGTTGAACTTTGCTGTCCGGCACCGTGATCTCTTTGCCACTTCAGCACCACAGTATTTTATTTATTCAACCTGTGACATTTTTATAATTGATTATTACATCTGGCTATGAGATCAATTTTTTTGTGTTCCACAGAATAAAAAAAATGGTCTAAAATTTGTAAGGTTATTTCACTAGCTAGCATGTTCTTTCACTGCCGGCACCAGTGATACTAGACAAAACCATATCAGTTATCAATTGAATTTGCCTGATATGTGCAAGATTTGAATGTGATAGCCTGTCTCACATTTTATGATGTTATGGTTCCAAATTCAGCTTTTCTGTGGTGCTTTGTTCGAGGCATTTTCTCTGGCCCAGGGCCAGTTTTTTGTGGTGGAAATGTGTGGAACCAGTTTCAGATGGGAAAAAGCCCGACACTGGCTCCAAGCACCGTGTTGATGGAAGCGAGGCTTAGATCCTCCTCATGCTGGTTCTTGTCTCCAGGCGACTGCACTCTCCTATGCATGTATCAGTCAGCATGAGGCTGCCTTGCACTTAGACTGTCACTGTTAAATAATGTAGGGCCTGCGCATTTAATGCTTCTTTCCATTGTCACTCCTTCCCCGCTTCGGGGCACCCTCCTGCCCCAGGGTACAGGTGTCCTTCTTCAGGCAATGCTTCCCTGTGGGGGCCAGTAGCCTGCTGCTTGACTACAGTTCCGGTCTCCGTAACCATGTATCACTGCAGTGATAAGGCAGTGCTGAAACCCTCCACGCCAAGTGTGGTTTTCTCTGGGTCTTGGCACAGCCTGCTTGGATCGTGTCAGCACCATATGGCTCCCCATTCCTGATTGGCCTTTTTTTCTGTTAACAGCCTCTGCGACACATGACTGACTGAGTGGCAACATGCCCTGCTCTCTGAGCCAATGGTGTCAGCTCTGAGGCAGGGGTGGGTGAGACCAGCGGCACTGTGGGCGGGCTGCCACTATGCCCTGCAATCATGTGCAGATGACAGACTGATACAGCTGAATAAATAATGTGGTAAATAATGGTGCTACCTCATTTCTGGGAAGCAGAGCCTGAGGTGTGTAGTTGACAAACACTGGAGTGTGAGACTCACACACCAACAAATTTATGCACAAGCACATAGTCAAGTGTCACTATGGCTGTGGTGTAATTACAGCGTTGAGCAGTCACGGTCATGCAGGCTCGCAGAAATGTCGGCTGTGTGTTCTGTGTTACTTGTTGTTTTGGGTCTTGAGTTTTTTTGGCTCTCTGGTATTCCTGCTGCCTCAGTGAGTGCAGAGTGCCGTGTCTGTGAGCTTGGAGGGTGGCATCTATCAGCCCGGAGGGCAGCCCTGAGATTTTGTCAGCCCATCACTAGCTTGCTGAGTGTGGGTCTCTCTCTTCAAATGTGTTTGTAAAGACTTCTCCAGCCTCTGGTTCTGCACCTCCTTCTTACTGCTGGTGCTCTGCTTCTGCACCTCCTCCTTACTGCTGGCGCTTCACTTCTGCACCTCCTCCTTACTGCTGGCGCTCCCACAATGTCTAAGGTCGAAAGTTTGCTTTCAAAATGGTTCTTAAATTCAACAATGTAGTTTCTGAAGAAATCCTGAAATTTCCTTCAATGGCCTGACAGGGAGCGGAGAGGCAGCAAAGGAGAGGTCGGGCTGCTAGGGGAGACGGTCTGAAAGCGAACCTCAAAATGTCAGTGCTTGAGTACACGCACACGGCAGGCAAGAGCGGCTTTGATTATTTGGCTGCAGCCTGACTGGTGGGGGGTGGGGCTGGGGGCACTGTCACTCTCCAGCCCGGCCCCAGTGACACACGGTTACCTGCAGGTACCATGAAGCACGAGACGTTCATCCCAGGTGAGAGAGAGAGCACAGAAAGCTTTTTGGCTCTCTCAGGGAGAGGATGGTTTCTCTAGAGGGTGGCTTGGGAAATGAGCCACATAAGTGGCTCTGCAGATCCAGTGAGAGTCTATGCAGAAGGCCTGCCCTGCACACCCAGCACCCAAATCCCAGACTGGGGGGATCAGAAAGGCACACCGTGTTCTTGTGCGATGCAGTCTCCCCCCCGTGCTCACAACTGCTGTATGTTGCCCATGCCCCCCCAGCTCTTGATGGCTTACTGTATCCCTCCTTTCCTTGTTCCATGTTCCCCTACCCTGTGTATGTGGTATACATTTCTTTCATGTGGTGCTGACGTCTCTGTCCCTCCCTGCTGGATGATAAACCCCACGGCAGTGTGACTGCCCCCAGTGCTGTTTTGCTTTTCAGGCTCTCTGTCGTTTATCTGACTGGCTGACAGCATCAATTCAGTTCAGTTTATTTTTATATAGCGCCTTTCACAACAGAGTTGCCCCAAGGTGCTTTACATGGGTATGTTAGGAAAAGTGGAATGGTATAAAGAGAGAACAATACAAAACAGAGAAATGGAAAAACAAAAAAATAAAAGAAAGCCAGATGACAACAGTGGAGAGTAACCAAAAGCTCCCAAGCAGGGAGAAAAAAAGCCCCTGGGTGTCCCAGGTCACCTGGCTGCCCAACCCCCCTGGGCATACTCACATTATAGGAAAAGGAAAAGATTGGGGATGCTTTCTTAAAGCAAGGTGTAGACTGTAATTAAGTCAAGCCAATGTCCATCAATCAGTTAATTCTCTACACCAGCCTGGGCAGGGTGCAGATTTAAGCCAGCACCCACAATGTCGTAGTTCGCCGGTCGCATCACAGTGTCATCCTTCCATGGGACTGAACTAGGACTCCAGTTCAGATGGTGCCCACCCTGCGTACCATCCAGACATGTGGGAAGAAAGGCAAAGTGCATGGGTGGTCAGAACATGCATTGACCCATTAATGGACAAGCATAGTAGATAAAAATGACATGTACAACAGTACCAGCAGCTATGTTAGTATGTTTAGTGTGTCAGCCATTTGTCATGCAGCACTGGGGGGGGTCGTCACTACAGAGTTCACTTTTCTCAACCCATTCTGACCAGATGGCAGAGAGCTTTCGTGTAGGTGCCCTGTCTGTACCTCTCTGTGTCCTCATGTATGCCTTTCTATGTCACTGTGTCCCCAGATGTCCCTCTCTGTGTCCCCATGTGTGTCTCTGTCTCTCTCTGTGTCCCAATGCATGCGTCCCTGACTCATGTTTCAGGAGAAGGTCCACAGTTCCCCAGCATTCCCAGCTGTAAACCCCACCTGTCCCATTTGCTGTGATTACACTTTAACAGCCTGCTGGGCTCTGTGCATCCTGCCGGCCGCCAGCTCGCCGTGAGTGTGGCTCTTCCTCTGGAGGGGAGAATGTGCCCAGTGCATGTTGGTTTGGGTTTGAGCCCCACGTGTCACCATGGCAATCTGGCCCTCAGCGAGCCACGTCAATGCCTCTGTGATGGCCCTGTGGTGACCAAAAAAATGTAGTCAAAATAACAGGCTTTTATCACATTGTGGGGGACATTTGATCCCCATAATGTGATATAAATATATGACCACATGTACAGCACACATACACGGCCTGAGAGCCGTGTCACGTCTTTCTGGGGTCACGCCTCAGGCAAGTGAGAGACGTGTGCTGGAAGCCTGGAAAAGCGTGTGGCCAAAGCGCATCCTGGTAACAGGGCATTTCCAGAACACCCAGTGGGAGTACAATCAATACATGAGGACCCTCCGTCTTATCTTAAAAAAAGCTTTCTTATCTTAAAAAGCTTTTTGTTTGTTTCTGTCCTCAGATCATCAGAAATTGGAACGAGAGGCTCGCATCTGTCGCCTGCTGAAACACCCCAACATTGGTGAGTGGGACGTTCTAGCATGCCTTGCTGCTGGGTGGTGATTCTGTGACAAAACTAAGAGTGTCAGGTACTCTGCAACTGCATCTCTTTGGAACGGGGGTGATTAAACGAGATGGAGGTTTCTGTCCGCAGCATGTTATTTCGCCATGCAGATGTTTACAGCTACTTTGTGGTTATTCTGCACTGGGTTTGAAGCTGCACTTTTTCCAATGCCAAGCGAGGCCTATTTACTAGAGGGAAGTGGCTGAGAGCTCTGGTGATGGGAGAAGCAGAGGCGCAGAGCATTTGGATAGAGTGATGGGTGAGCTGTGTGAGGGTGTCGGAGGTGGGGTATGAGCATGGACTTGGTGCCCGGCCCGGAAGCTGCCTTCTTCATGAGCTTCAGCGCTGGTTTCTTTCCTCATCTATCTTCATCTCTCCTTCTCTCTGTCCTCCTCATCTCTTTTACTGTCCCTCTCCATCCTCTCTCACTTTCTCACTCCTCATCTCTCTCTTCCTCACTGCAACTATCTCTGTCTGTCTTTATCACCCCCCCCCTTCCACTGTTCTTCCTACTTCAGCTGCACATCAGTTCCCGTACCGGTCAGGGAGGGAAAGGAGTGTGGATGGAGCAGTCACGTAGGCCCCCTTGCCAGCCGGCAGGCAGGCACCTCGCAGACAGACATATCCATGGGGATCCAGCCTGGAGCGGGTCCCAAGGGCCACAGAGACTCACCCCACCTTACCCTGCGCCCTGTCTCCTCCCTTTCCCTGCATTTTTGCTGCATTTAGCACCCCCCTTGAGCATGATGCCTGTCTGCTCTGGCCTTAGACAGACAGGAAGAAGCGGGTAGTTATTAGAGGCACAATGTCACAGTGGGCTGGCGTTCATAGTGGGGTACCGCAGGGTTCAATTTTAAGACCACTATTGTTCCTAATTTACATTAATGATATTGACACCAGTACATACAGTAAACTGGTTAAATTTGCAGATGACAACAAGGTGGATGGTGTAGCAGATACCAAAGTAGTAGCACAGAGGCTAAAATGGGATCTTGATTTAATTAGTGACTGGACTGATACCTGGCAGATGAAATTTAACGTAGATGAATGTAAGGTAATCCATGCAGGGAGCAGAAATATAAAGTACAGATATTTTATGGGTTCCACTGTAATAAAGGTAGCTGATTATGAGAAAGACCTGGGTGTGTATGTTGATGCTTCCATGTCCCACTCTTAACAGTGTGGGGAAGCAATTAAAAAGGCCAATAGGATGTTGGATTACATCTCTAGGTGTGTGGAGTTTAAGTCAAGGGA
>JAODKC010000064.1:19380300-19391983 GCA_026777985.1 Mormyrops attenuatus
GCAACACGTCCACAGATAAGTTGGACAGTATAGTGTGTGCGACCGATTTAATGAGCCACAAATGAGAAGTAGTGCTTTAACAGTATAAAACTACAACTTCCCTTCTCTTGATAAAGGGCGCCGCCATCTTGGTTTCTGAACTCGGGATCCTCTGTGCTGCTCCGAGATATTTCTTGGATCTCCGAGAAACGGGAGCATGCATGTCGTCACTTCCGGCTTCAAAACTCGGAATCCGACTCGGAATACGAGTTCTGAGGGCAAATGGAACGCACCAATACTGCCCGAAATGCGTTGACAGAGACATGTCAGGGATTTTGAGTCATTCTGCGCTGCAGATGGATTAATCCGCGTTAACCCGTTAATTTTGATAGCCCTAGTTTAAATACTAGAACTCGTGGCCATAGGTGAACATTTTAAAATGAATAGAGAACATTTTAAAATGAATTTGAGAAAGCACTTCTTTACACAGCGTGTAGTGAGAGTATGGAATAGTCTTCCTGATAGTGTAGTGCAAGCTAAAACCCTGGGTTCCTTTAGATCAGAGCTAGATAAGATTTTAACAACTCTGAGCTATTAGTTGAGTTCTTCCCAAATTAGCTTGATGGGCTGAATGGCCTCCTCTCGTTTGTACATTTCTTATGTTCTTATTCCAGCTGCTCCACATCTTTCTCTCTCCCCTTCAATCATATAAAACTGTGTTGTTAATCTTGTCTGAAAAGCCGGTTTCTGGCACCACGGGGGGGGGCAGGCTTCAGCCAGGCGTGCGATCTTTGCTCTTCTTGGACATGAAGTGGGGTGGGATGGGGTATGGTGTATCTCATACTAGCTCCTCCCCAGGAGGAAACTGAGATAATGGGATGACACTTATGCTGAGCCAGGGCTGGCCTGGACCTGTCACAGGAGTTGGGCGATTAGCACCCTGATGCGGCAGGCCGACCTTGCAGGCCAGCCCCTCACCCCGCTCTATAATGCCCTCTTCCTCTGTTCCTGCAGTTCGTCTCCATGACAGCATTGCTGAAGAAGGCTTCCATTACCTGGTCTTTGACCTGTGAGTATGGCCTAACCTTCATCATATGTGCGCTTTCTGTCTGAGAGGTCTCACTGCCTGGAGTCTGCCGCTGCCTTTGACATGCATGCTGCAAATTATCAGTTACTCAGTGTCAAGTTAATCCTGGCAGACCCCCCCATCTCAGTATCGCTGGACCCTGCAAAGTGTTCTAGTCTGGGGTGCCTATCAGAGGGACGCTGGCAGGTTTCCAAGCCTTTGATACACTGATACTTCCTCAGTGCTATGTTAGTACTTGCATCCTGCCACACTCATACTTCCATACCCATAGCAGTCAAACAGCTGGTCCGGTGAGGTAAGGTGTTCTGTGTCTTCTCCCCCTTGGTGCTGACGGGCATCTCTGTCTCCTCCCGCAGTGTCACCGGCGGTGAGCTGTTTGAGGATATCGTCGCTAGGGAGTATTACAGCGAAGCTGATGCAAGGTGGGCCCCAAATGCTCCGTCACCATGGTTACTGATGGGCAGGGCTGAGGGTGTGCCATCTCTCAATGACCAATATGCAAACATTTAGCTGTACAGCATTTCTCCATATCAAACCACAGGCAGACACACCAAACACATAGCAAGACATTGGCAGGGTAACAGGCAAATGCTGCAGCTGTGTGCTGAATGCATACTGAACAGCATGGAAACCCACAAGTGAAAACGTTTAACCAAGGAAATGTCACCAGACCGGGAACATTTGAGCAGGGATATGCCACTGGGCTGGGAACATTTGACCAAGGAAACATCACTGGACCCAGAACATTTGATTGCTGAAGCACCACTGGACTGGGAATGTTTGAGCAGGGAAACACCATTGGACCCGTAACTTTTGATCAATGAAGCACCACTGGACTGGGAACATCTTAGCAGTGAAATGCCACCGGACCAGGGACGTTTGAGCAGGAGAGTGCCACTGGACTGGGAACGTTTCAGCAGGGAAGTGCCACTGGACTGGTCCACAGCATCTGCATTAAACTACCAGGCATCATGACTGACTGCTTAGGGGGGGACCTTCAGTGGTGTAGTGCAGTGCTGTGATCTGGGTTTACATAACGTAGGGCGGTAAAGGCATGAAAAGACTGTGTGTCCCTGGCCAGTAGTCAGGAGATTATCGCCAGCTGACAGTGCAGATGTGACCGAACCTGTGCTTCAAAAGAAATTGAAGTCAAATGTCTTTAAATGTCAGTTTTATTCCTAAGATTATGGGGAAATGCTGGAGAATCCAGCTGTGTGTGACCACACAAAAAAAGTACAGCAGAAATGGCGTGATACACACAGTGAGGTTGTGTCACACACTCACACAGACACACACACATGCAGAGTCCATGTATTCATATCTCTATGGAGACTCTCCATTCATTTCTATGCGCATAAGCGCAATACGTACCAACTATGACAAACTTAACCAATACCCAGCCCTAATCTTAACCATAAGTAACCAAACTAAGTACAAGACTATTGGCTATTTTAGTTTTTTGAATGCATTTACAGATTTTTTTTAAATTGAGGTTATCCTCGTGGAGGACTAAAAAAGTGTCTCCACGTGGCAAAACGTTACAAGTTTTTGTCACATTGTTGGGAAATCGGTCCCCACAATGTAATAATTTCAAAAATGCCACACACACAAACTCAGGGGCATTTTAAGTCCCTATTGTTAAAACACCAAAAACATAAAAAATGCTAAGAAACAAAAAGTCAAACCTTTCTTTAAAAACAGATGAACTTCTGACCCAGTAAAGTTCTTGTAAAAAGGTCATCGGGCTCTTCAGTTTTTGGGAAGCATGGCTGAATGCTTCCCCCCATTCCCTTAGATATCTTAATAACGTAATTCTGGAAACTCAGCTTCCCTACACAATGGATAAAAGGCATGACCTGCTGGCAACCACACCACAGTCTGGCAGTCTTTGGGCTCCCAGTCATGAGTAACGTATGACATAGTAGTGAGGGCTGTGGCCCTCCCTCATCTGTGTGTGTGTGTGTGTGTGTGTGTGTGTGTGTGTGTGTGTGTGTGTGTGTGTGTGTGTGTGTGGTGGGGGTGGGGTCCCTTTTCTGCACATGCCAGAGTCTAAGTGTGGGGCCCATGCAGAGGACGTGTTCAGCTCCTCGGTTAGCTGGCTGCTAGCCCAAATACAGCACAGCATGAATGTGTGGAATGCAGTGCCCGCCAGTGTGCCATGCAATCTGAGTGCAGCACAGGCAGGTGTGGTATGTCTCAGGTATGGGAGCAAGACTGAGGAAGATACAGCGGCAAGTGGAATGCAGGGCACAGGATTTTGCCAAATTTGCACACAATAAATCCCTTTCTTCTGCTTGCTCGAGAATACAAGCCTGGAGAGCCTTTCCAGCTTCAGCCCCTTCCTAGCCCACTATTATCATAGCATATAGCTATATTATCTGACTGGTGACATCATGTAAATCACAATGGAAGCTGGGGTCACATGAAGCCAAAAGTGACCTTAAAGGGGCAGTTCACCCCAAAACTGAAAAAGTATGTTTTAGAGGGGCTTTCTCTTGAATATGAGACTGAATGTTTAAAGCTCCAAAAATACATTTGAAAAATTCAGCAGCAATGTCTCTAATTAGAAATCATGAAATCGGTTACTCAAGATAATCCACAGACTTTTTAGTGAGCAGTTTAATGTAGGAACTATTTTCTTCTACCAAACTCAACACACCAGTTGTATCACTGCACAGAAGATAAGTGCACAAGCATCCCAGCGATAATTGACAGACGACCGACATTTGATATCTCAAAAACTTTCAACTCTGAGCAGAACTACCTTGATGAATGGATAGCAATGAAGCCCCTCTAAAACATACCATTTTCAATTCTGGGGTGAAATGTCTGTTTAAAAAGTGTAATTTTACCAGAAAATCCTTGGTTGGGATAACAGGCAGTTCCTTACCATGTAACAAGGTTCACTCTAGCTCTTCAAAGGTATTAGTCACTGTGGGTTAACTGTGCTGGTGTTTCCTTAGTCAGAGTTGTCTGTGTATGATATTAGACATCTGTAGACAAGTAGCCTGGCTTTGTCTAGCAGTGCTTCCGATTAAATTTCATTTTCTTTGGTCAACATGGTGTTTTTTGTCTTGTAAACGTCCTATATAAATAAGGTGACTTGACTGTTTATAAGCACTTGCATTGCAGGATACCTTTTTTGTGGGACATTGTCAGGCAAAATACTGAAGCTTTTTGCACTCTTTCTTTCAGTGAAGCTGTTATGCGCTTCGACATACAGTAGGGTTGCACTGGTTCCACTTTATATGTCCAGATACTGATACCTGGACTCTGGGTATCGGCCGGTACCGAGTACCGATCTGATTCCAGTGTTTAATTGATAAGCTGTAGGATTTTGCCTTACTGTGTGGAAGAGACTGTGATCATTATTTTCATTATTTTAAGACAACATGAGGCTTAGCTTAAACCTTAAACACTGCTTCCTGTTGTAAAACAAAATGTAACGTATGCTAATTGCTTGTGTTAAATGACGTGCTGTCCCTCCCTCCTCTTGACACTTTAGCTTATAGTCTGTTTTACTTTTGTCGTCCCTTATCATGAAACTGCTGACATCCTCCGCGTATATTCACCAATTTGCCAGTGTTGGTGTTCTGTGCATTTATCCTTCCCAAATGTTTCCGGTTGACAAATCTCTTGGTAGATGCCAAAATCTGATTGGGCAGCACAAATAAAATGCACTGGCTTTGAGTTTTAATGTTGCAATTAAGTGGTATCGGTTCTTGGTATCACACAATTTTTATGAGTGAGTGTATGAGCGTAGTATAGGCCGGATACACTATGCAGGTATTAGTATCGGTGCATCCCTAACATACAGTTATGGAATGATTTTTTTAAGAGAGTAAATAACATATATTAAAGTCACGTTTCATCCTCCATATGTCAGTTTTTTTCTCTTCAGATTCTGCCCGCACTCAACAATGTAATCTTTTGCGTAAGCTTCAACTTTCAGGTTCGAGGAGTTATAAATATATAGTTCAGTTACTGAAATCTGATTGGCTTTAAAAAGCCAGCATGTGAGCTGGCTCTCATCATTCAGACGTTCACTTAAAAGAGCCAGCTCTTACAGCCGATTTGTTTTCCGAATGACCGATCAGTAGTTTCAACCCACCTGTCCATGTTTGTGGCTGTGGAGCTATTCAAATGTTTTTGAGAACTTGGAAATTAAACAACATATCAGCAAATCAAATTCAGTTTAACATAAAAAAAACTGCTATGGTCAGGATTGTGAGTTTGGTCTTCGCCAGTGTGGCGAAATGATTGAGAAAGAAACTCTTAATCACCTGTGGCCACCTCTGAAGGTCACTGACAGGAAACGCACTTTAACTGTACAGAGCGAGTTCATATGAATAGTGGGCACAAAGTAGACAAGCCCGAGGGCTCATAAAAATCACGCAGAACATGCGACTGACTGGTTGGTAACGGGTGGGGGGAGGGGGTAACCATCCAGTTTGTTTTTTGGCTGAGAGAAGCTAAAGAAAGGGACCGTCATTGAAGTGAGTTGGACTGGAGGATGTACTGTACAGTCGTGATGTGGGATACTGAGGCCCCGGGCAGACAAATTCCTGCTGTGACATGCGGGGCACTGAGGCCTCAGGCAGGCGAGTCCCTGCTGTGTAACATGCGGGGCACTGAGGCCTCAAGCTGGCGAGTCCCTGCTGTGTAACATGCGGGGCACTGAGGCCTCAAGCAGGCGAGTCCCTGCTGTGTAACATGGAGGAGCGTTGAGGCCCCAGGTAAGTGAGTCCCTGCTGTGTGACATGTACAGGCTGGTGGTGAGCCATGTAGCCAGCCGTGATGGAGATTCACCAGCCTCCTGATAAACGATACTGTGATACTCTGATAATACTGTGTTGAGGAAAATGACCTAGGGCAGTTGAAGTTAGGGCAGGACAACATGTGACACCGCTGGAAGGCCCCTTTCCAATGTGGATCCATGGCTGTCCAGCTGAGTACAGGTGGTATCCATAGTTGAGAAGCATGAGAGTCAGGCTCCCTTCTTCCATGACTAAGGGAGCAGTTTTCTCTTCAGTACCAGCATCCCGTATCTTCTGATCCATGTCTCGTCTTCTCATCAGCTTTCTCTTCTGCCCTTCCTTCCGAATCATTCTGTTGACACTGCTCTCTCTCCCTTCCACAGTCAGTGCATCAATCAGATCCTGGAAAGCGTCAGTCACATCCACCAGCACGACATCGTGCACAGGGACCTCAAGGTGAGCGCTCATCACCATGGCAACCCACGATTAAGGCCACATCATCTGTCTCCATGGCGACAGCTTGCGTCACTGCTCTCTGCTTTCTTTGGCACGGGGTCGCTGGCACTCTGATAGGAGGTTCTATGCCCCTGAGGCGGATCAAGAGCCATTATAATGCTGAAAGGCAGTCCGTGCATAAGTTTAGAGCTGTCAATAAGGTCTGACGAGGGGGGGGGGGGTATTAAAAATGAAAAAACAAGCACAAGGGCTTTCAGTGTCGTCCCCTCCCACTGAGATGAGGATTATGTGCTTTGTGTTCTGGAACCTGCCATAAGTGATGCTTGAATAATGAAAGTGATGTGTGTAGAGTTTCTGTCAAGGAGTTTCTGTCCCCCTCGGTTAGGAGTCCTGGGGGAGATATTGGTGGATGCCCTCTGTATGCCGACCACTTTTGACAGTTCATATTTCATGAAATTAGCTTTGGGTCTGCTGTACTATATGACACATGTTTATGGTATTCTTTATTAAATGAAATCATGTTGTCTAGCATGCAGTCACCTGCCCCCTCCCCCAGTGCCAGCCCCCTCCCCCAGCGCCAGTCTGGCTTTAATCCGGCCCCGAGTGCTGAAGTTAAACAAGGAGCTAAGTGGCAGGTGGTTGCCATGCCGATGGGCATGACATCACCATTGCACCGGCTTGGTGGGGGGAGGGGCTGGGGTGTGCCTCCTGTGGTCCAGACTTCATCAGCTGCCCTGCCTGAGCTCCTCACTCTCTTATAGAGCAGAGGTGTGTTTACCCACCCCCCTCACCTCCCATGGACACCTTTTTTGTTATAGCATGTACATCTTTTTCCCCCACCGCCCTGTATCAACCCCTGCCGTTGCCCCAGCGACATGTAGGCAGCACACTGTTTTCTCAGTCACTACGGTGTCCCCCCCACCGTTAGGTCAGTGTCTCGGTAATGGGTTATGGTCTGTAAAAATGTGAGCCCTCCAAGAAGCAATAAAGCTGTAATGGTGTAGAATGGCAAGATTTTACTGGGGCTCACCTCCACTGAGAGAGGTTTGGAGAGGAGGGGAAGGGGGGGGGGGTGCAGCGATCACAGTGCTCTAGACTTGCACAGTGTTCTGTTTCTGGAGCAGTGTTAATTTTGACAGCAATTTTTTATTTAGTTTTAGTCATAGTCTTGTGACTAAAATGTAATTTAGTTTCAGTCATAATTTACTCATCTAAATTGTTTTAGTTTTACTCTAGTTTTAGTTGACTAAATATCAAGATTAGTCAACTAAAACTACAGTTGATTTAGTCGACTAAAATTAAAAGTGCAAAGTGTAATGTTTAAAGTTTCCCTTCGATTTCTGAAAGTCATGTTCACCAAGATGAAATGAAACCAATGTTAGGGAATGGTATAAAGGTCTGACTGTGCAGTACACAAAGACATGTTTATTCATCCAGAAACTAAGTACTGTAAAATCAGTAGTGCAATTAGTAAAAAAATAAAATCACTTCAAAGTGCATAGGTTATAATGCCACCAGACCTCCTCTCTCTGAATATTGAATTAAAAATATTAAAATGAATATTTGTAATATTTTTATTTGCTATTGTTCGCTGTTAAATGTTTCACCTGAAATTCTCAAATATGTTCAAAGAAAAAGTATCTGGGACTTATACCCATTATCAAGAAAAAAAAATTCCAAACATTGAAAACATACTTCTCAACGGCTATCAGTAGCAGGAGGTACAACCATTCTATTTTAGCATTTTCGACATCAAAATTATTACCTCAAGGCTACAGTTCCATTAGTGTATAGAGCCATTCATGTTCGTTGAAGTTTCCGCTTTTTAACAACTGTATAAAGTAATGTTATTTGTTATATAAATCAACTCAGGTGAAACAAAAGAATGTACTGTTCAGGGTTGCCAAATCACAAGCATCTAGCATGGCGCTCACGTTTTCAGACTCATGCAGGAAATCTTACGGCAAATCTATATTATTCCATTATAAACCTAAAATTTACACGGTTAAATACAAAAGCAGACAATTTACAAGGTAAGAACTGTTACATATGTGTGCAGACCCTGAAACCTGTTGGCAACCCTGTGTTTTTTATTTAAAATGAAAAGTAAAATGCGTTGTTTTCGCCTAAAACAGCTTGTCATTCCATTTGCGTTGTTACTCCGACAAATATAAAATGAATATGAGAAAAACATAATGTCACGTTTTATATCTTTTTGAAATGATAAGACCGCCCATATCCTACTCTAATAGCGATTAAAGTGATAAATTTGTATGTATTTATATTAGAACAAGACTTTAACTTTATTATAGGTGTGGGATTATCGAAACCAATACGCAAATCCATGAACGCTAAAATTTGACATAAACACGACTGTATTAGGGTTTTACGACTCAAGCACTTTATTTAAACATGCACAATTTTCACATTTTATTTATTTTCTCTTATTTTGAAATGCAGCCTTTCATTTAGTAAATGCGGAAACATTATACATATCGGTTGTCATACATATATGTTCAGTCCTATGTCACGTGACAATAAATATTGACAAAAAGTTTTTGAATTGTACTGAATTAATTTGATTTGACAGTCAGGTATTGATTACATACAATGTTGATACAACTAATAGGCTACTTAAATATATCACACTAAATAGTCAGACATTATGATCTTCTGGACCTTTGCTTCAAGAAATTTTCTCTAACTGGACCTCTTTAAATTGTAGTTGAATACCCCTGCTGTAGAACATACAGTATAGAACGCAAGTGGTCACAGTCACAAACACCAGCAGTTACGGTTTCCACATTAAATCTGAAGAAATAGTGCACAAATTGCGCCATATTATATTAGTTAAAAATGGAACGCAACATTATACATTTCATCAGAGCAACGTCAAACCCAAGCAGTGAGAAAGTCAGAGAAAATACCCAACAACAAACCGTCTGTAGATGTCTTACAGTGTGATGCCCTGTGACAAAAAAGTTAATTTTTGTATGATTTATTTATTAAGATTAAGAAGTTTATTGTCATGTACATGGTAAAACAGTCAGTCACACCATGCAACGAAAATCTTACACTGCATGTTCTGTGTGGGCACAATTGACATGGATCAAACATAAGACAAAATATCAAAGACACAGTGTAATGTAAACATATGAACATATAGTACAGGAGACAAATATACATAAGGAATGTCAATGTAATAGATTTGCAGATTTCAGTTTGCAGTTCATTCAGTTTTTTATGTTTCTGTGGTCAGACTTAATGAGACAAAAAGTAACTATAGCCAAGTAAGAAGTCTAAATGTGTAAATGTCAAGGGTACGCACAGTGCATACAAGCACACTGCTGCGGGGGCCCGTGTCACTTAGCCCCACTGGGCACACATACTACATGCAATTTAGATGCATTTATTCACCTGACAGGATATTGTTTAGCCATTTTTCAAAAAATTGATTAGACTTGTTTTACCTTTTTTCACTCCAGAAAAATGACAATCCAGATACCTGGGACTTTTTCTCACAGGAAACTAACTTGCTTCCAGGCCTTCTGGTATGATGGGCATTTTTGTGGTGGACTGATGGCTTAGTGGGTTGTGTGACGACCCAGTCTGTCCCACCATGTTTTTTGTCTTCCACAGGGGGTGGTGTCAGCATGCAGGTGTGGGTGTTTCCTGGTGATTACTGGGATAATTGGCGCACAGTTAAGTGGCTTGGTTGGGCTCATATCCGAGGGGGTCCAGGGCTTTTGACCTGCACCTCTTCCCCCTCACTTCCAGAAAACCATATTCATTTTTGACTTGTAATAACTTGTCTATATTCTGGCCTTTAACTGACCAATATGCTTCTTTACCCTTAGACATTTATAATGACATCTGTTATCTTTAAGTAAATCAGGTGGTTAAAGCCTTTCTGAGTGTGGTCTCCCCAGTCAGGAGCCAGGTGGGTGTAACAATTTAACCACAAAATCACACAATGATTGTGGGGAGCCCAGTGTCCAGTGCCCAGTGTCCAGGGCCAGTTTCTAATCCCAGTCCACCCCTTCTTACAGTTCTTACATATCCTGAATTGTGCCCTGAAATCTCTTCACCTAAACAAACTCTATCCTAATCTATTCAAGAGTCTTAAAATGAAACACCAAATAAATACAGGAATCTAATCATAAACATTTAGACGTATTCTATCTGTGGCTCATTTGTTTTTGCAGTTTTATTCGCAACCTATGAAAGCACAAAGCTGTTGATTGAAGCCAGTAGTCCGGTGCTGCTAAGGCACAGTGACTTCAGGGCCATTAGCTTCCTCTAAAATGGGGAAGGATGTGAAGTCTGCTTGCAGTTTGTCTTTGTTCACAATTGCACTTTCATGCCACCAGAACTGTTGGCCAGCATCCCTGCATGAAGGTGTAATTTTACCATAAACACCACTAAGAGACCCAAAACT
Source organism: Mormyrops attenuatus (assembly GCA_026777985.1). NCBI lineage: Eukaryota > Metazoa > Chordata > Actinopteri > Osteoglossiformes > Mormyridae > Mormyrops > Mormyrops attenuatus. Next base: position 19,391,018 of record JAODKC010000064.1, read on the forward strand.
CAGGGTTTTCTTGTAATGAACAGATTTTATGGATCCAATTGCATAGAGTAGCGAGGTTCAGAAACCATCGGGGTTGTGAAACCCTGACAGAAGCAAGTCAATCAGGAAATCCATGGCAAAGTGGGACCAGGGGCAAAGGTTCCAATGCACTTGTAGGGAATGTTTGTGATGACTTTGACTGGGCACAGACTGTGCAGGCAAGGATATAGTCATGGAAATCATCGGACATTGATGGCCACCAGAACTTTCGGGACAAGAGGTTCAGTGTTCGGGAGATACCTGGGTGTCCAGAACTCAAGGAGGTTTGTGTCTGTTGCATGAGCTGGGACTTGAGATGATAGATATATACTGGTTTCCCACAGGAGTGTTGGGTGGACCTGGGTAGGTTTACAGGGTGTCCTGTAGGGAATCCATAATCTCCCATCATACCGAGGCCACAATGACAGAGGAGGGTAAGATGGAATCCGGGGTGTCAGCTTGCAGTGGAGAATCAAAAAGGTTGGGACAGAGTATCTGTCTTAGTATCCTTGGGCCCAGGCTGCTAGACGACCAAAAAGTAGTATATAATGAAAAATAGAGTCCATCTAGCTTGGTGAGGATACAGACGATTAGTATCACAGGTATACTGTAAGTTATGACAGTATCTGAGCACTACAATGGGCTGCGTTTCTAACCAGTTTTGCCACTCATCTAAGGTTAGTTTGATAGTTAGATAGATTCCCTGTGTCATCGTTGTACTCCACTGAAGATGTACCATGCTGCTGCAAAAGACCGACTCCTTCTCCTACCTCAGAGGCATCTACCTCAAGGTTGTACAGAATTGGGTTGCTTGGGCTCACCACCTATGGGAAGGGTGCGTTGTAAGTTGGGCAGGGGCCTTGGTGGTCTGATCCTCAGCTACAGAAGCTAGCTCTAGGGACATGGAATGTCACCTCTCTGAAGGGGAAGGAGCCTGAGCTGGTGCGC
>JAODKC010000064.1:19392083-19406358 GCA_026777985.1 Mormyrops attenuatus
CCCCCCCCCCCCCCCCGCCGCCCCCCCCCCCCCCCCCCCCCCCCCCCCCCCGCCCCCCCCCCCCCGGCGCCCGCCCCAGCGTTCGGCGCCGGGAGTGGCGGGGGGGGGGAGGGCGGTCGAGGTCACTTATCAGCCTTCACAGTCAATCCTTTGGTTGTGTGTCCTGGTTTTGAAGTTCTCCGTCACCCCTGAGGCCACATTAATTGTTGCCTGTTCTGTATGCCCCCCAGCCCGAGAATCTGCTTTTGGCCAGCAAGATGAAGGGGGCTGCTGTCAAGCTGGCCGACTTCGGCCTAGCCATCGAGGTGCAGGGGGACCAGCAGGCTTGGTTTGGTAAGCCCCGCCCCTTCTGAGTGGCTGACATGGTATGCCCCATTAACTGCCTTGCCTGAGATTGTTGTTTCTCTAGACTCTAATTTACTGTTGTGCAGGTTGAGATTTTGGTTCCTGCTTTTCTCATTAGTGACAGGGCTGATTTGTTTATTATTGGTTGAATGGTCACTGCCCTTACATGTTATAGAATTTCATACTGAACTGAAGATATGATGTATCAGACCAGTCAAACTGGCCATTGCTTGCATGTTTTATTATGCAGGTTTTGCGGGCACTCCGGGGTACCTCTCCCCTGAGGTCCTGAGGAAGGACCCGTATGGCAAGCCAGTGGACATCTGGGCATGTGGTGAGTCCCCTGGCCCCGTGTGGCCTCGGTGCTGCTGTGGGGAGGGTGAGTCTGGATTAATACATCTGATTAATACATCTGATGTCTGTATGCAGGTGTAATCCTCTACATCCTGCTGGTGGGCTACCCCCCATTCTGGGATGAAGACCAACACAAGCTCTATCAGCAGATCAAGGCTGGTGCCTACGATGTGAGTGCCCCCTACTCTGCCGTGAAAGTGTAATGGTCGTAAACTCAGGCTAAATTACATGTGGCAGCAGATGGTGCAGTGGTTAAGAAGCTGACAGAATCTGATGGCTTTCCCAGGAAAATTCCTTCTGTTGTATCCTTGAGCAAAATGCCCCAGTGAAATATCCAGCTATTTGATGGGTTGAATCTTTAAAGTAGGGCTGTCAAAATTAATGGGTTAACGCGGATTAATCCATCATCATGATTAATCTGATTAAAATTTTTAACACAATTAACCCATCTGCAGCGCAGAATGACTCAAAATCCCTGAAATGTCTCTGTCAACGCATTTTGGGCAGTTTTGGTGCGTTCCATTTGCCCTCGGAACTCGTATTCCGAGTCGGATTCCGAGTTTTGAAGCCGGAAGTGACGACATGCGTGCTCCCGTTTCTCGGAGATCCGAGAAATATCTCGGAGCAGCACAGAGGATCTTGAGTTCAGAATTCAAGATGGCTGCGCCCTTTATCAAGAGAAGGGAAGTTGTAGTTTTATACTGTTTAAGCACTACTTCTCATTTGTGGCTCATTAAATGGGTCGCACACACTATACCACCCAACTTATCTGTGGACGTGTTGCTACGGAGTTTTATACGTAAAGCACCACACATAATGTGTTATCAACAGATATTGCTAACAGTGGCAATTAACCGGGCTAGAATTGGATTTCATGATTAGTCGGATTATTTGTTGGATTTACATGAATGTTCAAGATGTTCAATAAACAAAGTGCATATATATTCCCTTTTTTCTTGAGTCTGTTTGCTCATGCAAAATGAAATGCGATTAATATAGATTAAAAATGAATGATATTTAATCGTGATTAATCGAAATTAATCCACAGCAACCCTGTGATTAATCTGATTTTTTCTGAATTTTTAATCGTTTGACAGCACTACTTTAAAGTAATGCTTTGCTAATGCGTTGGACTTTTAAAGACTTCGGTTACAGGGCAAAGGGCATCAAGAGTCTCATCAACACCTACCTTTGAGACTTTAGGGTGTCCTTCTTGCATGACCAGATCAGCATGTGCCAGAGGGTCTGGATATGGCTCTCGGAAGGTTATAATTTTTCAAAGTTGACCGACCAGATCAGCAAGCACATTGCAGAGGAGGACGAGGCATTAGCTTTGGGGGCCTTCCTTCGGAGTGTCACAGCACACTGCCACATGCAGTAAAATCCAGTAAAATGAGCTTTACCCAATTAATAAACATTACATTTGTATTTACTATTATTTGTTGTAGCAACGATTCTACTTCTGAACACTAATATTCCAAACCCTGTGTCGTCGTCGAGGTCATGTCTGTCTATCAATCAGTCATCAATCAGACTTTATTTATATAGCACTTTTCCTACAAACAACATGCAACACAAAGTGCTTTACATAATAAAAACAATATCAAGCCACCTCTACTGCCACCCTCACCCAAACTATGTAAAATAATGGGACGAAAGACATGAAAGACAATTACAAATAAATATGTAAATAAACACATAAATAGATAAAGTAATAAAAAGGAAAAGATAAAGTTGTGATAGATAAATAAATATAAAGATAAATAATGGAGGGGTATGAGCAACTACAAAATAAAAGTTTAAATGGTGGGATGTAAAAGGAGGATAAAAATAGAGATAGAACATTAGGGATAGCATAATAAATAATAATAAAATAATAGAGATAAAAAGAGATGAAAGCCAGATTAAAGAGGTATGTCTTGAGTCTGTTTTTAAAAATCTGAATATTCTCTGATGCCCTCAGGTCTTCAGGAAGGCTGTTCCAGAGACGTGGACCATAGTAGCAAAAGGATGCTTCATCATGGGTTTTTGTTCGTTTAGGGATAATTAAAAGGTCAATACCTGAAGACCTGAGACTTCTAGAGGGCTCATATGATAAAAGCAAATCTGATAAATGGGTAGGTCCAAGACCATTAGGAGCTTTGTAAAGCAGGAAAAGAACCTTGAAATCAATTCTGAAGCAGACAGTGCAGAGACTTTACAATTGGTGTGATGTGTGCTATCTTTCTGGTCTTCGTTAATATACGTATGGCTGAGTTTTGAAGTAATTTTAGATGATATATATTCTTCTGAGGGAGACCATAAAGTAAAGCATTATAGTTGTCAATCCTGCAAGTAATGTCAAACGTGTACTAGTGTCTCTGTGTTGGCTTGAGAAAGAAATGGATGCACTCTGGCAGTGTTCTTAAGGTGATAGAATGCACTCTTAGTTATGCTTATAATGTGAGGCACAGATCTGTCTCAAAGATGACGCCCAGGTTTTTTTGCAAGGGTTGAATGCCAGTGCTTGTAATTTCACATAGAATTTCTCTCTATGAGCTTCAGTACCAATCACCAAGATCTCTGTTTTGTTCTGATTGAGCTATAGAAAGTTCTTGGCCATCCATGACTTGATATCTAAAATGCAGTTAAAAAGGGCATCTATTGGCCCTGGGTCATCATGGGACATGGCAATGTAAAGTTGTATGTCATCGGCATAACTGCGTTATGTCTCCCGATAACATCCTCAAGTGGCAGCATGTAGATATTAAAAAGTATGGAACGTAAAATTGATCTCTGAGGAAGACCACAGCTCATTTTTATTAAAAATGCTCATTGGTATTTTTCATAAATACTTTGAGAATTCATAAAATCATTTAACTGATTAAAAGCAAACTTCTCTAAAATTTTACTTAAAATGACAGATTGGATACTGGTGTGTAGTTATTAAGAAATTGTTTCTCTTCAGAAGGGGTTTAACCCTGGCGGTTTTACAGGCATTAGGGAAGACACCCATCTGAAGAGAATAATTAACAATGGTAAGCAAATCTTCGGTAAAAAAGCCATAAAATGTCTTCAAAACAGATGTGGGAATAGAATCTAAAGAGCAGGTTGCTGATTTCAGTTGAGATGACTTTGCCAATCATCTCAGCATCAACCAGGACAGATTTCTCCAGTGTTTCCTCATGTAAAGACAAAGCTTCTGGGATCTTTAAGTTCTTATGCTGATATGATGCTAGATTCAACCTAATAGTGTCTATTTTATTTCTGAAGTGGACTGCAGAATCTTCACATTTGGATTTGGTAGACATACTGCTAGACTTGGTAAGAACAAGAATAATTAAGTGGTCAATGGTTCAGAAGAGGATTTCAGGATTGCTCCGGTGGTTTTGAGAAGTGTGCTTGTCTGGCGTGTTTAATTGCCTTATTGTAAATATCCAGCTGTTCATGGTAAATTTGGAAATTGACTGTTAATTTATTCTTTCTGCCATTTGACATTTTCTTTTCAACTGTTTAATTTCTTCACTTCTCCATGGGGGTGTCGGATTGACTAAATCTTTTTGTTTAATGGGGCAACTTTGTCAAGGGTTGACCTTAGTCAACCATCATAGTTGGCATGAATAATTTGGATTAATTTTGAGAAATCTGAGAAAAAAAGAGGTGCGTCTTTTGGGTGGTCTGTAAATGGTCATACATAGTTATAGGAGGGCTGCTAAAAAATGAGTGATATTGAAAAGATGTGTAATCATTAAATGTAATGTCTTTAAAACCAAGTGAGGCTGAGAGGATGGTTGGTATCCCCTCCTGTTTTTCCTTTCCTGGTGAACCACAAGAAGTAGCAGCTGATGGTTTGTGTGTGTATATGAATCTGAAATTATTGTAATTCATGCCATGAATTTGTTGAGTAGTCTGATAGTAATAACCAGAATTATTGAGTTCTTGGAAATATTGCTAAATGTAAGTAGTCAATCTCGTGGTGCAGTCAGAACAGCGTGCTGCATGTTAGCCGCTAGCATTTGGCTACCAAACCGGTTTGGGTGAACGTTGTCAATCTGAAAGAGGGAGGTACGATTCCAATAGAGATTGAAATAGTCAATAAAACCTATATTCTGAGCTCTGCAGGTGGACTGGAACCAGGTTTGAGGCTGAGGATCCTGCTGAGTCACTTGGCACCGCGGTTTAATGTTGGGATGGGACCGCTGAAAACAGACTTTCAAAACTTTTTTAATCCGCTAAAAAGGTCAGTAAAATCCTTTTTAGTCAGCTCAGACTGCCGATGGGATGTGTTGTTAGACCCTACATGGACTAGGATCCAGTTTATAGTGGATGGGAGTGAGTGCAACAGCTTGGGGAGCTTATGTAGAATGACTGGGACTGTGGCTCCAGGAAAACGGTGTATAGCTGTGTTCCTAATTATTGGATCTCCCGCTATTAATGTGGTTGGAGAGAAGAGGGGGCGAGGTGCTGAAGGCTGTGGTTTTTCCAAGTGGTATAAGAGGCAGCAGATGTAGGAGGGGGATTACCTACTGACTCAGCGCGAGGAAAACCACTGGAGCACCACAGCACAGCCTCTCTCAGGATCCTACACCAGGGAGAGGAGCTCGAAGGCTGGGATGAGGGTTTTTTCCTGGCTTCACCATAGAGTGGTCAGTCACTTGTGCACTGACCATCAGTGGAGGGAAGGCTGCGGCGCCAGCCGGCGCGGTGTTTGGGTGCTGACTCGGGTAAGATGGAACCGCTGGGGCATCAGCTGAGTGGAGCAGATTGTCATCAGCAAAGGGAGCATGAGGAGATGTAGACAATGGGCATTCCTCCAGTTCTTCCAAAATGGAGAATCTGTTCAGCAATACCGTGAGGTTAAGTCAGGGGATGAGGGTGGCGAGAACCTGCATAGCTAATGAGCACAGGGACATGGAGGTAGGTTCATTTCAAGCATCTTCCCCCCAAGAAAATCCCCAGAAAGCAAGGTGCTAAGGGGAGCACAGGTGTGAAGAGTGTGGCCTGCTGCATGGAGAAGAGGCACGGTGTGGACAGATCCCAGTCTGTAGCTTGGAGGGGGGTGTGGTGTGGACAGATCCCAGTCTGTAGCTTGGAGGGGGGTGTGGTGTGGACAGATTCCAGTCTGTAGCTTGGAGGGGGGTGTGGTGTGGACAGAGCTTGGCCCATGGCGGGTAGAGGACGTGATGAGTGACCAAAGCTCGGTCCACAGCAGGCTGGACTGCTAATGGACAACTTGAGACCAATGGCAGTTAATTGGGGGCAGGGAGTCCCGCCATCCCCCCCGGCAGCCCGCTCTGAGTCACAGTGTTCAGCAGCCCTCCATTCCCCGGAAACATTAGCCAGAACTGTACTGATTCTGTTTAATTTCTTGCATTAAATGTACCATGCAATTTAACTAGTGTTACCGCCCCTCCACCCAGCATATCTGGCACTACTGCAACTGAACTGTGGATTGCCCCTTCCCCCTACAGAATGGATGTGATGTGCGGGCAAGCCGTGGTGACGGTGCTCTGTAACACCGCCCCCCCCCCACTATGTTCCAGCCAAAGAGCAGATTAGATTAATTTTTCCCGCAGAAGCCGTCTGTCACCATCTGAGCTGGCAGGCGGTGTGCATATTGTTTTGGCATGTATGTGTGAGTGTGTGGGTGTGTGTGTGTATGTGTGAGTGTGTGGGTGTGTGTATGTGTATGTGTGAGTGTGTGGGTGTGCCTGCCTGTATCTTTTTATTATTACATTGTGGGGACCAGATTTCCCCACAATATGATAAAAACCTGTAACTTTTTACCTTTTAGTCCCTACGAGGATAATCTCTAATCTGTGACTGCAATCAAAAAAACTAAAAATATGTTTTCTTTGATTACTTATGGTTAGGGTTATGGCTGGGTAGGGGTTAAGGTTGTCTTTGGTGGATCAAGGTTTTTCCCCACAGAAATGAATTGGCAGTCCCCACAAAGACATGAATATGTCACATATATGTATGTATGTATGTATGCCTGAATGTGTGTGTGTGTGTGTGTGTGTGTGTGTGTGTGTGTGCGCGTGCCTGCCTGTATGCGTGTGTGTACTTGTTAATACCCCCTTTCTAGTAACAGGTCCTTCCCAGCTTGTGTGCACTCCTCAGCTGATCAGTTGCAGGTCTGAAATGCTCCCTTTCTGTGTTGTTGGGGTAAGACAGCGTCTCTGGACCAGGCCGTCATGGAGGCATCTCAAAAGCATTTTCAAAGTCTGCTTGAGTATTTTAGAAGGGCTGCCTAAAGTCACTTGCTTCTTTATCTCTTGGCTCATCAGTTCCCATCTCCCGAGTGGGATACAGTCACCCCTGAGGCAAAGAACCTCATCAACCAGATGCTAACCATCAACCCGGCCAAGAGGATCACTGCCGACCAAGCCCTGAAGCACCCATGGGTCTGTGTGAGTATCCCTCAGAAATGCTTCTTCTTGGGGTCCTGGACAGCCATAATCTAGTTAACCATCTTTCTAACATACTGTGTTCCTCTGCGTTGAAGCAACGCTCCACAGTGGCCTCCATGATGCACCGCCAAGAGACCGTGGAATGTCTGCGGAAGTTCAATGCCCGGAGGAAGCTGAAGGTACTATGCTTGGAGGCCTTATGTCTGCCTCTCTCCTGGCCCTTCATCTGAGAAAAGCATCTCATTCAATGAAAATGGGCAAGATGCCTATTGTTTTGCCTCGTACCCTGGCCCTCCCTACCAATCACATTCGCTGTGCATGTGTCTCATTGTCTGTCTGTGTGTGCATCTGTCCCCCTGCTACATCTCTCGGCTACTTTTGCTGAAACTAGTTGCTCCTGGTTCATTAAGTGGTTCAGGACTTCCTTGTGAGTGTAACTGAGCTACACGGCATCCTCAGAGCACCCTGCTTGCCCAGCCCCGTCCCTCACAGCGTCCTGCCGGCCCCCATCCCTTAGCTACCTGCAGGTATCTGCTGGTGAAACATGAATACCTTTGTAATGGATGTGACATCAGATATTATTGATTTCTGCCATGTTTCACTGTGATGTTTTTGAGCAATTGATGGATGCATTCCCATAAATGTCACTATTGGGGAAAAGACCTCAGTAAATATGCAGAGATGTCTGAATGGAGGGGGGTGCTCATGGCCAGATTATGGACCGGATCAGCGCCTCGGGGCATCATGCTGGGGGAGGGGCCTTGGAGCCCTAGTGTTTGCGAGTTGCAACATTTATAGTGCAACTAAACATTAGAAGTCTCACATAAAGAGCAAGAGATGTCCAGCAGGGTCCCAGGGCCCTTTGACGTATAGAGTGCACATTAGCCATCAGCACAAGTTAAGCACCATCGGGCCACTCCAGCCCATGTTAAGGGTCCCAGGGCATCTTGACATGTACAGCGCAAGATAACCACTAGGGCCCTGACATAAAGCACAAGCTGACCACCAGGGCCCCTGAGGCCCTTTTTACATACGATGAGAGTTAACTAACAGGCCCCCAAGTCACCCACCATATATGTTACAAGTCTCCAGACCATTTACATGGTATGTCATGTCCCCCCAGGTGCCCAGAGGCTTCACAGGACCGTGATTCGGTCCTGGGGGGGCTATACTCTGCACTGCTGCTCTCACAATGCCCATCCTGCATCCCTGCCTGTGCTCCCCTTACCCCGTCTTACCCTGACCCTTTCTGTCAATCTCTCTCTCTCTCTCTGTAACAGGGTGCCATCCTCACCACCATGCTGGTATCCAGGAACTTCTCAGGTGAGTGAGGGGCGCCGGCCTGATGCTTATGTGCCCCCTCAGAGCAGAACACGGCCACACTTTCCAGTTACACTTCCCAGCCACACTTTCTGGTTCCTGATGGTGTGATTCTATGAAAGGTACTTGTTAGGCCCTTATGGTTTCTGTGCTCAGCAACCAAAAGGGGGTGCTGGCCTACACTAGTCCTTTTCCGAGATGCCATTTTTGCATGAGTGAGTCAGGTGCTGATGGAGGTGAGTGTGGGAAAGGCGTGTTTAGGGTGCGGTCCTGCCCCCTCGCCTGCCCCGGCTTTGCCGACATGGCAGCGGTCGATGGGTGTTTTAATTTTTTTTTTTGCCCTCCCAATTGAACACCTGTCTGTCCAGGACTGGGCCGGCAGCAGACCAGCCCTGCCGCCACTACCAGCACTGCCACGCTGGCACAGGAAGGTATGTCAGTTGAGGGTCTGGAGGAGGGGCACTGGGGCAAGGCAGGCCGGGGCACTGCCCTCCTCCACCCTAGCTCCGCCCAGCCCGCATGACCACCCAGTGGCTTAGCATGCACCAGCATGGATGTGCTCTTCCTTCATCAGACTCTAACCCTCACCACCTTAGGTGCTTGTAGCATTGATCTGTAAGTGTAGCCCAGAGGCCTGGCAAGGGGGGCCGCCTCTCATCAGGGCCACACCTTCTGCTTCACTTTGTGTGTAGCCGGCTGTTCGATGTCAGCAAGACTGGTGTCCCCACCTGCATCTCGCTACACGATACGCTACAATACAGGACAACCCCCACAGGATGCCGAAGGTGCAAAGAGCGGGAACCTGCGCTCGCTGCTTTTTATTCTTATACCATAAGAAATTTTATATTCATTCTTTTTAATGACTTCTGAGGATTTCCACCATTTTATTGGAAAAATCCAGAAACAGCAAAATTTGAAACTTTTTTTTTTTTTTATGGACCTCATGGGCAGTGCACCGTTCATGGGACACCGAAAGCCCAGCATGCACAGTCAGCCTGCATGATGGAGTAAATGTCGGGCTCTTATGTAGGGACTGAGCTCGTCTGCAATGTCATCAGTGGCATGAAGAGGGTCCCCTAGGAGCGCTCTTTGCAAGGCTGAAATGGACCGTGTAGGGTCTTGGTGTGAATGGTCTGTATTCGTAGAACATAAACTCCACATAAACTCTTGTGTGAAGCCGCACACAGGGACATGGACACTCTTCAGATATTCGGCAGGGTTTCTCTTACCAGAGAAGGGCAGCAGAATCATAAGCTGTTCTCTGCAATTCATCATTCAGGCTTGATATTGGCGCCTCCTCCTTCCTCAGAGACCTGTGTGTACGCTTAATGTTCCTGCTGGTCTCTCAGTCAGCTCATTTTTGACAATCCCTACACATCCCTACATGTTGTGAAATCGGGTGAGCATTACACGTAGGCTGTAGTGGTGCTGAGATGAGAAACGGTAGTTCCTGGATGCATGACACAGTGACGCAGAGCTGTACAGGCACAGGTGAGCACTGTGTCATTTTCCCATTCCTGCACAAACGGCTCACAGACCCCGGACCACTCTGACCAGAGTTTCCTCTGCATCCAGGGTAGGTAAGGCTCTTAGGCCACGAGGCTTGGAGTAAGGCGCTGTTTACGTGTCGCATTATCCGGAACCTTGGGTGTCCTCCTGGGTGGGGCTGATGTTGAACTGTGGCTCAGTGTGGAACCTGCATGTGTGCCTATGGATCTGTACGGCAGGCACGCAATGCATGTCGCACTCTAGGGCTTGAGAAGCATTTGGGCCTGCCATATTTTTTCTGAAGTCAATCGGCTTTTTTAATCCATGTTTTTTTTTTTGTCATCCTTCCCTTTTAAATGTAAGGTAAGGAGCTTTGTGATGGAATTGGAATGTCAGCACATGTTGTCTGTTCAACTGTGACTAGCAGCGTGTATGTTTGTGTATCAGCTGTGCGGCAATAGTATGACCTGGATGGAGATAAAATTGCTTGCTGCTGTTAGTTGTGATTTGGGGCTTGCATGGCTGTGTCTTCATGGAGAGTGAGCTACAGAGTACAATTCTCAGCCTCGTCTGAACTCAGGAGCAAGAGGTAGCTTTGGACAGGCTGAGTTATGCTTATTTCAGCCTGATGTTGGACCAAGGCAGAGAAGGTTTTGAGCTTACCAAAACCCTTTGCAGGAGTTGCTGTAGATGAATGAGAGGCTGCTCTATAGTAATGAAGCCCCTATAGACTGTTCCCCAATTACAACCTATGTAACACCTACGACTTGAACAAATGACCAAAGGTTTTTTTTTTCTATTTTATTTTTTTTTTTTAAGGTCAATGTATGCAAATAAATTTCGGGTGGCTATACACCTGGTAGCGCTACACAACCTTGTGTGTGCTGCATGCTGTATAGGATTTGCCCTGGGAAGTGTAAATATCCCAGCCTCACACACATCTCCCAATCTCATTCTTGCACCTAAAAGTCAGTGCAATCATTCTATTCCGACATATGTCCATACGACTTGTCTGTTGGAACGGAACCCATTCGCATGTCAGGGACAGTCTGTGTCTCTGGGAAATGGGAAGCGTCTTTTTGTAGGTGACCTGTTGGGAGCCAGCTGAGCAAATATGGGAATGATGTGAGTTTTTAAGAACCATGGAAGCCAATGACCATCCTGACTGTTCTCTGTCATCCTCTCTTGTAGCGTGCAAAAGTTTGCTAAACAAAAAAACAGACGGCGTAAAGGTAAGGATTTCACAAACATCTCTCTCGCTCTCTGTCTTAGTTTCCGCCAGGTATTTCATCCACGGAATGGCTTTGAAGGATGTAGCCTGTGCCTAAGCTTTTGCCGGGGAAGGCGGCTGGTCCAGCCTAGAGATGCTTTCCTGGCCCGGCTATGCAGAACAGCGACAGAGACCCATTCTTGCAAAGTTACACGCTTCCATTTCTTGTCTGGGTTCATGTTATGTCACGTCCCAGGTGTGGAGATGTTCCTCACAGTCCATAGGGCATGACTGACCCATACTGCTTGAACTGGAATTTCTGAGTGCAGTGCTGCTTCCTATTTGTCTGGGAAAGATACAGTTAGATCAGTGACATTAATTTGACTGTAGCTGATGCTTCTGATATTTTCACCCTGCAATATTTGTATTTTGATATGTGGAATGTGGCATAGAGGTCATATTTATGTTCCTGCTACGTGGTCACATCAGCTTCAGCCTCGGTTGCTCCAGGTTTCTAGTTAAGTCTGCGATTTCCCAGGGTCACTCATTCATGAAATGAAACTGTTTGTGAATCGTCCTGGCCCTGACACCACCAGATCCCCCCAGTTAACCAGACTAGGCAGTAACAAATGGCTTTGACTGAGTTGATTTGAATTATTACCTATAGTTATTGTCAGCATGTCAGTGCTTTCAGCTAAGTGCTGAGAGGGGATAATCTCATTCGATATCTCGAACACGGATAGAACGACAGGGCTGAAATACTGCCCATAATGCACCTCAGTGAGCTTTTCACTGTGAGTTAGGCATGGCTAAAAATAAACACCATGATGGATACTCAAGGATGGATACACTAGTAAGGTGTACGTGTCTGTAGGGTGAGAACTTCATTGGTTAGGTAGGTGAGAGTGCTCAGTTGGCCAGGGGAGACGGTCACCTTATTGTATAGCTATTCTCTGTTTCCAAGGATGAGAAGATGGCTTCTTTGATATTCAGTGAACCACCCTGCACAGCCCTGCGCTCCCCGTTTGTCCCTCCTTGCTGCAGCTTTTTTCTCTCTCTCCTTGTTGGACCTTCTAACTGCCAGCTCTGTTCTCTCTGCTCTCTTCCTTGTCACTTTCTTTTGTTTCTCGTATGATTTCTGTTCCTTCTTCCTCTCCGTCTCGATCTGTTCAGAAAAGGAAATCCAGCTCCAGTGTTTATTTAATGGTGAGATCTGTTTGTTGTCGCTCCCTTTTGGTGAGATGAAAAAGGTTGTGGGTCTGTCTTGTTTGGAATTTCATCAGCTTTCTCAAACCCGTCAAACACACATCCACCAGTGCTGTGTCTCACCGTCATTGTATTCATCGTCATCGTCGTCATCATCGTCACCACCACACTTCAGCACAGATACACAGCCCAGCCCTCCCATGTGATGTATCCACCCAGTGTCTCTGTCTCTCTGCTTTGTGCACTTCTATACGGCATCACATCATCACCGACTGCTAGGCTGAGCCATCCCGTGTGTGTCTGCTTATGCTGCTTCCCGCGCCCCCCGCGCGGGGGGGGGGGGGGGGGGGGNNNAGACCCTGGCTCTATGTCACTGCATAACCCCTACTTCATTGCCTCTTCTACATCACTGCACAGCTCTCACCACAGAGCCTCATCACATAGTCCTCACTACGTCACTGGGTAGCTCCCACAGACGAGCCCCACTGTGTAGCCCTGCTTGCCAGTGTCAAGTCCATGTTTTCCATGGTCAGTCTGAATAGGCAGGGTCCAGAAAACACTGTATTCTGCTGTCCATAATGACTCCCCCTGTAATTACTCTTCACGTATGGACTCCTGACCTCACACTAACAGTACCGCATGTCACTGATCATCATCCACCACCCCTAGCTGGATGGGCCACGGCTGTAGTCTGTAATCTCCCCCCTTCTACGCCATGCGAGGGCTCCTCAGAGGAGTCAGTCAGGGTGCTGCAGTGGGATTTTCTCAAGGAGCTGTTCTACATGTTCCCACGGCTAATTATCTGCACCCTTCCTGCAGTCAGAGGCGAGCTGAAGTGCAGGAGGGCAAATGCTGTCTGCAAAAATCAAGTTAGCATCACTGGTTATAGTTTAGGGGATTATCCAAAATAAGGTTCCTTAGTCTGCATGCTTGACCGAGCCTTTTTTGAATTTACATTTACAGCATTTAGCAGACGCTCTTATCCAGAGCGACTTACATTTTTTTCTAAATTCAGTGACAGTCCCCGTGGACCAAGTTGGGGTTAAGGGTCTTGCTCAGGGACCCAGTGATAGTAGCGCCAGAGGTGGGGCTCAAACCCGCGATCTCTTGGTCCAGAGGCAAGCATTCTAACCACTAGACCACCAACACTGTCATCTCCAGAATTCTCAACCTTGCAAAAGTACCTGAGCTACAACTTGACACATTTAATCAAGTAAGTCCTTGAGGGCAAAGAGGAGGAGAGAAAAAGCCTCTTCGGACAAAAAAAAACACAGCCCTTCCTTCTATACACCTTCACTGTATGCACAGTCTGCTGAAAATGCTTGCCATCAGTGTACCCAGGGAGCCTGCCCACATGACTTCTTCAGCCAATGAGAGGCAGCCATTGGATATTTGGCTGAGAGATTAACCTGAACATATTCAGTTATTCTGAGTTGTGGGCACCAGGTAGCGCAGCCTGTGTGGTGCACGGCCAGCAGGTATTTCCTGTGCTTGTTCCAGTACCAGGGAGCATTTCAGTGATCCTGCTGTGTCTGTAGGATTTCCTGTTTTTGCATGTATTTTACCAGCGTGACTACTCTGTTTTGCAGTCAGTAAAAGTATAGAAACGAATAAGACGAGACGTGCAGGAGGACCTCAGGCAGACATGCTGACACTCGCTTCAGTCTCTCAGATGTGCTCAGGCGTGAGTGGGGGGGGCGCTCTTCCTTTCAGAAGCTTTTTTCATTGCCCCACGCTACCCTAGAAATATTCTCCAGCCTGCACATGGGCTGAAGTGTAAACAGGGAGTGAGGTGTATAGATAAAATCGGAATCAGAGAAGCAGAGTGGCTGCTGGCTGCGGAAGAGGATCCCGCAAGGATCCAGGGCAGGGTGCTGGTCCTGGGGGGATGGGGGGGGGGGGGGGCGGCGGGTGGCGAACCCAGGAACACCCCGGGGGGGTGTGTTTTTAATAGTTCCGC
>JAODKC010000064.1:19414934-19484606 GCA_026777985.1 Mormyrops attenuatus
GTGAGCCAGGGTGGTGTGGATGGTGTGTGAAATGGCGTCATCAGTGGATCTATTGTGACGATATGCAAATTGAAGGGGGTCCAGACTGGTCGGAATGGAGCTCAAGATGTGCCCCATTACCAGCCTTTCAAAGCACTTCATTGTAATGGAGGTTAGTGCAACAGGCCGAAAGTCGTTAAGGCAGCTGGCTTTGTTCTTCTTGGGAACTGGAACAATGGTGGTGTTTTTGAAGCAGATGGGGACGGTTGAGCTCTGCAAGGAGGTGTTAAAAATGTCTGTAAAGATGACAGACAGCTGCTCACTGCACACCTTCAGTACACGACCCGAAATTCCATCTGGACCAGCAGCTTTGCGGATGCTGACTCTGTTAAAGCTGTTCTTCACATCCGCAACAGACACGGTGGGAGTGACATCATGCAGATCTGCTGGAACCCGCTCTGGAGGGTGAGAGTTAGCGAGCTCATGTATGTCTGTACATGGCAATATTGAATATAAACTTTCTGTGCATAATATATAGTATGTGCAATAATTTAACAGCATGTGATGTAGCAGTGGATAACACAAAGTGCAAACATGCCAATAAAGAGAGTTAGAATAAAGTTGCTTGTGAAGTGAGGAGTTGGTGCTGCTCACTTTGTAAGACTCCTGAATTCCTCAGCAGTTCCTCACTGTTTGTGAGATGAAGCTGCGGTATCTCTTGCCAGACAGGAGGCGGATTAACAGTCCATGCAATGGATGGGAGGGGTCTTTCACAATGCTGAGGGCCTTGCAGGTACATTGCATTTGAAAGATGTCCTGGATGGAGGGGAGATAGGTCCCAATGATTTCTTGCACTGTTTTCACTGCCGTCTGTGCAGTTCCCAAACCAGGTGTTCATAGGACACTCTCAGTGGTTCCCCTGTAGAATGTGCTGAGGATGGGGGGTGGGAGGCTTGCCTTCTTCAGCCGCTGTAAGAAATGCAGCTGCTGCTGTGCCTTCTTGGCCAGAGAGATGGTGTTGAGGGTCCAGGTGAGATCATCCATCAGGTGAACACAAGAAAGTTGGTGTTCCTGATGGTCTCTACTGCTGAGCCCTTGATGTATAGTGGGGAGTGGACAGCATGGGCATTCCTAAAGTCAACAGTGTTTTTCTTTATGTGGATTAGGACCAGACCTTCAAAGCATTTCCTGATTATGGGGGTCAGGGCTACGAGACAATACTCGTTCAGGGACCTGACTGCTGCTTTGGAACGGGATGATGGTAGCAGTCTTGAGGCAGATGGGAACAATGGCCTGTTCTAAGGAGATGTTGAACAGGCTGGTGAGCACTGCTGTCAGCTGTCCTGCGCAGTGCTTCAGCACCCCCCCCAAGAATCCTATCCAGGTCAGCAGCTTAGAGGGTGGCTTAGGGTCCTTCTCACCTCGTGTGGTTGCAGCATTAGAGCACATGATGGTGCTCCACACAGTGGTAGATTGGTTGTGGGTTGGTTGTTGACTGTGTTGAACTGTGCAGAAGTGGTGAGGTTCATCAGGGAGAGATGGGTTAACTGTTTTTTATGTAGCTGCTGTTGCCTTTGTAGTTAGTGATGGATTTTAATGCGTTCCCATACAGTATGTGAGTCTGTTAAAGTGCTCCTGTATTCACATTTTGTAGTGGGGCTTTACTTGCTCTGATGCCTTTCCTCAGATTGGACCTTGAGGTTTTATAAACTTCTGAGTCATATGGAAAGCATTGTCACGTACCTTCAACAGGCTCTGTGCATCTCTGTTCATCCAAGGTTTCCTGTTTGGGAACGTGTGTATGCTCTTGCTGGTAGTAACATTGTCTGTATAGAAGTTGATGTATGCTAGCACAGAGAAGGCACAGCCATTTAAGTTTATATTGTTGTCCAGAGGGGCTTCTTCCATGAACAGGTCCCAATATGTGGTGTTAAAGCACTCTTGTAGTTCAGCTATGGCTCCCTCAGGCCAGACTCCGTCCGTCTGTACTATGGGCTTTGTCCTGGCGATGAGGGGTTTAAATGTTGGCGTTAGGAACAGGCCGATGTGATCT
This sequence comes from Mormyrops attenuatus, assembly GCA_026777985.1. Classification (NCBI taxonomy): domain Eukaryota; kingdom Metazoa; phylum Chordata; class Actinopteri; order Osteoglossiformes; family Mormyridae; genus Mormyrops; species Mormyrops attenuatus. Next base: position 19,416,967 of record JAODKC010000064.1, read on the forward strand.
GAGTGGCCTAGGTAGGGGGACGGCAACTCTTTGTAAGTTCGTTTGCTACATTGCAGTACATACAGTGCAATGTGCTTTTTCCTCTGGTTGCAAAAATCAACAAACTGGTAAAATTCAGAGAGCACAGAGTTAAGGTTGGCAAGATTAAAGCCCCCCCTCTATAATAAACACACCATTCAGGTGACAGTTTTGCAGTCCGTTTGTAGCCTTGTGCAGTTTAGCCAGTGCTAGCTTAACATTAGCTTTGAGTGGAATGTACACTGCGGTGAAAAAGGATCAGGCTATCAGGATCAGTTTTGGGAAACATCTTCAAACAGATTGATTGGTTGAATCTTTAAAGAAAATATCATGAGGCTTTAACCGAAGAAAGAAAACATTTTTGAAATGCCCACACAATTAAAACATTGATTCTTCCTCATGATAGTAGTAAAAAGTGCACCTGCCCTTAACTAGGTTTTTGTATACCTGGTAGTATAAGCAAGAACCATTTAAACTAGTTTCCTTTGGCAGATGGTAAAATTTTATGTCTGTTGACCCAGGAAAGAACACACTATCCAAGTAGATAGACACGATACTTTATCATAAAATTATTAGTAGCAAAAACTGTATTATAAAACCATGTGGTCTCATTGCGGGCCCTGCTACGGGTTTATCGGCAAGGCTTGTAGATCTGCTGGACGGAGATTTATAATCTAAGGCTATAAATAATATTTAGCATTAAGCACAGCAACAAAAACGCACTCATTTTAGAAACTGCTGAAGCAGTGGTGTTTGGTATCACACACCAACAGCTTTGGTAACTTGAGGCAACACATTATTCTGCCTTTCATGGCCAATGCTGAAATGTGTATAGCTATGGCCACAAGTTTTGAGAATGACACAAATATTAATTTTCACGAAGTCTGCTGCCTCAGTTTTTATGATACAATTTGCATATACTGCAGAATGTTATGAAGAGTGATCAGATGAATTGCAATTAACTGCAAAGTCCCTCTTTGCCATAAAAATTAGCTTAATCCCAAAAAAACCCATTTCCACTACATTTCGGCCTTGCCACAAAAGGACCTACTGACATCATTTCAGTGATTCTCTCATTAGCACAGGTGAGTGTTGACGAGAACAAGGCTGGAGATCACTCTGTCATGTTGATTGAGTTAGAATAGCAGACTGGATGCTTTAGAAGGAGGGTGGTACTACACATCATTGTTCTTCCTCTGTTAACAATGGTTACCTGCAAGGAACACGAGCAGTCATCATTGCACTGTACAAAAAGGGCTTCACGGGCAAGGATATTGCTGCTAGTAAGATTGCACGTAAATCAACCATTTATAAAGAACTTCAAGGAGAGAGGTTCAGTTGTTGTGAAAAAGGCTTCAGGGCGCCCAAAAAAGTCCAGCAAGTGCAAGGACCGTCTCCTAAAGTTGATTTAGCTGTGGGATCAGGGCACCACCAGTGCAGAGCTTGCTCAGGAATGGCAGCAGGCAGGTGTGAGTGCATCTCCATGCACAGTGATAAGACTTTAGGAGGATGGCCTGGTGTCCAGAAGGGCAGCAAAGCATCCACTTCTCTCCAAGAAAAACATCAGGGGCAGACTGATTTTCTTCGAAATTTACAGTGATTAGACTTCTGAGGATTGGGGTAAAGCCATATTCTTTGATGAATCCCTTTTCCGATTGTTTAGGGCATCCAGAAAAAAGATTGTCCAGAGAAGAAATGGTGAGCGCTACCATCAGTCCTGTGTCCTGCCAATAGTAAAGCATCCTGAGACCATTCATGTGTGGGGTTGCTTCTCAGCCGAGGTAGTGGGCTTTTGCCTAAGAACACAGCCATGAATAAAGAATGGTATCAAAATATCCTCCCAGAACAACTTCTCCCAAACATCCAAGAACAGTTTGGTTTTGAACGATGCCTTTTCCAGCATGATGGAGCACCATGCCATAAGGAAAAAGCGATAACTAAGTGGCTCGGGGAACAAAACATCGACATTTTGGGTTCATGGCCAGGAAACTCCCCAGACCTTAATCCTATCGAGAACTTATGATCAATCCTCAAGAGGCAGGTGGACAAACAAAAACCCACAAATTCTGACAAACTCCAAGCATTGATCAAGCAAGAATGGGCTGCCATCAGTCAGGATTTGGCCGAGAAGTTGATAGACAGCATATCAGGGCGAATTGCAGAGGTCTTGAAAAAGAAGGGCCAACACTGCAAATATTGACTCTTTGCATAAGCTTAATGTGATTGTCAATAAAAGCCTTTGACACTTATGAAATGCTTGTAATTATACTTCTGTATACCATAGAAACATCTGACAAAAAGATCTACAAACTCTGAAGCAGCAAACTTTGTGAAAATCAATATTTGTGTCATTTTCAAAACTTTTGGCCACGACTGTAGAGCATGGTGCTGAATATTCATGTGCTCTTTTGGAGTCTTTGGTTTTTTCAGGATAAAGTGGTGGTTGTGGCAGTGTAATATACAGTTGCCCAGAACTTGTTTTGTTTGGATAATGGGGCGGGAGTGACTTTTAATCTGTATGAGATGCTGTTTTGTATGGTGTGGTTCAGCATTGAGGTCTGGCTGTCAGGTTAGTTGTAGGTCAAGCCTAGTGGGAGGTCAGACTGGGGCTGCAGGTGTCTTGAGTGCTTGGGCCTCCGCTGCGGTAACTGGATGGGGAACTGGGACCTTGCATGTGGAGAGTAGGGCTTGCCTGCTTGTGGGACTGGATACTGAGTGTGTGACTCATTCTTTCCTTTCCTTCCCAACCTCCTCAAACTGGATTGCAGCACGCAAGCAGGAAATCATCAAGATCACAGAGCAGCTGATAGAATCCATCAATAACGGGGACTTTGAGGCATATACGTGAGTATGCAGGCTGCTCCTGCAGACTGACACTTCTCACTGTGTGTTAACATGCTAAAGCCCAGTGACCGTTAGCGCTTCGGAAGAGCTCCTGACGCAGACATGGTGACTTGAACTGAACTCACAAGTAGCTACCCTTTTAGGAGAATCTGTGATCCTGGACTGACATCCTTTGAACCAGAAGCACTTGGAAATCTAGTAGAGGGCATGGATTTTCACAAGTTCTACTTTGAAAATTGTAAGTTTACTTTTTTTTTTAATTAATAAAAAAGTTTTGCAGTCTTATTGATTATTCTTGCCTGCCCTTACAGTATTGAGTAAAAACAGCAAGCCTGTCCACACCACCATCCTGAACCCTCACGTGCACCTGATTGGCGAGGACGCGGCTTGCATTGCCTACATCCGCCTCACGCAGTACATCGACTGCCAGGGCCGGCCACGCAGCAGTCAGTCTGAGGAGACGCGCGTGTGGCACCGCCGTGATGCCAAGTGGCTAAATGTTCACTTCCACTGCTCAGGGGCACCTGCAGCACCTCTACAGTGAGTGCTGAGCACAGGTATACTTCTCACGCCGTGGGGCCACATTGTCGTTCACTTACTCCCCTTTGTACTTCACTGTTATGTTGTATTGTGTTCGGTGTTGACTATTTGCTAGCCTGTCAGAGTGCTTTCCTTTGCTTGTTAACTAGTTTAACTGTGACTCCTTATTCTGCTACATTGAAGCTTTTTGTACTGTTACTAGACAAGTTATTTTTGCATATGCATTTGATTGTTGGCCTGTTGACCTTGTACGGTCTGTATATACAGTGAATACAGGGTGACTGTGCTGCAGTGTTTGTCCTCTGGGAGAAAGTCTAAATTGCTGTGGACTTGGAAAACCCAAGAAAGCAGTGTATGTGAAAATGCCCTATTCATGCATAGACTTAGGTTCTCACCCACTTTTCTATGGCTGATACACAGGACAGCTATGTTACAGGCAATCTCTTTATAATTTCTACCAAAAACTGCTCAGCACAGTACAAGATAAGGCAGCTACACAGTACAAGCAGCAGGAACAATGGATTCAGGGTGTCATTCCAAGTAGGGGGCCAGTAGGGCTCTTATGTGGCAAGATAGCAGTGTGTTAAGTTGCAGTGGCCTCTCTAGGTCCAAAACTCTAACACCAAGGTGTGGTTCTAATCGACTTTCACACCGAAAATACACTCACATGGGTACCAGAACAACTAGTGCACATGTCTATCACCGCCAGACCCTGCTAAAACACAGAAAAGAAAAAAACCTTGAGGATGGACTGCTGGACGAGCTATGCAACCTCCGCTTTCTTCAGGGACCAGGCCTAAGACAACGGCTTCTCCTGATGCTGCTGGCTGGTAGAGGGGACATTGCAAGCAGCGTGTGAGGAAGCGGAAGCATGGAAAGTGGGCAGGGGTCCATGCTAGGCTAAAAGCCAATGCTACCCGGCCAGCTATTCCACCCATTCTTTCTCACCAATGTTCGCTCACTGGATAATAAACTGGACTATATCCGACTCCAGCAGACTACCCAACGTGAGTTCAGAGACGGCTGTTTTTGTTTTTTTACGGGGACATGCCTCAGTGATGGCATCCCAGACAACGGAATACAGCTGTCTGTCTTGCTGGCGTTCGGTTCGGATAGAATCGAAGCTATTAAGTCCGAGGAGGGGGTTTGTGTGTCTGTATCAACACAAACTGGTGTAGGAATGCTGCACTGGTCCCTAGTTACTGCTCACCGCTGCTGGAATTTATGACTGATAGATACAGACCATTTTATTTACCACCGTGCTCATTGTCGCGTTATACATTCCACACAGCACTAACACTGACAATGCGTTGGTCAAACTTTATGGAGCCATCAGTGAGCTCCAAAACTCACACCCAGACGGACTGTTTATTGTAGCCAGTGATTTCAACAATGCAAAGATTTCCCTAAATTTCATCAGTATGTGAACTATGCAACGAGGGGACGCACTTTCTGGACTGTGTTTACACAAACATTGCTGGTGTGTACCATGCTGAACCCTGCCCCCACCTCAGCTACTCAAGCCACATCTCTGTTATTTCTTATCCCAGCACACAGACTGCTCGTCAGACGTGTCAATTCCGTTCGGCAAAGTGTACACACGTTCAGAGAATCCACAGCCACTTCCAAGACACTGGGGAAATACAACACGTGGCAGGGCATCCATGCCATCACCAACTACAGGACATCTCCACCTGCCTGTGATAGTGAGGCCTCCCTTCCAGATATGCTGAATCATGTCTATGCACGGTTTGAAGCACAGAATGACAAGGCAGCGACAAAGACCACCCTGGTCCCCAGTGATCAGGTGCTCCGCCTGGCCACGGCTGATATGAGAACTCTGAAGTCACCCTACGGAAGGCCATTGGACCAGACAACATCTTCAATTCAATATCTCTCTGAATACCACTGTCCTTCCAATGTGCTTCAAAGCCACCACCATCATCCCCGTGCCAAAGAAGTCTCCAGTGTCCTGCCTGAACGATTACTCTCTTGTCATACTCACACCAATCATCATGAAGTGCTTCGAGAGGCTCGTCATGAGGTACATAAAATCACAGTTGCCCCTTTCACTGGACCTCCTTTCATTTGCGTATCGCTGCAACCGCTTAACAGATGATGCCATCAGCACCACACTCCACCTGGCCCTCATCCACCTGGACAAAAAGGATACTTATGTGAGAATGCCATTCATAGACTCAATGCCATTCAGTTCAGCACTCAACACAATCATTCCTCAGCATCTGACAGGAAAGCTGAGACTACTAGGCCTGAGCACCACCCTCTGCAACTGGATCCTGGACTTCCTGACTGGGAGACCTCAGTCAGTTGGGATCGACAGGAACATCTACAGTACCACCACACTGAGCACAGGCCCCTCCATACTCCGCACTTCCTGTCCTGCTGCTACTGTTTGCGCTTATGCACTTTTATCTATCATTTATTATTACTATTTAAAATATCCAATATCAATATCCATTCAAACCAGCATGATCACTACTGTCAACTCGACTGCACTGTGTTGTCGTGTCCTGTAAATTGCACTTGTGTAATCCTGTGTTGTTTCTGCCCTCTTGTTTTTGTACACCTTGGTCCTGGAGGAACAAGGTTTTGTTTCACTATATACTGTGTATATGGCTGAAATGACAATCAAACCTACTTGATTTGACTTGAAAAGCTGCATTAAATTGCAGTGAATGACCAAGAACATCAAATGGAGTAGAATGTGGTTTTCTAAGGATTCTGTGAGGCTGGGAGCTCACATCTGGCAGGGATGCTAGACAAGACCTCACAACCACAGGAGAAAGAAAGATACCAGCGAACTCACAGGCTAAGTGTAATTGGGAAGAGCATGACAGAGTTCCTTAGGCTTACAGAAATACAAGGTTAAGCTTGTTTGCAGGTTTGCAGCCTGTTTCATAGCTGTGACCAGCAACTCACCTGCATCCTCTTCCTCTGACAGGTTGCATGAAACCTGAAGCTGCCTGGAGCATTTCTTATCAGAGGTTGCATCAGCGCCAGGAGTCTGGCCAGACGAGACCACAAAAGGCTAAAACACTTTAAAATGAGAACCAACGACTGCAGCGGCACGACCACCATACCCCACCCACCCAGTTCCAGCAAGATGGTGGGAGCCAGCCTCTGCTGTGACTCCACCCTCCAGATGGTACCTGCTTCTGATGCTCACATGGAGGTGACATCTTGTCCTTTACCCTCAGATCTGCCCATTAAAGCTGTCCAAAGAGTGTTAAACATTTGTTCAGCAAAATATATCAGAATCAATCATTTATGTACGTACGTGGAACAGGAGCTGCAGTCATTTTCACGATGATTTTATGCACTCACCCTCATTAGTGTTTAGGTGCCGACATTTTGTTTTCAAATTTTTTTATGCATATCTAGATGTTTGAATGCAAGTCAGAGCAAGAAAAAAAAAAACTATTTGAACATTACAATTAAAAAGCACCAAAGTGTAGATTTTAGGTATTTGATATTGTTTTACTTTCTTTGTGTGAGGGGTGGGGCAGGTTTTGTATTGTGTGTTGTGAAATGACACTTGCTTTTTATCTCCTGAATGATGAGTTGAAAGTTTTGTGTTTCAAGAAAATTAATTTTTTGAAGGCGTACATATAGACGACACAGGGCACCCTCTGTTTCTGGGTGTGGGAACGTAATGTCGCATAAGAGGCCCGGCCTCTGCCCCAAGCCTGGCAGCTCTGTCATTGGGATAAGGCCCATCTGTGCTAAAACAGTAGAATGTAGCATTAGCTGTGCTGAAACGGCTTCACAAAGGTAGATGATAGCACTTTCACTACTCCAGGGGGTGGCTACTTTGTCTGAATAGAGTTTAAGCAATTGAAATTTTGTTCAGTCCATCCTGGGGGAAAGGGAAAAAAGCAAATTACCTGCACTGTATAGCACACAAGACTGAACACAGAAGGAACGTTCAGTGCATCCTTCTGCTTAGCACCAGGCCAGGTAGCTAATGAGGACCACACAGAGTTTGGGACCCTGATCTAGTGCAGAAGAACTAGTCTTGACAAGTCTCCTGTCCCTAATCCAACTATGTGCACACATGGACCACTCCACAGACTCAGCTCTCCTGCAGCGAGCCCAGGCTAAGACAGGCTGCTCAGTGCAAGGCTGACTTTCCTTCACCTGGTCAGGTGAAGGCAGGCTGGGAACAGAGAAAGGGATACTTTGCATATATAGCAATAGCTCCCTTCAAAAAATAAACCATATTGCTGTGATGGATAAACGTCAGAACATGCCGTTTTCACTGTCAAGTAAACATGTGTGACTTGTGACGCTTGGGGCATATCCCAGCTGCCACTCCACTTATCAATGCTGTGTTAACCTGCTCCATCATACCAGTCAGGTAGTGAACACCCAGGATCTCTTGGATTCCTTTTAATAGAAAGAAAAGTAATGCTCTGCCTTCTTCACACTGTGTAACACCCCCCCCCCCCAACTGTGCTGTGTAACACAATGTTAGCTCTGTGAGTTAAACACCTGACACTGTCTCCATGTTGCAGTGTACTAGATGATGTGATGTTCTAAGTCGTTTCAACGTGTGACTTGCGCTGTGAGAACTGGTTGCCTGGTAAAGTGTTTTCATTACATGCGTGTGCGCGTGTGTGAGTGAGTGCAAATTTGGGGAAAGATCAAGCTAAAGTCCAGTTTACATTATTAAAAAAGGGAACACGGAGGAGGACACTAAACTGAAACAGTCACTGCTGCAGTGCCCTGACACACAATACTAAGGAAACCCTAAGTCACAGCGTAACAAAACCATATATGCAGTTTTACAAGAGAAGGAAATATGCATGTCTACTTTCTGGTGAAATGTTTTTCAGTTTGTGTTTACTTAAGTTAGTTGCATCTGAGGTAAATGCAAACTGTGCAGCCTCACATATGCGTGATGTGAGACACTTGAGAAGTTCACGTTAGCTTGGTATGTCCCCTTATTAGTAAACTCCTGCATTGTAATAGTACACTTACGGGGCTTCATATACTCGAGTTTCAAATTGGATGCTGGATTTTGCATGATCATATAAAAAAATAAACCATGAGTTAAGCAAACTTACCAGGTGTTTGTTTGAATGTTTGTAGGTCGTCTTAGCTTTGTTATTGAAACCTGATCAGAAAGTATTTAATAAATAATATTTCGACCATGGCTTGTTCGTCATCCTTTAAAGGGTAGCTTATTTCATTACCTACAGTATGTAACACAAGAGAACTAATGCCGATGAGAAAACGAGTCGCAAAGTATGAATTATACATTCAACTCAATATACTGTTTGAGCTTTGGCTGTGTTCATTATCAAAATGTCAGAGCAGTAAACTATTAGACTGGGGACTCCTCGTGGTGGGCAGTGGGGCAAAGGGTTACAGTCAGAGAGCATGACCCTCAGTTCACAGAATACCATTGATTACTTTTGCCTGAACACTTACTGGATCTGAACGAGGCAGCAATACACCAAGTAGACCTCAGGCCAAAGCGGCACCTGGGTGACAGACAGGAGACTGCGGCTCTCGATGCACCAGGAGCTGCAGCTCAAATCCAGTAGTCGAATTCAGGAAGTCTGTTTACACCAGTGCCTTGGATAAGAATACAAAGACGGCTTCGTACCTGTCTTACTTGTACTGTACTCGCTGTCGCTGCAGCTCCACACAGCAAGTAAGCAGCTGTGCTCTCTGCTCATTCTGCAAATTCGTTAGACAGACATGACACAAAACTACTGCCGTCCAGGGGCTCCAAAGACAGTCACACTGGAGGCCACACACCGTTGGAACAGACACACATCACTCCAAGAACCTGCACACGAACCTGCGATCGGGCAGAACCAGGTGAGTCCATTAGACTTAAGGCCTCTGGGGAATTAAATGCTTCAAAGGCATTGTAATGAAGGTCAAGCCTCTTAACTGTTGAATTATGATTAATCAACAAGATTGTGCCTACTTAACATTTTCACACCAATTTATCATGCGGCTGGGATGATGATTAACGTACTGAACCATCTTAAGGGTCTACATATATAACGCTGGCCTGTCAGCCTGGCTTCCATCCAATGATTTATACCAACTGGCAGAGGCTGCACGAGACACACGTTCATACACAGACGCACGTGAAGGACAGATTAGGGAGTTATCGCTGCCATACAGGCTCACAATCAAGTGACACAAGTGCAAAGCCACACAGCCTTTTCGCTGCAGTGCATCACAAGTCCACCAAAAAGAAGCAGACTGTCCAGCAGGGCACTTACGAAGGGGATTTTAATCACAAAACAAAGTACATCTGCACACTAGCAGACCAAGGAAATGAGGAAAAAACAGAACAGTGGTGCCGCCAACCTCTCTGCGTTTATTGGAGATGATACTGCATTGGTACTTTTTTCATTTTAGAGACCATTTTTACAAAATACACAATAAAAACCCAAGACAGCAGCTCTTGATATGGACACTTTACCCCTGTCCCACCATCTATGGCAGTGTTTCCCAACCCAGTCCTCGGGGAACCCCGAACTGTCCGCGTTTTTGCTCCCTCCTTGCTCCCAGCCAATCAGGAACACCGAATACCTGGTACAGGTGCGCTGGAAGCTAAAAGGATGCAAAAATGTGGACTGTCCGGGGTCCCCCGCGGACTGGGTTGGGAAACACTGATTTATGGTACTGTCTAATAGGCCTGTCCTGGGGCCCTATGCCCACCACGCCCTGCACAAAGCAGGCCCCTGCAGGCTTGTCTGATTGTCTGTAGAGGAGTGGCAGTGTGTGTGTGTGTGTGTGTGTGAGACAGTGTGTGTGTGTGTGTGTGTGTGTATATCAGTCATAGGCAGAGAGCCGGCCAAAGAAAGCATCTTCTTATCCAGCAATTGACGGGACAGGTTTAGTCGTGTCTGCTTTAAGACCTTGTGACCCACCCTACCCTAACCCAAAATATACAACCGCTTTAAAAAAAAAGAACATGTACAATATTTTACATTCTTCCAAAGGAAGACCATGACTGTATCCCAGTCACCATCCTGTGTCCATAGTGTTTCCTTCTCAGGCCTCAAGTTCTGAGGCTGGTGGTTGGGAGGGAAGGAATTCTCACATCCACTTGCTTGTCAACTGTCAGAGGCCAAAGTTCAATGGATGTCAGCACGGTGAGTCTGTGCTGAGACTCCAGTCCTGTGGCCACTGCCACATCGAGCCAGAAAAGGGGACTCTTTGCTACAAAGGGATACAGACCGGAGAAAGGACCCTGGCCAGAGGGTGATGGCAGAGGGAGCCTTCCCATCACCACATCCCCCGCCTGAACCCCATTCTCAGCTCCAGCTGGTGTTCTGGATCTCCTCCCTCAGCCAGGTTGGCAGTGCCTGGCTCAGCTGCTTCAGCAGCTTCAGCAGCTTCATGTTGTGTTCACGGTAATACTCTGACAGGAAGGATCTCGTCTGCAATACAGGGAGGCTAGTCAACAGGAGACGCAGTCACACACGGACCAAACATGCAAGAACAGCATGCATACACAGCCCTCAGAAATGGGACCCAGCACAGCCATGTGCTATCAATCCCTACTTATCTGGGAGCATTAAACACACTTAGTGACACCCTGTCATAGTCTGCATGTTCACCAGGGCCCTCTGGATTCCTGCTGCTTCTACTACATCCAGCCCTGCTGTTGGGGCAGCTGCCAGTAATTCACACAACACAATTTGGCAGGGGGTACCTCTGGGGCCATTTCGGGGTACTTCCTGCCCTTGCTCTTGCCCAGACACTTGGGACGGCCCCCTTCCACCCTATGACACCAGAAGCCTTTGTTTTCATCAAATCTGTAAAAAACAAGACAGTTATCAGGCCTGTAGGCAAGGAGCATGGTGTCAGAGGACAGCCATAGCCAGTAATCAGGATTCAGGAAGGCTTCACTCACACCAGGACCTGAGTGTAGTTGAAGATAGGCGTGACTCCCAGGAACCTCTGGACACCTTCCATCACCTGCACAGGGTTTGACCGTAGCACTGCACCATCCACGACCAGCAGCTAAGGGGCAGAGGGCCAGAGGTCACAGGGAAGAACAGTGGGCACAGCAGGCAGTGCTGGGAGCGGGGTAAACACCTGGCTAGGAGGGTAGTGGTGCAGCCAGCGGTCTAGGTGCATGGCGTAGGCCCCAGGTACCAGACAGCGACGCTGAAGGGTCAGGAGCTCAGGGGAAGAGTCAAGCCCCACTGTCACCACCTGGTGGAATGTATAATTTAGGGCAGCTGGGTCCTGGTGAGCCCTCTGGTGCTAGGGACAGAGAAGCAGAAGCCAGAAGTGTGAGACAAGCATAATGCACCTAATGTGACATGCCAGTCAGGTTACATAATATATAGAATATAAGAACTACCCAAGCAAAAAGTCAAATGTTCCACTCTTGGATCCATTAAAACTTTTTTTTTTTTAGACTCACCTGGTACCAGGAGTAAGCCCGGTCCACTGGGTTGATGAGTACTACCAGGATTTTGGCCCTAGGCAGCAGGGCAGCAGCCCTCCTCGGGGTCACATCTGAGTCCAGGTAGTTGGCGCTCTTCTCAAACAGGAAGTCAGTGCTGGCATTGGAGGGGAAGGGAAAGAAATCCATGTACCTGCAGAAAGAAAGTGTCCCTGATCACATCCACAATCAGGGCTCATAGGCGCACCCAGCCAGCCACAAGGAAGGCGGACGACACGGTTACCAGTCAATGCCATGTTGATAATTGGATCCACTGAAGAACTGGATCTCTTCAAAGGTGAACTGGCTGGGGAAGTTGCTGGTGATGGCCGGGTGCAGGGTTAGGAAAGAGTACAGCGCCGTGGTGCCTAAGAGGAGCAGTGAGCCATCAGGTATGGTAACGTCAGTGTCCTTCATTACACCTCCCTGTCCACTTTATTATGCTACAGACCAGTTTCTACTTAAACAACCAATCAGCATTAACTGAAGTTAATGCAACCTTCCACATAAGAGACTAGTCTATGCCCTTGTATCACACCTGTTTTCTGAGGACCAATCACCAGAAACTTGGGTAGCCGGTCACAAGTCTTTTCCTTGGACCAGATGTCCTTATGTCTCTTGTCATGACATGGGTTCTGCAGAGAGAAGCAGGAGTAAGATCCAAGTGACAATGCTACTTATTTCAACTCTTTTTACCAGGCAACAATAAAAATTTCAAAATGGATACCAGATACATGCAAAATACCTACAAGACTTGAAATATATACCATCATAATTTATTATTAAAACTTCTGCTGTACTAAAGCAATGAAGCTTACATTCTGAAAAGCTTTAATTGCGTGATGGGGATTTAAAACATATTCCTTGTTCAAGGCAAATTCATACTTCGCTTTTCTGTGAGCGCTTTTGGGCTGTGAATGCTTGTGTGCATGGCAGCTTGCGTTCATACTTAATTTGGCTGCGGACGCAGATGGTCCCGGTCGGTGGCTGCATAGAGCAGTGATATTCCACCAGACCAGGAGAGGGCATTGCAGAGGGTATTGCAACAAAACACAAATACAAGCAGGATAGTGAAATGGGTAAACTTTTATCAACATTTTTAAAGTTAATAGTTTAGGCTTGTGCGGTACTATGGTAATATGGGATACCATGGTATATTGAAATCCTTACAAAAAAATGAGTCGGGACACCCCCGACAAATTTTATTGGCAAGATTTCAAAATGCCACAATAACACGGCTTTTAAAAATATCGTATACCTTGGTGTAGTGTCCAGACAGTATGAAAAATCAGATATGTGTGTACCTCCAACCCTCCTCCTCAGCTGCTCACTATTACTACAACACCATCAACAATTACTCTTCCTCTACTCTTTCAATCTTTGATTGTTGATCTGTGAAAGCCTGCGCTGCCACCTACTGGAAATACCTAATCAATTACCTTGCACTAAATTTTCATAATTTCCACTTATCCACACCCAAAAGTGCACACAGAAAAGTTAAATATGACCTGGCTTTGACACAGCAATTACATCAAAAATGCCATTCTACATGCCTGCCACAAGGGGTCCCTCTCTTCAGGAAAGATGGTGAAGTACTTCTCAGCCAGCTGGACTGGAGGCAGTGTCTGGAGCCGCAGATTGGTCCAGCACTGCACAAACTTGACCAGGGACTCAAAGGTATACAAACCCAGCCGGTCGTTCCCATAGTTGGACAAGTGGGTCATAAAGATGCTGATCTGAAGGCATGAGATGGAGGCAAGCAGATGGCAGGGTCACTACAAAAGATCATGCCCGATTACAGATGGGTCAGGGAAAATTGAAGCAAGGCACACACAGCTGAAGGAGGACTCGACATGCAAAAACAGCGTGGAGCAGCAATCAGTAAGACAGAAGGCCATTCCCCTAGGTTCAATGCCCAAGACACGAGTCACATGCAGGCTGGATGCTGACACTCAGGGCTCATTAGCAGCCATTTACTTTAGTTTGGTCATTCAGGGCCCATCAGCATATAGCATATAGCCTTCACTACTGGATAAAAGCGGGAGAACATGTCTAGGTTAGGACCGACAGTCAGCAGCGCCATGTTATGGTCTCACAGTTCACCATAGAATAACTAATAACTAATGACACCCAACTCTTTACATAACGATAAGAGTCTAAGGATGACCATAATTACAATTTTTTTCTTTAGCTTGTATAAATTATGTAAGCCATTGTGAAATCATCTTGGCAACACACTGCCAACTGTGGTATTTGAGCACAGGAGCATTGTCCCCACACACTGAGCCACACAACTTCAGTGAACTGGGACCTTTATGTTAAACAGTGAGTTAAGCAGGCAAAATGATTTTGGCCTTATTTCTGGCTCCAGGGGGTTACACAAGGCCCTTGCCCCATTATAGGAACTTTTTTCAGGAACTATGACCTTTTTAGGTACTTAATCACGCTGCATTGTTTTTACTCTGTAGAAAACTAAAGATCAATCTATAGGACAGATTTAGTAATGAATTAGAAACATATCGCGGGCTGTAGAAAACTACATAGTAGGCTGGTAGTTTGAGACCTCTCATAAGTAGCTGCCACCCATCCTGTATTTTAATGTGTGATCCCAAAATTTAAAATAAAATGCTGTGTCCCATTTTGAACCAATTCAGGACACAATTTGTCTTGCATTTTTGGATCCCTCGACCCAAACTCCAGTAACTAACAACTAACAAAACGACCTGTTGATCCTCCATTGTTTTGGAGTACCAGTGTAGTTTCATATGAAATTATGTGTGAAGTTTAACATACAAGCATTTTGAATCTCCCATGCTTGTTAAACATAGAGGTCCCAGTTCCTGTTGTGCAGTGGGAAAGCAACACACAAACCGACCGGAAACTACAAAAGTACCAGGTCGAGACAGCCCAGGAACTCGGAACCAGGTTTCTGAACTTCAGTAGGAAAGTGCTTATAGTGCCATAATGCTGATAAAGGCCGTTATACAGCAGACAGCGAGGTCAGTGTCGATCAGGAAAGACTCGACCAGCACTCACCGGGTTGAGCAGGACTGTGAGGAAGAGTTCCCCCCCTCGGATGCTCCTGTCCAGCTCACGGGAGCCCCCAGGATACTCGTTATAGAAGATGGTGTGTGTGAATAGGCCACACGTCTGTCTGGGCAGCACCTGTGCAGCAGGGCAGGAGCAATAGGCACATGAAGTGGAAGGTGAGGAAGAGAGAGACTGTCGGCAAGGCGTTTTTTTAAAGGTAGGAAAAGTGAGTTGAGGGGGGGTAGTTCACCATGATGTCATTGTGGATGAAGCCCCTGCGATATCGGGCGGGGCGCAGGTGAGGGTATTCTTCTGTGCTGGTCACTTTAATGCCCCACACAGACTTCCAGGCCTCATAGAGCTGGCTGTGCACGGGATACACCCCTGAGTGGTGGGGGGCTACGGCATAGCCCATGTCTGTGGGAATCCCATGCTCCTGTAGAGGGTATGATCAGGAGTCAACTTTCAGAAACCCACTGCACTGGAAAATGGCTCCAAGGCAAATAAGACCATGTACAATACACCAGACAAAATGAGTCATCAAGTGACGCACAAAGCTGATTTATAACAATGGTTCCGTTTGTCCACTAGAGGGCATTGCTAACCTATTTTCCTCGATTTATTGTGCCACACAATCACTAAAATGGTTGAGTAAAGGTGATGGTGGCATCTTCCTGCACAACACCATTCCATCTACTGAAAGCAGGAGCTGCCTTGCCGGGAGCCCCCTAGGTGTGTTTAGGCTGCCCTTCTAAGCGACCATGTGGCTACTGAGAAAGACAGCTCAGCAGCGGCAGGGTGACCCAGCGCTGCTCCATTTGGAAGGTGAGCTGGGGCCAATAGCGGATATGCCAGCAACGCCTGGGGGCCGACAAGGGGCCCTGCAGCCAAACCACAGACTGACTCTCACCTTGGCAAAGAGCATGTTGAGGCGCATCTGCTCAGCCAGCACAGTGACGTTGTGGAACAGGTGTGGCTGCATGTGACTCCACATGTGAGGGAACCACCAGAACTCCTTCCTGTGGTGCAGCAACATGTCATCACCGCGATCCTCCTCATCAGTGCCTGAAGGCATAGGGGACAATAGAATAGGTCACTGTCAGCACAGAGCCGGACAAGAGGGGAGCGCTGTAACAGCAGGGTTAAGACTCTGATAGACAAGTTGCAGCATGCATGCTCTTACCAGTGTGGTAGAACTTCCCAGAGAAGCCCAGGTTGAAGGTGAAGTTGGGCACCAGGATGCGCAGCCTTTTTTGAGCACTGAGGAGAGCCTGCAAAACAAGAGGGAGCAGCATGACTCATTACTGTAGCTAAAGGCAAGCAGACAGGGTATAAAACAGCCTTAACACCCTGGCAGAGTCCTATATAACACTCGTTGAATGACAGAGGGACTAAAGAGTGGAACATGGAAGCCTAACCCTGAACAACCTGTAGGTGGAACTACAGTGAGGCTGAAGGGAAGGTGGGACTATCACACATAAACAGGACCGGGCAGGGGGGTTGGGGGGAACAGAGTAGCTGTCAGGATCCACTAAAATGAGCTTGTGTATATGCCTAATCTTTGAAGCCCAAGCATACAATTCAGGAGTCATCACAGGAGCCAACACAGTACAGGTCCTGTGCAAAACCCCAGGCAGAGCCTGAAAGCTGCTACAGCTCCTACAGGTCATGCCAAGGTTGCAGAACCATCAAGGAGTGTGTGGATCAGATGCCAGTTTCCAGCTCCCTGGCCTGTAGCCCAAGCATTGGCACAAACTGATTAAAAAAGGAAACTGTAAAAGTGGCCAGGTGGTACAGCCCCCCTGGGGGTAATAGCATTGGTTTCATAAGTCATGGCCCTAATGCATACAGGAGGCCCAGAACCACATCACCCCTGTGGGTCAGAGGGAATGGTACCCTCCGGATGGGGGCTGTTTGTCTACTGGGGTTATGGTAGGCAAAAGCCACCCTGTGCTGATGCCAGACCCAGTTCTTATGCCCAGTACACAGCCAGGGGAGACCACAGCAGTCAGATGAGCAGGCCAAACCACACCAGAGGAGCTGGCTGCTGGAAAAGTAAACAGGTGGGTTTGGGTGGGTGTGACTGAAAATGCAGGTTTACTGTCATGGTTCCAGCAACTAATCATCTTGACTGCTTCCTACTACATCAGGTGTTCCAAATGACAGGGAGGTGGGCTCACTACATATGGCGCCATTCCACTGCCGCCGAGAGCTAAGCCATACCTGAGCCGAAGCACAGAGAGACAGCTTTCTAATGCAAAATATGTAAACCGTACCTAACCCATACACGTGCTAACAGCAGGGCTGGAAGCGTGACTACACCGAGCTGGTTGTGTCACTACCATCTGATTCATCAAAATGCAGAGAGATACCAATGATTTGCATTGATAGGCATGGATTATTTGAAGGAAAAATGGCATGTTCTATTTACTATTCATTACGTAGTAGTATCGCACATTGCATAGTATTGCTGCACTCCCGATTACTCAGAAGCTGAAAATTTCCAACATCCGACAAAGTCCTGAACAAAATGCTGAATGAAAATGGATTCATATTGCAAATTTATGGAAGCTAACGCTAATCCCGCTAGCGTTAGATGTGAACATAATACAGCAATTTTCAGACGTGCTAGTGGAAATTAGCACATAGTAAATCATGATGTACACAATGTGAAGAGTTATTAAGTGTCTCTTTGGTTTTTTTGTCACTGCCATTATCCAAACACGGAAATGCCTTTACTGAGCTGAACCTTCAGCAGTGGAAAATCGAAGCGAGGTGGAACCATGCTGTAACTAGTGTCTCATTGCAGTACGGGTCAGGTATGGCCTGGTTCCTGTTATCAGTGGAAAAGTGTGTCCAGTAAGTCAGCTAGAGATGCCTGCCCAGTGTCATGCAGACGGTTCTTGAAGAATCCACTTGAAGCCGGCATTAAATTAACAGCAAGCTAATTAATTGCCTGACTGCCTCCTGTGAGTCTACTCTCAGCTCCAGAGCCCTACGCATTCACAATCTGATTTCCCCATGTCTCCAATTGCATATCACACTGCACCTTGTCTAAGCTAACGCCCGATTAATCCTCTCATTATTCTTCTATTAATTTCACTTGATACTTCTGGCAGGAGAAGCTGGTAAAGGAACAACAGGCCGCGTTCGAGCGTGAGCCGAGAGCCTCGGACTGCTGGGTGAACATAAAACAATCCATACTTGTTTCAGTCGCTTCAAATTATGCCAATGAGGTGGGACAGTCATTGCAGGGACTGCAGTATCAGCCTGATGGGCAGGTGTGTAGGACATGACAGGTTCTACATGCCCAGCTAACGACCACACGCTTACAGCTCATTACAGAGACCTGCTGAGGCCATCAGCATGCTGGAGCCATTTGAAATGTTTAAACAGGTACATCAATGTTCTTGTACAACTTAAGTTAAATATTTTTTTCAGACATTCTTCCCCCTTCCACCACAGGTCAACAACTTCCAGGTAGAGCTTGTTAATCAATATCCCAGCAACCTCCCCAGGTAGGCCATGTACTCACCTCAACGTCAGATACCTTCATGCGGGTGCCCTCCTTTCCTACAAAGATGTCGTCCACATCGACCAAAAGGTAGCGGTCCAGAGACAGGCACAACCGCTTGCCAGTTAGATAGGCAATGGAATCCACAAAGATTAGCTTGTGCAGCCAAAAGGACAGGTTGTTGCCAAAAAAGACCCTCTGGATGCCATCATGGAGGCCCAGGTCCTGTACCACGGTAGCATGAACCACCTGACTGGAACTTAAGTGGGGCATACCCTCTGCAGAATGGGTATTGGCCAGAAGAACAGGTTCATAGGTGCTATGGTTGGACTGGAAAACCGTCCAGTCATCCCCGGGTAATGGGCCTTGGTCCACCTCATTGGCTTGGGTGATGTAAAGTAGTGGGGCAGCAGGGTTGATGCGGTAGTCACGTAGGCCCAGGTTTGAGTGCAGGAACAAAGGGAAGCCCTTGAGCTGGGCACTGAGCAGTGAGTTCTCGTTGGCCTTGAAGAAGCCGATGACCCCCACACCAAACTCCACACAGTACTTGTCTAGCAGCTCACGGTTCCAGGCGTCCAGGTTGACATACTTGAGAACATTCTCGTAGATGACAAGGGCGTAGCGGCCCCGGTCCCCTTCGGTCAACGTGGGCATGTCACCTTTCCCGGGAGCAATCTCTGTCTGGTACTTAAAGCGGCTGGACTCCAGGATGGCCACAATCTCTTGGCCTAGTTGAGAGTAGACACTCTCCACAAACACTAGCACCACAGGGTCTGTGCGCGAATTGTCCACCGGTTTAAGAAATTGCCGGCTAGCCTGTGGGGGCAGAAACAGGGGCACGCGCTGACCCCCTGTTGATGTGGCTACTGCCCCACAATCGCTAATGGGGAGGGGGGGGCCTTCTTTGATTTTGGGGCTGTTGGTGACATAGTAAGCAAGGAAGGCCATGGATAGCAGGCAGAAGACTATGAGCGCCAAGATGAGGCGATGTAGCTCCATCTGCCTCATGCCCCGCACCAGCTTCCAGACGCCCACCATGGCGTTGCTGGGGGGGGACGGGCAGAGTTGGGGTCAAGCAGGACTCAAGGACGGCTAAAGAGTGGTGGAGGTGGCAACCTGAGGCAGCGTCGAAGGAAGAGTGGGGCTGACCAACAGATACTAGCACTGAGTTCTGCTTGTAGAAAGCCATTTAAGCTAGGTCACCATGGCCCGCATAACCCATGACTCAGCATGTACTTCTTCTCTCTAGACTTTTCCAGCTGGTACCGGAATCCCGCCTTTATAGATCGATCAAACCAGGTTCTCGTATCTGGTGTACAATAGCTCCCTTGCAGAAACACCCTGAACAACAGACTGCCTCTTGTGCACAAATGTCCAACTTCCTTTGTTCACACCTCTCCACACAGGTTAGCTTTCTCGTCCCTCTTTAGGTGACTGTCACTCTACTCCTCAGTCACTTGCACAAGCAAGCTCACAGCCATCATGGGTGTTATCACATGTGCTTAAATCCCCTTCCCAGGCAGCGTCTTCAGCAGTGCCGTCGCCCTCTATCCATTCTAGAAGCCGTTCTCGTGGCAGCAACAGCTGCTAACACTGAGCACTGCACTTGGAGTCCCAGTCTGCTCATTCCCAGCATGCATGAGGTAGGTCACAGACCTGTGGAGACAGAGAGGGAAAGAGCAGTCATCACATGGGTAGCAGAGGTCACAGCATAGTCATCCACAGATTCCTGTAAGAAAAATGGCCTTAATAATCCATAACTGTGGAGAGATACCAGCTCCTTGCCCATTCCCCTGTACTCCAAGAGAGCAGCCAGAGGCTTAGCCAAAGGCCTCAAGACCAAAACAAGAATCCGTGAGTTAACAGCACGGTATGAGAACCCACCTGTCACCACAAATGAGAAATGGCACAAAACATTTTTTAAACAGGCCGAGCCCGACTCTCAGATAGCCGACTCTCAGATAGCCGACTCAACGGGGAAAGGCAGTGGTGCCAATAATCACTAAATCACATGCCTTTTAAAGATCCAGTGTACCCCACCAAACCACCTTTTAGAACTGAAGAAAAGGGGGGGGATCTTCATCACGCTTCAGCACTTAAAATCTGCTGCATAAAATCTGTATGGTTATCGGGTGTGAATCCAACACTAAAGTGGAAAGAGGAAACTACACAGACCTCAGAAAGGCACCACCTGATATTCCTGTCTGGAAACGCCGGCAATAAACTTTCTACATAAGACACATACATGACATATGGAAACGAGCCTGACAGACAGATTCAGGCACCCATACAGCATAGGGACAGCGTAGAG
Organism: Mormyrops attenuatus; assembly: GCA_026777985.1. NCBI lineage: Eukaryota > Metazoa > Chordata > Actinopteri > Osteoglossiformes > Mormyridae > Mormyrops > Mormyrops attenuatus. The sequence continues at coordinate 19,437,673 of JAODKC010000064.1, forward strand.
TAGTCTGCATGACAAGCACAGGGCGGGGAAATGTTAGCCTGACTGACAGCAAAAAACCGGCCAAACCATCAAACAAAAGCAACTTCAGTGAAGCAGAACTGGCCTCATCTGACCTGCTATGGCCTGAATGCCACTCGTACACTGCGGCGCTCCCACCAGTGCTAGTCACCCCATTCCCCCAAAGAAAAGCATGGAACCTATTAATGACAAGTGAACTCTAAAAGTATGGCCGAGCAGCCTGCAGCTGGTGTTGGAGCAGGCTGCAATAGTTCATGATGATTAAGGAGTTGATTTATCATACACGGTACATAGAGAGGTATCTGCCATCTGGGTCACTCCCAAAGTCACACCAGAGCACAACATACAGCCGAGAGAAGCTCCTCGTTATACAGTATACTGGACCATATAAAGCCACACTTACACCTGACACACAGACCTGGTGCCAGACATCCCCCCCTCCCGCACCAGTACATCAGGTACCAGCTGCACATTCTCAATGCTCTGTCACAGATGGCTGGCATCCATAAAGCCGCTATCGTGAGCATACATCCAGACCCTCCTTGCCTTCCAATTTGCGGCTCTCTGTCCTCAGCTCTCTATGTCTCCCTCATTGTTCTGTTGTTGCAGTATTCCAGCTGCCATCACCTGCCTGGGCTCCAACACCATTCTTCCAATTAAAAATCTTTGGCAGCGTCTCCTGCCGCAGTGCCGAATCCACAACAGACAAAAGCTAACGGGCAGCCAGTGGGATACTAATACACATGTGCTCACCGGCCTTAGCTGGTCTCTGGCTGTTTCCAGGAGACCCAGCTGTTGAGACCAAGGACTGACAGGCACAAGACATTTTGAGAAGTGTCCCAGGTCAAGTACGGGGTGGATCTGACCAATGCTGTCAGGGTCACTGGTCCAGCAGACTTCCTAGGCAAAGGCCAGAGCCACAGCATACGTGGAAACCATATCCGCACACTGAAGAGCTCAGTTGACCCCTAAACTAATCCCCAAAATCAACAACTCCATGCCATGCATCAGGAAAACAAAATTACAGATGACTTTCACCAAGACAAAAAAAGCACAGAACCATACCAAAGACATCTATTTACAGAATTCTCAGCTCTTGCAGAAAAAGTGAAAGGAAAAAAAAAGCTGACAGGCTCATCTAATGACTAACGAAAATGCCAAATCAAGACAAGTGATAGTTGTGGAAGACAATTCCAGAAAGATTCTGAGAGCCATACAGGGCATAAAATGCAGAGAGCTGGGTTAGCTTGTACCATCTCTACACTAACCTTTCATTCCAGCTCTCAGTGAAGAGCTAACAATCAAACTGTTCTGTTACATAGCAATATGAAGTCTGTTCACCGACATTATTATACAAAGAGGCAGCAAAGAACATCTCAGGTGGTACACATTACAAAGAATAGTTGTTCCTTTGAATTTTTGAAAAAAAATGTTCCACCATTCAAAGGTTTCAAAGATGTAGCTGTTAAGCGCTGCTCTGGTGCAGAGTCTGCCGTCACATGGAAAAAAGCCAAAGCGATTTCTTTACTGTAAATTTAGCTGCCGCAGCGGCACATCTCCATGTTTTACAAGAGTTTTAAACAACTGCCAGGTAGAGTCTCAAAATCATAACTGGAAAACAATATTTTGTTTTCATTTGCAATTCATTAACCTGCAGCAGCACAATGCATAGGAGTGTTAGTAACAATTATCCTGCCGCTTACGTACATTTTCATCCCTGAGGTGGTTTGTCTCGTGGTGGGTGCAGCAACGCGTTGTATCTGCGCACGCTCCTTAACTCTTACTTACATACCAGTAAGCTTCCAAAAAGCAGAAACACAGAGAGGTGTAGAGATACAGAAATAATGGGTAGGGAATGAGACGCTGATTGCTCCTCTGAGCTCTTGCCTGGGGAGGCAGAAAAAATAATTACACATGCTACCCTTGCTGCTACAAACCAAGGGATGATACAGATAGGATGAGAGGCCTGGAGGCCAAACCTGAGGCCTGTTAACTGACACTAACAGGTCAGTAACTGTACAAGCACAGACACATGCGCGCACACACAGACACACGTGTACAGACAGAGAGAAAGACGCACACAGTCTATGTATTCGTATCTTTACAGGGACTCTCCATTTATTTCTAGGGGCATATCCCTAATCTCAACCATGACAACTTTAAATCGATACCCAGCCGTAACCTTAATTACATAAGTAACCATACAAAATATTTTTGGCATTTTTAGTTTTTCGACTGCATTCACAGATTTCTGTAAAACTGAGGTTTACAGAAAATGTCCCCATTTCATCACATTGTGGGGAAACGTAGTCCCCACAATGTAATGATTGTACACACCCACACACACACAAACACCCCTCACTTCAGAGTTATATCCCACCCCCACTCAGACATCAGGCTGTAAATTTAACCCAGAGGCCAACTTGGGGGATCATAGAGTGGCGAGGGGGTCAAACAAATGTCAGCATGTATTTGTAACAGGGCTGTCAGTATCGATTATGTCAATAATCTACTGATTAATCTGACGATTCATTGAGAAATCGTTTATATAATAATATATACATTGCCATTTTCTAAAGGCAAGAATCAACCACACTCAAAGTGCGCACTCAGTCACACATACACATTTAGACAACCCAATTAACTTTTGATCAAGTTTGATGTTTTCAGACAGTATAAAAAAAACTGATAGATCTGCTGAAATGGCGTGCGCGCACACACACACACACACACCCACACAGGGTGAACAAGCAAATTCTACACAAACAAAGCAGCAGTGTGTGCCAACAGTGCTACCCACACTGTACTGCGATGTTAATATTAACATGGCATTTCATGCACATGTAGTTGTCACATTGCAAGGACTGCGATAGTCTGCTAGGTTCAAATGTCTTAGCAATAAGTTGTGTTAAGACATTTTTTACTTAGTCACAGGAAACCAAACTTAACAAGCATTTCAGCTTTAAATAATGGTTCCTTTTGAGCTGTTTTTTTTTATCAAATCTAAAGTTTACTGCTGCTACTTTTGCATGAGCATTGCATGCAATCTCCGAGACAACCATATCATTTTCATCCTTGCTGTTGGACTGATTCATAAGACTGTGTGGCATTTTTGTGAGATATTAAATAAAATTGAGTGAATAGGAGAAAAGCAAACAAGAACTGGTCATGAATAGGCATTCATAATCTTCTGTATTAAAATATTTGAGAAGCATCTAGCTAGATGAAGGGCCTGAGAGCGCATGTCCTCTCTGTCAGCACCCAGACCACTCTCAAGCCCCAAAACGTCATTCCATAAGACACCATTTTACATAATGCCACAAGGGTCAAAACCTATTACCTTTGTATGCAGTAAGTAGCTGAAAATGATCATGTTGACACAAACATTTTGTTCCTGTTAAGACGCACAAAAAGTGCATGTTAACTTGTCAGTGTTGAGCTTGTTAGTGGCCAAAAAGCTAACACGTTTTACCCCTTTACGGGACTAAAGAAGTCCTGTGTTTCTGTACAAGAGATACTGAACTTCCCGGAGGCTGCACCAGACCCCGTATGAAACTTATTTACTAGTCAATTAGTTTAGACTTTAGACCTATTTTTAGTCGGTTACTCTAGAAAAGTGTGATCATATCTACTCTGTGAAACAATAAATAAAAGGAGTATTCTCCAGACAGAATTGTTTAATGTGAGATCTTTTTATGTGACCTACAACTACTCACACACTTACTTTAAGGCAAAGACATGTTGGCTGTAGTTAGGAGAGCTGTTCCACACATGTACATTATGATGTAACCATTAATATATAAATTATTAAACCAGACTTCACACACAACTGGCACAGTGGTGGAACAAACAACGTATCATGTTGTAATGTCTTTATATCTTTACATCTGATGTATTGAGGCATGCTTTTAGCCCCCTCCTGCACCCAGGTACTCATGAAATATTTTGTATTCCATAGTGACAATATTGAACAACAGCAAGTGATTTGTCAGCACTGCGTTGAGTCTGTTGTCACAACACACTGCAGCACCAATAACTTATTTGACAGACTCTGGTGGCAGTTGTTCTACATTTGGCTATATAATTAATTTTCAACTCCTAAATACCGCAATGTGCTTTTTTTCCATTATTGCGTAGTAGCCCTACCCAAAATACACAATACATTAACAAAAAATGTATTAATTAAAATATTAATTGGTTATCATGCACCATATTATGTAAAGTGATGTGACTAAGCTTTATAGCAGCAATTATTTCGACATACAAGAACCATGAAAAGCAAACTAATTTAAGTCATAGTGATGACAAAGACAGGCTAGTCTACTTCGAAAGGCTAAACAGGACAATGCATTGCATTATTGGGCGAGTACGTGAAACATGAACGTCTTCTTTTAAGATGTATTTCATCGTGCTGTGTGCTGATTTGCAATATTGACAGACGACTGCATTCTCATTCACTTTCAATGTGAAGTGCTTCCACATAAATGATGCTTCGGCTCTTTATTTGGATCCTTATCCTGCACGCACCATATTCCTTCTGGCATATGTCAAGTAATTGAGTAGGATAATTTCAATCTAGGCTTTTTAAATATAGAGTACAGTCAGCCCTCGTGCATTCGCGCTTCGTGATCCGCGAAAATGTAATTTGGAACCGAACTTATTTGAATCCGCGATTTTTTCGCAAATCTGCAAAATCCTCGAAAAACCCTACAGAAGTGTTTATGTTTAATTTTCGTAGTAATTTATGCTTTCATGCCTTTAAGTGTAAAATTGGTAAGAAAAAAAAAATCTACTGTGTTTTTGGGGAAAGTTCAAGACATACAATATAAATCAGTTAAAAAATCCCTTAAAAAACGTGGCTTTCTTATGTACATACTGTACTGTACCTTTACAAGATGTGAATCCCATTCGCAAAGTTTATACCGTTTGGAACGCTAATGGTTACATAAATATTAGGAAATAGTTAATCTACTATTTTGCAATAGTAAGTACACGTTAATGTAAATTCAGCGCACAGAAATGATACATTTCTTGAAAGGTGCTAATGCTTATGTACACAGCAAATGTGTCCCGGATTTCCCTCTCGAGATGCATATGCTATAAGCACTGAAAGGGTTCATTTACTCATTTTACCTTAATGTGAATGCAAAAGAAAACGGCAGCCAATGCCGTGTTCTGTGAATTAGTAGGGGTAACATTAGTATACCGTACTGTAAATGTGCTAGTGTGACAAATATCCATTAGGCGATACTGTACTATATTGTTACATCAAACATTTGACACATTAAAACCAATACATATATCAGATAAAAGCTACTGGAACTAAAAACTTTTTAGCACGCATTTAAAATTGTGAACAGAGTCTGCTGATCACAGGGCTAGTGGAAGAGCATTCCAGAGTCTGGGTGCAATAACCCCAACGGTTTGGTCATCCCGGGTCTGAAGGAAGTGCGTGTGATGAACAAGAGCTCTGCACGTGCACTCCGAGCCATTTCATCCTTGCTCTTGGACTCATTCACAAATGAGGGAGCGCGATTCTAAGATATTTCACAAAAATGAGTGAGGAGGAGAAATGGCAACAAGAAGTGGTCACTAAAAGACATTGGTCTTCCCTTTATGGAAATACTTTGTGTATAGAGATTATATTGAGCAACACAACTTGTGGCAACACCACCAGCTTATTTGAAAGGCTCAATTGGTAGATAAGTTCAATTTCTCTATATTTTTGTGCAACTTTTGCCAATATAAATATTGCAATATTTATCGCAAAAAATTCACATTATGATATGTGAAATTTGTTGAATATCATGCAGCCCATCCACAAACCGTCTTGACCCACAACTGATTTCTATATAATTTCCCTTCTGTTTAAAAACCACCTAACAAAATGCGATGATGTTGGCAGCTTCATTTTCCATTCCCTGCTGATCCAGGGTTCTCTTTAACTTTTTGTTTTATTACATCTTTCCAAGCATCAACCACAGGAGTGGTTCTGCAAAGTCTTACTCCATTTGTTATTCACACGCAAAGAAATAACACACTCTCCACCTGGCAGACTGAAAAAGTGGCTTTCAATTCTCGGCGGGCGTGTCTGAACAGACCTGACCGAGACCATGAAATCCAACGACTGGGCTGTCTGTCAACAGGCAGAGGAGACACTCGGGTCTTAATTACACCTCACCCAGGAGACACAGGGGGAAGAACAGTGTGGATAAACAGCAGCAGTGTTGGATGAAACAGAGACAAATATGTGTTAGAAAACATTTTATAGTTTTTTTACCCATGTGTGGCCCTTGGAATGAGGAACATACTTTTCCAGCAAAAACTAAGGATAAAAAAGGAAAAATAAAGTGTCAGTGATAATAGCAAATGAATGAGTAAATGAACCTTTCAGTAGTGCATTACACTTGGAAGCAACACACAGAACGGTTACAAATGTTGGCATTTCTGAGATGTCTGGAGGCTGCAGGATGGTAGCTTGGTGGTGATGGGAGCACAGAGAGACGGAGAGCCAGCAGGTGTGACATGAATGAAGACAAAAACTAGTCTGACTTGGGGTAGAGAGAAGGGGGTGAAAAGATCATAGAGAAGCATCCATGAGCACATCGCCCATGCTTACTTAATGAACTCTGCTCAGGTCAGCCCCTTCCTCACCGCAGCCAACCCCAGAATATGCCTCTTTGAGGTTCACCATTGCCCCCCTTTTCCCTAAGGGGAATGTTAGCCTTCCAAGGTGATCTCATTTAATTCTACTCTCTCATTTCACTAGGGCAGAGACACAGACTGCTCTGTGGATTCTGTCAGACATGGATATGCCACTGTTGCACAGTGTCCCCTTCCAAGACAAACGGATTCCCAGTTGAGGGTATATTTTCAGAACACATGCACTCAATCTTCATTCGCTATTCAGACTAGAACAATTTTCTAAATGAACTGGAAACGGGGGGGGGAAAAAAACAGCAGGCCTCTGACACCCCCCAGCTGATTCAAACACGATGCTTACAATGACGGTGGCGTGAGAGACAACGGCATGATGCTCCCTGGGCTCCGGCTGGCGGACTTCTCAAAGGCATTCATTGGATGGCCGTCCTTGAAAGCACTATTCATCCTGGATGCAGGAGACCATACTCATTGATCCCAGACTTTTAAAGGGCTCACTTTCTGCAAACGGTTTGATTTCACACCGGCATCATCTGACTGAGCACACTCACATTCTTCTTTTCTGAAATGACCCCGTGCCAGCGGCTGCCACTTAACATTTTAAGCAATTGATTCTGCCCACCCCCAGGCCACAAGAGGTTAGAGGAAACACTCTTCTGGACCTGAACCTTATGAGTTCGGCCCCCCATCTCCCACAGCTGCAGGCAGCTCCACCAGGTAGCCGGAATGTGCCAACAAGACATATGAGCTGCCATAAATCCTGTCCGTCCTACTTTTTTCAGCCTTTGGGGAAAAAAAAAGTGTACGACGCATACAGCAAATACCCCTACCTGTGCAGATACACTAAATGGGCAAAGGAATGGGGGCACACGTCTTAATCATTGAATTCAGGCATTTGATTCAGACCCACTGTCACAGATGTATAGAATCAAGCACCTGGCCATGCAGTCAGGTTTACACACATATATATAAAAGAATGGGTCATTCTGAAGAGCTCAGTGAATTCAAGCTTGGTAATGTCATAGGATGCCACCTTTGCAATAAGTCAGTTTATACAACACTTGTTCTGAACAAGAAATCTGAATGTACAAGAGACGTTCTATGAGTGCAGAGTATAACACCACACTAACATTACACATCAGCTGTATCACTCCACTTTACTGGTGTATCTAAAAACCATTACACATGCCTCTTTTCTACCAACACGGAGGAGTCGGGGGTTTGGCTGGTTCTTGCTCTGTGCATTTTGAGAACCTGCCCGCGTTTCCAATGATTTCGAAAATGAATATAGGCGGGAGTCAGAGTAAAGGTTGATATGTATTCTGTTTTGTTGGATTTATTTGAATCCGTTGCAGATTTTAAGTTTTTATAAGCTGACGAACTGAAAAAAAAGTTTTCAGAATATGATTCGTTGCACACTGTCTCAGTTGCCTGTATCCACTATTGTCTTCTCAAAGGCTCCCTGTCTGTGTGTATAAGTGATTGTATTCTTTATTTTTATTTGTTGGTTTTACCACTGTCCTTTTAAGGATCACACAATAAAAGTCTACTAATAACTGAACTAGATCATGGCTGATGAACTCTTCACCACCTGAGCTCCAAAATATTTCATTTATTAGACGTTATTGCACTAATTAGCTGGCACTGGCGATATTTGACAAAGCTATTTTTTTTGCGGAGGCCAATAAATGTTTCAATTAAAAAACAAAATATGCTGTCTCTTATTACGGTTACCTTACAAATGCTACTCGATGAACTGTTCAAGATTCAAGATTCTTTATTCATCACATGCATAGTCATACATGTATAGCACACAGCGAAATGCATCCTGAACTGACCTTTTCAGACTGCGCAAAAATTTTAAAGCTAAGTAAGCTAAGTAGGTAAGTGAAGTACGTTTTTAAAACTTAAAAGTACGTAAAGTAAGTTAGTAAGTAAAACTCTTTCTGAGTCTCTCTGTCCTGGGTATGATACTCCTGAACCTTTTCCCTGAGTGGAGCAGCCGAAACAGGCTGTTACCAGGGTGGGACGAGTCCTTTATGATCTTTATAGATCTCATCCTGCATCTCTTGTTGTAAATGTCCTTCAGAGATTGGAGGGTTGACCTACAGCATGCTGCATGAATCACCCTCTGCAAGGCTTTGCAGTCCTGAACACAGCTGCTCCCGAATCATGATGCAATGCTCTGCGTGAGGATGCTTTCCACAGCTCTGGAGTAGAAGGTCCTTAGGATCATTGGAGAGACCCCAAACTTCCTCAGCTCCTCACCCTCTCTACTGGAGTCCTGGTGATGAGAGGCTTGTGATGGTGCTCATGTTTCCTGCTAAAATACAACACCAGCTCCTTGGTCTTGCTGACGTTCAGCTGGAGGCGGTTTTCCTGACACCACCAGGTTCTCCACTTCTCTCATGTAGGCTGTCTCATCGTTGTTGGAGACTTTATGATGGTGTTGGAGCAAAGAGTGGTCACACAGTCATGGGTGTAGAGGGGGTACAGCAGTGGACTAAGCACACAACCTTGCAGAGCTCCAGTGTTGGTGATGATACTGCTGGAAATGCAGTTACCAACTCTCACCACTTCCGTTCTGCCTGTGAGGAAGTCCAACACCCATACACACGAATGGCTTTTGTGTCCTAAATCCCTCCGTTCAGTGAACAGTCTAATGGGTACTATTGTATTGAATGCTTACATAGTTACCCTGTTTCTTGCCCAAATGGCTGAGGGTGGGGTGCAGGACAGGGGAAATCTGTAGGTCTGTTGGGGCGGTAGGCAAACTGGAGTGGGTTAGTGGAGCTGAGGATGGAGGAGGAGATGGTGACTTTTAGCAGCTTCTCGAACACCTTCATGACTACAGATGTAAGTGCCACAGGTTGGTAGTCATTCAGGCAAGAGGGCTGCTTGTTCTTCAATATTGGGACGATAGTGAATCTTTTGAAGCATATGGACTGTACCAGAGACTCGTTAAAGAAGCTGGTGAAGACTCCTGACAGCTGATCAGCACAGCAGGCGCCCGAAGATGTCGTCTGGCCTCACCGCTTTCCTGCTATTCACCTGCTTCAGCGCCACGAGCACGTTGTGCTCTGCAATGCTGATGACGCGCTCGTCACTGATAACATCACTGTCGTCAGGCTGTAGCTAGTGCTAGCCGCGCCGCTAGCCTCAAACCAGGCGTAGAACGCATTCAGTCATTCGGCGAAAGCAGAGTTGGCTCTTACCGGTACAATGTCTTTCACCTTGCAGTCCATGATGGCGCACAGTCTGTGCCACATGCTGTTGAAGTGAGACTCCACGCACTCCCCGTACCGGCATTGGGCATCTCTCACCATACACTGAACACCGTATGAAGGTAGGCACCCATATCGGCGGTAGTGAGTCCGGGGTTATAAGTGAAAACTGATTTCCTATGTCCTGCAGTGTTCTGCTGTCATAAGTTACCAGACCTGAAGATGTACTGAAGTTAAAAAGTACTACAAACAAATAACGGAAAATACGTACAGTCTGGAAGGAGCAGTCAGGATATATTGAAGTACAACCGCACTCCTTCTCATTTGTTATTGATTAAATGTGAAATTTCTTCCCTGCTAGATATTCCACAATTTTAAGCAGTGTTATTGCAAAGTGGAAATGTTTAGGAACAACAAAACTCAGCCATGAAGTGGCATACCACATAAAGCAGGGTTCTCAAACTGCAGTCCTGGAGGGCCGCAGCCCTGTGTAGCTTATTTCTTTCCCTGTTCCAACAGATATGATTCAACTCAAGAGCTGTGTGGTAATTAGGTAAGTAGTTGAGTCAGGTGTTTTTAATGAGGGTAAACCAAAAACTGTGCAGGGCTCCGGCCCACGAGGACTGGAGTTTGAGACCCCTGACATAAAGGAACAGAGTGGGGTCAGCAAGTGCTGAGGCGCATAGTGCATAAAAGTTGCCAAAGCTCTGTTGACTCATTAACAGCAGAGTTTCAAACTTCCTCTGGCATTAACCCCAGCACAAAAATGGGCTTCCGTGGCTGAGCAGCTGCATGCTTCTCTGTCTGGAAGTCTGATGGATGAGTCTGGGTTTGTCAGATGTCAGAAGAACATTACCTCACTGACTGCATTGTGCCAAAGTGCAAAGTTTGGTGGGGGAGGGACAATGCTATGGGGTTGTTTTTCAGGGGTTGGGCTAGGCTCCTTAATTCCAGTGAAGGGAACTCTTAATGCTTCAGCATACCAGGGCATTTTGGACAATTCTATGTTTCCAAATGTGTGGGAACAGTTTGGAGAAGGCCAAACTGTGTCCCAGTGCACAAAGCAAGGTAAACCATGGTTGGGTAACATGGTTGAGTGAGTCTCGTGTGGAAGAACTTGACTGGCCCGCACAGTGTCCTGACCTCAACCCTATTGAACACCTTTGGGATGAACAAGAACAGAGATTGTGAGCCAGGTCTTCACGTCCAATAACAGTGCTGACCTCACAAATGGTCTTCTGGATTAAAAGGCGGTAATTCCAACATACACGCTCCAAAATCTTATGGAAAGCCTTCCCAGAAGAGTGACAGCTGTTATAGCTGCAAAACGGGGGACCAACGCCATACTGATTAGGACTGTAACAGTACATGTATTTGTACCGAAATTTTTCGGTACAGGTCTTTCAGTTTGGTACACATATATACCAAACAAATGTAGCAAATGCAAATCTTTGTGTTTGTGTGTTTCCCCCGAGCAATATTCAGGAAGGGGCGGGTGAAGCCGCACCACTAGACATGCTCCTTTGTGCAAGGAAGTTGTTAATGTCAATTTTTTTTGTTATGCTTTGTATGTTTTGAGACAATATTTGTGTTGCACAGTTCGAATATGAAGCGGAAAGCTGCTGATGTAAATGCAGTACAGATCAGGTACAATTAATTTTCTAAATGTGCACCTTAATGGACATTTATTTTTATTTACTTGAGAGAATATTTATTTACTGATTTACTTTTAAAGTAAATTTTAGTTTTTTATTGGTTGGTTGCAGCAGTATTGACAAAGACTTTTTATTTAAGAAAGACAGTCTTACTTTGTTCAGTAAACTGCTGTTTAATAAAGAAAGAAAGAAATAATGTTTTGTTTCTTTTACCTCCGCTGTACCGAAAACGTACCGAACCGTGACTTCAAAACTGAGGTGTGTACCGAACCGCAACTTTAGTGTACCGTTACCCCCCTAATACTGATGCTTGTGGATTTAGAATGGGATGTCACAAAAGTTCCAGTAGGAACTAGGTGCTGCGATACCTTTGTCTAAATAGTGCATGTAAAGAAATGAGCAACCTGAGATACAGGACACACAGATGGCATGAAGACCATTCGATAAGCTACCTAACACAGTCAGAGTTTCCATTCACACAATTTAGATAGCAGTGATCCTAAAACACAGCCTGTCTATATGGTAATCATCTGATGTACATAGCTGCATGAAAGCTAAATGTGCTAAAGTTGTAACAATGAGTAACAATGACCAGCTGCTTAATTACCTGAGGTGGAAACATCCCCTGCTAAATATTTCCCAGCAATATTATCATACTCCTATGCCTCAGCTGAGTGGAAATGTGAAGGTGCTGCTGGTACTTAATGCATTTTCACTTTGAGAAAAAAGTTCCACAGTAATAAAAAAAAAAAAAAAAAAAAAAACCAGGATCATTCACACTGCAACCAAGCACTGAAAAGTGCCCAGAACCACATGGTCTGCTAGCGAGCATTAATGAGGTTTGTTGCGTCTGCTCAGGAGAGAGCCGAACAAATGTCAGGAGCTCCAGAGGAGGGGAATCAGTCTGGTGATGATAGAGGCTCCCGCTCTACTAATCACATTCTAATTCCGAGCAGGCCTCCCTATGGGACAGTCTGTACCTCCTGTCTTCCAGCAAGAGACCACAGTCTACCCCATCGCATAGATCAGCTCTTACACATGTACACCCTCACAAGCAGGTCATGTGTCCTCCTGCACATGGCAACTGACACGAGCACAGGCACAGCAAAGCCACCACTGAAAAAGGTCATAAAATGGGACATGGGAACAAAACCAGCAGGCACAAGAGAAAGAATAACGTCGCTAAGAGACGTATGAGGTCACGGTGCCAGGCTTGGCTAGAATTATGGCATACTTTGGTCTTTTTGGTATACCATGGTATTTTGAAATTGGTGAAATTGACTATAAACTATGACTATTTATCCAACATTTTATAAAATACCGTGTTTGAAAACTTTTCAGTTATACAACTTCAGGACAGAACAGCCATTCTGTTGTGAACATTACGGCTTTTTGTTTAAGGTGTTAGATTTGCTGCAGTTATTAACACTAATGGCACATTAGCCCAAACAAAAGCGCTGCATATGCCAAAGTGCGACGAGCTTGAAGGTTAAGGGAGTTTGCCCACTGGTTTGGGAGGCAGGCAGTTGTAGTGTTAACTGGACAGTTGTGCTTTTTACCACTTAATGCAGCGGCGCACATACACTGCTCAAAAAAGTTAAAGGAACACTTTGAAAACACCGTCAGATCTCAATGGGAAAAAAATCATGCTGGATATCTATACTGATATGGACTGGGTAATGTGTTAGGAATGAAAGGATGCAACATCGGTTGAGGGAAATGAAAATTATCAACCTACAGACAGCTGAATTCAAAGACACCCCAAAAATCAAAGTGAAAAAATGATGCAGTAGGCCTGTCCATTTTGCCGAAATTCCATTGTAGCAACTCAAAATCGTACTCAGTAGTTTGTACTAGGAATGCACTGATACAACTTTTTCAGTTCTGATACCGATACCTGGGCTTTGGGTATCAGCCGATCCAGAGTACCAATCAGATACCGGTGATTAATAAATACGAAATATGTCAGACTTTGGAGAAGAGATGAAAATTATATTTAAGGAGACATCAGGCTTAAATACTTGACCTAAATACCTCATTTTGAAAGACAATGTAAAAAATACGCACACACAAATATGTATAAGCTGAATTATTTACTATTAACATAATACTAACAACCTGGTAACAGTAAAGTAACAAATTCCAATTCCAATGTAAGTAATGTTATAAGAATACCTTTCGGTTCAGCAATCTTCAGGAATTAAAATTGCAGTATACAACAATACAAGTGTATTAAATGAAAAGACCGCACTTTGAGGCTCGCATCTTGCATGCAACCAGTGTGCAGTTAAACTCAAAAGTGATAATGGGCACACATCAGAGCTCCAGATATCAGTAGTGAAGCCACATCCTTTTATCATTTTTGGTACATGTTCGCATACTTTTTTGTGAAAGCTCGGGTGGAGCGGTCTCAGAGAAATATTTCCGTGATGGCAAACTGTACCGTGGTTCAAAGTGTTCAATCAGGCGGTGGAATCCCTCATTTTCTACAACTTTCAGGGGTTGCTCATCCAGAACAATCAACTCGAGTACCTTTTCTGTTATTTTTGTCACTTTTACAGTATTGCTGGGGGGTTTCTCATGTCTTTGCAATGCTGCCTGTAGAGTTAACTGCTTACAAAGTTAACAAAAAACAGTTAACAAAAACAGTCCCCTGTTTTTGTTTTGTTCAACTCTCTGGCATGATGCTTCTGGAGGTGCTTTATTAAGTTGGTCGTGTTATACCTTGCAGTGCTGCTGCCTCCCCGTGAAACATTGGCTTTTGCAGATATTGCAAACAGATGACATTTTGTTGTTAGCTCCCTCCATACTGTTAACTGTTCTTGTAGCTTTTCTTAACAAAACATGCTGGTTTAACTGCGCGCAACTGATGCATAACGGAGTTTGCGCGCGCTTGACGTAGCTTCTGCACGTGTACAAATAAATTATAAAGTTTTTCTGTAATCAAACATATCGGTGCCATAGATCAGCCCAATGCTACTGATCTCTGACCCCCCCTATTTAAGCCATTATTGGACCGATATGCGATATAGGTACTGGATCGGTGCATCCCTAGTTTGTATGGCCCCCATGTGCTTGTATGCATGCCTGACAATGTTGGGGGATGTTCCTAATGAGATGACAGATGGTGTCCTGGGGGATCTCCCTGATCTGGACCAGGGCATCACTGAGTTCCTGGACAGTCTGACGTGCAACCTGGCGGCGAAACAATGTCCCAGAGGTGTTCTATTTGATTTTGGTCAGGCGAGCGTGGGGACCAGTCAATGGTATCAATTCCTTCATCCTCCAGGAACTGCCTGCATACTCTCGCCACATGAGGCCAGGCATTGTTGTGCACCAGGTGGAACCCAGGACCCACTACACCAGCGTAGGGTCTGACAATAGGTTCAAAGACTTCATCCCGATACCTAATGGCTAAGTGCTCTTGTCTAGCCTGCAGAGGTCTGTGCATCCCTCCATGGATATGCCTCCCCAGACCATCACTGACCCACTACCAAACCGGTCATGCTGAACAATGTTACAGGCAGCATAACATTCTCCATGGCTGCTCCAGACTCTATCACGTCTGTCACATGTGCTCAGAGTGAACCCTGCTCTCATCTGTGAAAAGCACAGGCGGCCAGTGGCAGACCTGCCAATACTGGTATTCTATGGCAGATGCCAATCGAGCTCCATGGTGCCAGGCAGTGAGTACAGGGCCCGCTAGAGGACGTCGGGCCCTCATGAAGTCTGTTTCTGATTGTTTGGTCAGAGACATTCACACCAGTGGCCTGCTGGAGGTCATTTTGTAGGGCTCTGGCAGTGCTCATCCTGTTCCTCCTTGCACAAAGTAGCAGATACCGGTCCTACTTATGGGTTATGGACCTTCTACGGCCCTGTCCAGCTCTCCTAGAGTAACTGCCTGTTTCCCGGAATCTCCTCCATGCCCTTGAGACTGTGCTGGGAGACACAGCAAAACTTCTGGCAATGGCATGTGTTGATGCGCCATCCTGGAGGAGTTGGATACCTGTGCAAACACTGTAAGGTCCAAGTATTGCCTCATGCTACCAGTAGTGACACTGACTGTAGAGAGAGAAAAAAACAGTCAGAAAAGATAAAGAGGGAAAAATGTCAGTGGCCTGTTGAACCCGTTAAACCATTCCTGTTTTGGGGGTCGTCTCGTTGTTGCCCGTCTGGTGCACCTGCTGTTAATTTCATTAACAACAAAGCAGCTGCATTTGTAAAAAGCATAAAATGAGTGAAGAGGAGAAAGGCGAACAAGAACTGGTCATGAAGAGGCATTCGTATTCCGCTGTATGGAAATATTTTGTATTCCATAGGGACAATATCAAACAAAAGCAAGGGACTAGTCAGCACTGCTTTGTGTCAGTTATCACAATGCACAGCAACACCAATAACTTATTTGACAGACTGGTGGTAGATAACTATATAGCTAAAGAGAACTTCATTTTCAAAATCTCAATGTGAATTTTTTTCTATCGTTCAGCTTTTCTAGTATCGTTAATTAATATTAATTGGTTCTTATGTACTGTATTATGTAAAAATGGATGTGGCTAAGTGACGGGACTAACCTTCTTAGCAGCGATTATTTTGACATAAATCATAATAAGCAATACAATTTAAGTCAAAGTGATGACAAAGACAGGCTAGGCTACTCAGATTCTAAATGCCACATATGTATGGCTAACCTCGCTTTATTGGGTGATTCCATCAAATCTAATGTCTTCTTTTAAGATATATTTGCACTGTAGTCATGCTATGGTGATGTGTAATTTCTGCTTTGGAATACTAGCCAACGACTGCATTCTCATTCACTTTTAATGTGAAGTGCTTCCATACATTTAATACTTAAGCTCTTTATTTGGACCTTCGCCCCTGCATGCACTGTCTTCCTTCTGCCATACTGCTGAGTAATTGAGAAGGAAAATTTTAATCTTTGATTTTTAGTAATTGAGTTTAAATCAAGTGACCGTGACAGCTCTACTCGAAATGATCAACACTGATCAACATGACCTCACAAGATCTTATGGAGCTGAATATGATCCTCAGGTAAAAATAACTACAGATTGTTGTCTTGATGTAGAAGTGATTAACCAACAATAAAAATGTTTTAACGCACATCATATCTGTATTTCAACCACGACAAGGTCATACAGATTAATATTTCATTAATTCAGTAATGAGATATCTATCTTTTGAAACAATTTGAATTGCGTCACGTGTCGGTTGATTAAATGTTAAGCTAAAGTCATGGTGTTGGCCCCCTTTGTGAGTATTGTGCAGTGGCACAATTTGTATACAGGCTTGTCCTGTGTGGTACCGTTTTCATTTGGTACAAAGCGATAGTATTTCCAGACGCCACTCTGGCTATTGATTAAGCACAGATGTTATAGCTCTGATGATTCTGAACTAGTTATCTAGGGTGGGTGATACTGCACTCAGGTCTAGGCATGTGCATTGGTAGCCTAAGGGCCTCGAGGCCAGTTCATGCTTCACTTCTCCGCATGTGCTTTTGGTTGTGGACGAGGGGATGTGACGTAAATTTCATCATCAGGGGTTAGCTACAGATGGCTGCGGTCGGTGCACGGGTAGCGCAGATATGTATGTAGCAGGATTCACGCATGTCCTTGCACATCGACCACACATATGCAGGGTAATTACATATTTCCAGTAGGTGGCAGCACAGACTTTCACAGATCAATGGATAACAATGAAGAAGTAGAAGAAAAAATTATTATTTTAGAGTCCTTGTACAGTAGGTCACCATAACTACTACTACGAGGAGGGTCAGAGGCACCACCATATCTAATTTTTCATGGTGTCCAAATATACCGTGATATTTAAAAAAAAAAAAAAAAAAAACATTATTCAGCCATTTTTAAAACTGGCTGATAAAATGCACTGGAGGGGGGTGGGGATGGCTGAGGGTCAAAAGCATTTCAATATGCTGCGGTATGCCATAGTATCGTAGTACGTGGTACCCCCCAAGCCTTGACTAATAACTTTAAAACTACTGATAAATGTTTACCTGTGTCTCTACAATGTTTCTATTTTGCATCTGCCCTTTCTTGGTCTGGTGGAATATCACTGCTGTAAGCATGCACTGACCGTGACCATCTGCATCCGCAGTGAAATGCAGCGTGAAGCTGCCACGTGCACGACCGTCCTCAACCCGAGAGCACACACAAAAAAGTTAATTATGAATTGGCCTTCAGTGGTCAGAGCGAACCAGAAATGCAGGCTATAAAATCAATACCATAAGAAAATGAGTAATTAAACCATTTATACATGATAGAATAGATACTTTCAGTACATTAGATACTTTTGACAACACTACAGCAGATGGCATACAGTGGATTTAAAAAGTGTACACACCCCTGTTAAAATGTCAGGTAAAAAAATTTAAAATAAAATGATGTGTCATTTCAAAACTTCTCACCTTTAATGTGACCTATAACTGGTACAATTCAATTGAAATACAAACAAATCTGTTAGGGTGAAAAATGTAAAAGATAAAAAAAACATAACAACAACAACAATAAGCTGGTTCCATAAGTGTGCACACCCTTAAACTAATACTTTGTTGAAGCACCTTTTGAATTTATTTCAGCATTCAGCCTTTTTGGGTTGGAGTCTATCAGCATGCTACATCTTGACTTGGCAGTATTTGCCCACTCTTCCTCGCAAAAGTGCTCCAATCTATCAGATTGCGGGGGCGTCTCTTGTGCACGGCCCTCTTCAAGTCACCCCGCAGATTTTCAATTGAATTTAGGTCAGGGTTCTGGCCGGGTCATTCTAAAACAATTTTTTTTTCCTGGTGAAGCCAATCTTTTGCTGATTTGGATATACCCTTGGGTCATTGTTGTGCTGAAAGGTGAAATTCCTCTTCATCTTTAGCATTCTAGCAACACCTGAAGGTTTTCAGCCAAAATTTACTGGTATTTGGAACTGTTCATAATTTCCTCTACCTTGATCAAAGCCCCAGCTCCAGCTGAAGAAAAATAAACCCCCCACCAGCATGCTTCACCGTGTGGTTCTTTTGGTGATGCACAGTGTTGTTTTTGACCCAAACAAACCTTTTGGAATTGTGCCCAATAAGTTCAACCTTGGTTTCATCAGACCATAACACATTTTCCCACATGCTTTTGTGAGACTTGTTGGATATCTTGCAAAATTTAGCTGGGCCTGGATGTTTTTCTTTGTAAGAAGAGGTTTCTGTCTTGCGCCCCTACCCCATAGTCCAGACATATGGAGAATACAGGGCACTGTTGTCTCATGTAGTATACAACCAGTGCTAACTGCAGCTCCTTTAGTGTTGCTGTAGATCTCCCGGCAGCCTCCCTGATGAGTTTTCATCAGTATTGGAGGGATGTCCAGTTCTCGGTAATGTCACTGTTCTCCCATATTTTCTCCACTTCTTGATGTCTGTCTTCACTGTGCTCCATGTTATATCTAACACCGTGGAAAAATCTTTGTACTCTTCTGCTCACTGATGGTTTTCAACAATGAGATCCTCTAGATCAGGGGTGTCAAACTGCAGTCCTGGAGGGCCGGAGCCCTGTGTAGCTTAGTTCTTTCCCTGTTCCACCACAAACGATTCAGCTCAACAGCTATGTAGCAATTAGCACAAGGAGTTGAATCGGGTGTGTTAAACGAGGGGAAACCCAAAAATGTGCAGGGCTCTGGCCCCCCAGGACTGGAGTCTGACACCTGTGCTCTAGATGCTTTGTAAGCTCTCTGCGAACCATGGCTTTTGCGGTAAAATGCTACTGAGTGAATGTCAGGAAAATCCTACTAGGACAACTGAACTTTATTTGGGGTTAATCAGTCACTTTAATTGATGGCAGGTGTGCACCAAAAAGACTGAATGCTGTAATTAAAATCAAAAGGTGCTTCAACAAAGTATTAGTTTAAGCGTGTGCACACTTATGCAACTAGCTTATTGTACATTTTTTTCCCCCCTAACAGATTTGCTTTGCAACTGAGTTGTACAAGTCACATTAAGGGTGGGAAAACGTTTGAAATGAGACTCAAATGTTAAAATTGGGATAGTGTGAACTGGGACTTTGCCGTCTTACTCATTTGACTTCCTCTGCCGTCCCTTGGAGGATGGGCTCCCCCTTTGAATCTGGTTCCTCCAAAGGTTTCGTCCTTCTAGGGAGTTTTTCCTTGCCACTGTCACCACCAGCCTGCTCACTGGGGGCTTTGGGTGCAGTTGCTGTAAAGTGCTTTGAGGCAATGTAATGTTGTGAAATTGTGCTATACAAATAAAATCAAACTGAAGTGAATTGATTTGTTGTGTTATTGTGTTTATTGTGTGTTGCTGCATTAGTTTGTCTGTGTTTTCCGTTTTTTTGTTTTCTAGTGTTTGACTACTTTTCTCCGCACTTTAACTTGGCGTGGTCGTTTTGTCTGCTTCGCCATTGTTTGTTTACACTCCCAGCTCGCTGTTACTAAGCACGCATTACTCCACGTTGCCCCAGAGTTTACATCGAACTCATCATGGATACTCTCGGACGCTTCTGGGTGTTTTCCCTGCTGTTATGGCTCTCTGTGGAGTTTATTTCGGCGAACATCAGCGACCTGGATCTTCCCAACATGCAGCGAGTCACATACACCAGGAACTTTTTGCTGAAACTCGGACTGCGCCCCCAAAACACCGTTACCACAGACGCAATACCCCAGGAATTACTCAGGACCACCAGACACACAAGGAAAAGAAGGTGAGGAGGAGAAGGAAGAAAAAGGGTGGAATCGGAGCCAGACTTAAGAGGGAGAATTGTAAACATCTTGGCTAATGTGCGCTCTTTGCGCAACAAAACAGACGTGCTGCAAGCCGATGCGACCTACATGCATGAATACAAAACAGCTTCGATTCTCGCATTCACGGAAAGATGGCTAAATAAGAACGACAGTGACGATATGTTGCACATTGATGGCTTCGGTTCCCCCGAGACTTGACCAAGACACTGAGCTCACCGGCAAACAACATGGAGGCGGCGTCTACCTTTATGTAAACAAACGCTGGTGCTCAACGATCGTCGTCCGGGAGCTGTGCAACAAAGACACTGAACTTCTGCCAGTCTCCCTCCGCCCTTTCTACCTCCCCAGAGAGTTCCCTCAGCTCTTTTTCATCCTGGTCTACAACCACCCCAGAGCAAATACAACAG
Source organism: Mormyrops attenuatus (assembly GCA_026777985.1). Classification (NCBI taxonomy): domain Eukaryota; kingdom Metazoa; phylum Chordata; class Actinopteri; order Osteoglossiformes; family Mormyridae; genus Mormyrops; species Mormyrops attenuatus. Next base: position 19,458,400 of record JAODKC010000064.1, read on the forward strand.
CAGCCACAGAACACCCTGGACAATCTGGAACTCATCTCCTCTGACTCTCCCAAATTCATCCTGGGAGACTTTAACCACCGCTCCTTGACAAGTGCCTTAAAGGATATCAGCAGTACGTCACTTGCACCACCCGCCGGGAGAAGACACTGGATAAGTGATATGGATCAGTTTCTGGTGCGTACATATCCATCGCCCTCCCCCCTCTTGGCTCGGCTGATCACCACATCATCCTGCTAGCACCAACCTACACCTCGGTTATAAAGAGGACAGAGAAGGTTGTCAAAAACATTCAGCAGTGGACCAGTGACAGCATTGCAACTCTGCAAGGATGTTTTGAAACCACAGACTGGGACAACCTCCTTTCCACCACCAGTAACATCAACGAGCAGGTGGACACAGTGTCCTCATAAATCACCTTCTGTGTGGACAGTATTATCCACACCAAGAAGATTACCATCTTCCCAACCAATAAGCCCTGGATTACTAAAGAACTAAAAGAAATCCTAAATAAAAAGAAGAAGACATTCTTCACAGACACTGAGTCTGAGAAGAAGGAGGTAAACAGGGAGGTTAAGCGTGCCATAAAGAATGCCAAGCTGAGATACAAAAAAAGGTGGAGGAGAAATTTACATAAGGAAGCCTCCGATCAGCTTGGCACAGGATCAAGAACATAGCTGCTGTGAACACCGCCTCCACCATCCACAGGTCCATCCAAGTGGCAGGTCACAGCCCAGCAGCCCTCCCCAACAACCTCAACTCCTCCTTCACTAGGTTCGAGACTGACAACTCCTCCCATCTCAAAGACTTGGTCTCCTCCCTCACACCCGCAGGAACAGAACTTTCCTTCGACATGGAGGAGGTGGTGAGAGCCCTCAAAAGGACAGCACCCGGCCCAGACAACATCAGTGGCTGCGTCCTGCGGTGCTGTGCAGAGCAGTTGGGGGGCGTGTTTCAGTGCCTGTTTCAAAGATCAATGGACAGCAGCACAGTCCCCCAGCTGTGGAAGCACTCCACTGTGGTCCCCATTCCGAAAAAGTCCTCAGTTAAGGTCCTGAATGATCTCAGGCCTGTGGCTCTTACCTCACTGGCAATGAAGGCCATGGAGAATCATATCATCAAGGTGACCAACCCACTCATGGACCCTCCCCAGTTCGCATTCCAGGCATGCAGGGGGAGTTGACGATGTGAAAATGTTCATCATGGACAAGGTACACAAGCATCTGGAACTCCCCAACACCTCAACTAGACTCCTGTTTGCAGATTTCTCATCTGCATTCAACACTTTGCGACCACACATCCTGGTAGAGAAACTCTCCACCCGCTTCCACCTGGATGACCAGCTCACTCTGTGGATCACCAACTTTCTGACCAACAGGACACAGAGTGCTGGTCAACAACACCTTCTCTGATCTCTCCATCACTTCCCCTGGCTCCCCCCAAGGCTGCGTCCTGTCACCTCTTCTGTTCATCCTGTACACTAATGACTGCAGGTCCTCCCACCCAGACTGTGAAAATAGTGAAGTACGCAGATGACACAGTTCTCCTGTCTCTGCTCTCTGGCTCCTCACATTACCACAGCTCAGTGCTCAGTGAGTTTGTGCAGTGGTGTGACAATGCCTTCCTGGAGCTAAACGTGGAGAAGTCCAAGGACATGGTGGTGACCTTCTCCAGTAAACAGAGGGAGCTGGCGACAGGATCTGTCAGCATAATCCACGGGTAGATAGTGGAGGTGGTGGAGGAGTACAAATATCTGGGCACTATCTTCAACTGCACCCTAAAGTTTGCCTCCAACACCGAGGACATTCTAAGGAGATGTCAGCAGCGGCAATATCTCCTAAGGAAGCTCAACAGCTTTGGGGTCAACAAGGTCATACTCAGAACCTTTTACTACTCCTTCATTGAGTGTCCTCTGTTTTTCCATCGCCTGCTGGTATCACTCCACCAGCCTGTAGCACAGGACCCACCTGCACAACACAGTGCAGTCTGCTCTAAGATCATCGGACTCCCGGTGAGAGCACTTCCATCCCTGTGTGAGCAGCAAACTCTAAAAGCAGCGTGCAGGATTCTGCAGGACCCCTCCCATGCTCTGTTCCCAGAGTTTGAGTGGCTCCCCTCAGGATGACGGCTCCGCTGTCCCGGCTGCAGGACACAGAGGAGGAGAGCGACCTTTGTTCCCAGGGCCGTTCAACTCCTCAATTCACAGATTTCTCTTCCCCACCGCCACCCGGGCCGTCAGTCATTCTGCACTTGAGTCCCCCCATGCCCACTAACAATCCCTCCCTTTACATATTTACCAGTTATTATTTACCTGATTCACTGCAATTTTGCACAGCATCTTTCAAACACTGTTGCACTTTCTGTCACTGTTTCCTGTCCTTGTTCAACTGCCCTGTGCGCCTTTAATTGCCCCTCGGGGACAAATAAAGTTATTTGAATTGAATTGTGGTCTCATATTTTTTGTATCACAAAAACCTGGCATTTTAACAGGGGTCTGTAGACGTTTTATGGGCCATTCTGAGGGGACATTCACAGAAACGTCAAGTTGCAGGATGTCTTTGCCAAGAGCCAATCCTCATCCTGCAGCACATTGGTCAGAGTGGGAGCTTGAGAGGAAAGCTCATGCAGTCAGATGCAGAAGGCCAGCAGCCACCACATCTGTAAAGAGGACCACGGGGAGCTGCACTAAGTAGGATGGGCGTAATGGGCAAGTGAGCACAGTGGAAAGCAGAAGGTTAGGCGTGGACTAACCTTCCCAAGCAGACTCACAGCTTATAAATGTAGTGATGAAATAATGATTAAAGCGACAGATGCAGCAGGGAAATCATGACCTGCCCATCACACCAACCAACCCAGAACCCTCAATATGAGACCAGAGCAGTGCTGGACACGGAAGGCTCCTAAAGGGGGATAAGTGCGTAGCAGGAAGCTTTGGCGGATGCCAGCGGGGGATGCTAGCATGTGCCTAGCAGATAAAGCTATAAAAGGGCCTGGTTCTCCTCACTTGAAACACTTCTGTCAAAGTGCTAAACTTAACAGCATGAAACATCTGCCCGGAAACAGCTTTCCGTTTTCAGTGATGGACGAGTTGCAGTGGCATAGGGACATCACACCAGCTGCCTGTTTGCGAATAGTGATGTTGGCATCTGCATCCGTGTCCGCCCCCGCAACAGGCTGCCTGACAGAAAGCATAGCCGTGACAATGAGCCAGCCAGCGCTTCCACAGGGCACTGCAGCGACCCCTCCCTATGCACAGACCCTCTGCCAGCGGACTATGGAATTTAATGAGCCTGGACAGCAGGCCTACTGTCAGCACTTGGACAATATCCCCAAGCCCATAAGCAGAAAGCACTCAGGATGTTTACATGCACTAAGTCGAGCTACGGTTATCTTTAAGCTTAACTACGCCATTTAATCGGACTGCTGTCCTTGTCCCAGTATACAAGGACGGGAGGGGAATAGATTTATTGACCAAAGTATGTTTGACTCCGCTACAATAGGTGGCGGTATGGCTCCTTTCAGCTTGTTAGTACTGGGCTTTTTCTGGTTGACCTGTTGTGTCACAGATGTAAAAATTAATTAAATTGTTAATAATCGATGCAATGAAGTGACACAAGCTTTAATTGCGATCTGGTCAGAAGAACAGATACAACAAGATCAGGATAGCATAACAAGAAATAAAGTATTTTGTATAATATGCTATGACATAAAAATGTTTTAGTGAGGCTTAACTCCCTGTGCTATAATATCTGTACCAAATAGAAGGTAAGAAAAAGCCTGATCTTAGTCTAGCTGTCTAGCGATATAAGAATTGGATGTGCATAACATGCGATGTAGGGCTTTAATATCACACATCGTCCAGTCCTAAAATATACTACAGCCATTTTTTAAATTCAGTACAAGATGTCATACGGCCCCAGTACCATATTTTACCCCAGTGGAAAACATACACCTTGAAATACCGTACTTTTAGTACCTTCTTGAAGTATCAAAAGTACAGTACCTGGTGCAGTGGAAAAGCTCGTGTCCACTGAAGCCTTGGACGCCTCGCACCAGATGGACAGGACCTTCAGGTCCAGCCCATGCCCAACAAAGCTGCTTTCTCACAGAAGACAGTTTGATTAATTTACCATTCCTTGCCACATAAACCAGAGGGTAACAGGCAGATTAAAAAGAAAATTCTAAATCACAGAATAAGAGCACTGCTAACTGCACCCCAGGCCAGTCGCTAATGCTATGCATCTGAACATTAGAGAGTCCGCGGGAGGTATTTTAACTGATGCAAAATGCAATGATAACCCCAGCAATTAGCCTAATTTGCACCTACCAACTTGCATATTTCAGTCTTCAAACATGGAGCTGTGTTCCCGGCGTTCGTTTCTGCGAAGTCGCACGGCACTCAATGGAGACTGCAGCCTCCTGATTACATTCAATTTCCTACAGATGAGCAAAAAAGGGACAATCTTAATTTTTTTTAGGCACTGCGTTTCACAGTTGACAGCCCCACATCCATGCTACGACCATCACCCCACACATCCTTACTAAAGTAACGAGTCAATAAGTTTTATTTTAAGGCTTTGTGTAGTATATTTACAAACATCACTTCAAATGAAGGAAAAATCCCCTTTGACAGTATGAGCTATACAGATTACAAATGCAAATGTAGAAATGTAAATCCTCTCCCCCAAGAAAAACATTTTAAACTGCCTTATTAATTTAAGGTGACCAACTAATTTCAAACATGCTGCATTTAAAATGAAGACTCTGATCTTAAAACGATGTGATGAAGCCACACTGATTCCAGCATGCTGACTCAACACAGCAGCATCCAGTGAAACCAGAAGAGCTGAGTTGGGACTTGCTCACTGAGCCCCCCCAAACCAGAAAAAACCACTATGAGGAGCTCCAGCCTCCCACAAAAGGCTCAGGCTTTCTGCGCTTATTTGGACATGATCCTGTGCCTGCAAAGAGCTCTATCCCATTACCGTGCAACACTAAGGAAGGTGGAACATGACTGGTGGAACATGACAGTGCAAATATTTCCTAGGTGGGACACTTCTCATGGGCAAGAGAAAACTTCTGGACTGACTTCTGAAGGTATAGGTCTCCGATGAGTCAGACAAGTGAAGGGCTACCATCTGGCACATGCACGAAGCAGCCACAGAAATCAAGGGCTGAGTAACACCAGATCACTGGCACCAAGGAGGCAAAAACTCGCCCATGCTTGTGGAAGAAGGAACAGCCATTCTCAAGTACTCCATTTCGCACATAGACTGATGTCTCAATGAATCACAGAGCTAATTTTAGTTGCAGATGGCCCATGGGGACAGAGCACACTGGCTACCAGCATAACAATGCTACAGTAATAAATACATATGGACACTTAAAAGCCCATTAACGGGAAACATTATCACCAGTTAGCAGCAGAAAGCCTCTGCGCTCTGGTTACGCTTTTGGACAGTGGATGTTTCTTCACTGAGAACTGAGAATCAGCATAGGGGACAATCCCACAGCTGAGTAGTTCATGTGGAACATAACCCAGTAACAAAGATGTAACTGGATGTTCAGCTCTACAGCAGTCAGACAGCTGAAGTGTGTGGAAAACTGGCATGAATTAAGAACATAATATAATGCCAAATCCACATTAACAATTAAATAGAAGGAAACTGGTTATGCAGAATGTGTTTTCCTTGTTAGTGAAATTGTATTGATCTTCTAGTGATAGGCAGAGATAGTACAGACACTCCTCCCTTAATGACCTAGTTCCATTCCTGCAACTGACTAGGTCATTAAGTGAATTGATCATTAAGGGAGGACCCGCCCCTTACCAATACTTCAAACATAGTGTACTGGTAGTGGGTTTGTGTCAAACATCTTTAGATATTGTTTTAATGTCACCTTTGCACCATTTATAACATCTTTAGTGTATTAATAATTGTTTATTCAGTAGTGCACTGTTAGTGTATACTGTAATAAACAGTGTACTGTTCCTGCTATGTGTTTTCCCCGTATGTCACAGGTGAAAATCTATGAGGGAAACCTTAGGAAATCTCTTATCTAGCATAGCAAAGTTACAACAAGCTGGCTGATAAGTGCTAACGGTAATCATCACTGGAATAAACAAATAAACGATACACTAACATATATATATATATAGGCATGTATGGCAAATTAGCGTTACTGCAATCAAGTAAATCACTGCTAGCATCCTTTTGCACATTACTGAACTATAACAGAGGATAGAAAATAAATAAGTCCCTTGAATATATTAACTAAGATATGAAACAAGTAAAAAAAACTTACAGCCATTACTTTCGAAGACGTAAGAAAAGTATAAGACACAGGAAACCTTTAACCTTGCGCATGTCTGTGCTTTACGTGCAACTGGAGGTTCCCTGTCCCACAACACAAAGCATAGGCATCGAACTAAATGCAACATATCGAAATAAAAGTCAGTGTAAACTGACACGGCATATCAAAATAACTGTTAATTACTGCAAATATACAACCTTCCTTTGCCAACCCAAATAAATTAGAGACCAGAACAAACAGAACAGAACAGAAATGCCACGCTACCATTTCCGTGGCCAAAGGTCTCGTACAGCGTACAATACCGACTGGTCAGAGAGCTGGTCTTAAGTCTGGGCGGTCGTTAAACAGGTAGGTTAAGCGAGGAATGCGTGCTCATATAAGATACCGTGGGAGCAGTAGGGAATGGATATAGCATTATTGTTCCAGCCTGTAATGACTCGTTATGATACAAGTATTGTTTTGTCCAACTCCTGTTTTTTAACAAGGGCAAACGCTAAAACCTGTCATTTTCAGCATGACTCTCCGCAGGGCACTGCCATCAATGGCTAATTGTGTTGGAACATCTTCAGCTGCAGGCTCAAATATGACAATGAATAAGACTGGTGGAAATGTTGTCTAAACAGTGGTGTAAGTTACACACTAACGAGCAGGAGCCGGCGACATGGCAACTGCCAGCACTCAGCTCGCCCCCCCCAAACTCCCACACCTTCTGGACTGACTTCTGAAGGTACAGGTCCCCGATGAGTCAGACAAGTGTAGGGCTACTGTCTGGCACAGGCGCGAAGCAGCCACAGAAACTGAGGAGCACAATCAGTGCCATTAGAGATCATGCACTGGTGGGTTCCTAGCATGTAGCGGGCGGGTCACATGCATCGTCCTCAGTGACCAGATCACCGTACAGGCATCTAGCGCTCCATGTGCATTGTTCTCCTCTCAGCAGGGTCCCCAGCACACTCCAGCATTCCTCACACATCAGACACCTACCACCACAACAAAACCAGGCCCCCCACCCTCTGACCTGGCTCTCCCATGCTTAACCTTGCCCGGGGGCTGCTCCACCCAATGCTGCCTTATCTTTCACATTTGCACAATGAAAAGGATGGCTGCAATTACCACCACAAAACCTTGACAACTGCAGCAAACCTGAAAAAGAGAGGAGGAGGGTGGGGTTCAGAGCCCCCACCCTGACAGAGGCATAGCCACTCATGCCAGTCCGCAGCACAGAGGCTACAGCCGTGTCCGTATCTGGCTGGCCCTTCACTGCAGAAAGCTTCAGCACCATCTGGATTCTGCCAGACTGACACTGTGCCACTGCTGTCACCGCCCTCCTCCACCACCGCCACCCTTCATTTTCACCCACACAGCCCACCCTCAATATGCCAAGACAGGCGCCCAACTCGGTGACAGGTCCACTGCCAATAGCCACACTGAGCTAGATCAGTCTCTCTGTAGTAGCAAGTCCTCAACCCGAAGGCATTCGATTACAATGCAGAACACAGGCTAACTGGTGCTTATCGGGTACAAGGTGGACTCACCAAGTTGCATGCTACTCAAATAGCAGTAGGAATGCAGAGGCCCACCAAGTAGCTCACCAATACTGTGGCTTACTTTAGGTGCAGCCACACAAAAACTTATCCAGCCCAAATTAGCAGAATGACACTAGCACTAATTAATGAAATCACTTATTTGTTCAGGTTGAAAGTGGCAGCCCTAACTCTAAGTGGTGAATGAGCCGACTAAATTCCTCATCCTCCAAAACAGAAAATGGCTGATTATCCAATGCGATCATCTCCATTATTTAAGTAGTTATGTCATTAACTCTGGTGCCATTAACTTTTAATGCTGATGAAGTTTAAACAACAGAAAATACTGCCCTAGACTGACACATTGGACCAATACCAATATCTTGATTTTGTCCGACACCAATATGTTTGGACATCTCCAGTAGACACCATTTGGTCAGTCCTGTAATTTTCGTTTTGTTTAGAGAGGGATAAAGAGCACTTGTTACGTCCAAGAAACAGGGAGGCAGTTTCTGCCCTTTGACTCCCACCTGGAAGTAGAGATCATTTCACTCCTGTCTGTCCTTAACCCACTGACCCTCTACTGAGCTTTCCTAATCCTTGGTAAGTCCCTCGATCTGGAACTTTTGTAGCTCCTGGCTACTTTCACACCACAAAACAGGAACAAGGACCTTTAAATGCTAAATGCTAAATAAGCACAAAGTTTGCAGGTTAAACTTCACACATAATTTCATACAGAACTACACCGCCACACCAAAACAATGCAGGATAAGTTGTTTTGTAGTTATTTATTTGTTAGTTATTGGGGGACTGATCATGAACAAAATAGGACACGGCTTTTTATCACCAACGTAAAAATATTACATATCGAAGTATTAATTCTATTTTTTTTGCCGAAATTTTATATTTAAAATATTTATATGTAAGAAATCAATAACATTTACATAATTAATGGCCTGCTTTCATTTTTAACTTCTAAAGTTGCCCTATGCCAGAAAACACCCTTGTCCCAGACAAGAATTCACAACTTCTTTAATTAAAAATGTGCTAACAGCCTTCATATTCTAAAACTAACATTACCTACTGATAAGAGGTGCAAAAATTTACTATTATAATTATCTTTGTTTTAAAATGCATATCTTCATGAAAATAGTGCCCCTTTGAAGTTGTGTCACACATTTCTGTGAACTGCCTCAGGGAGAAAAAGGATCAGTTATATCCTAAGGACCCCTGCCTCACTTCCTAGTGATGGGCCGACGAAGCTTTCAGCCGTTCCCCATACAGAGCCAGAAAGTGTTTTCAGCCTTCGAGCATTTTTTTTCCAAATACAGAGAGACCCCTAATGGGGTCCGCGATGCCTCGAACAATCTGAGAATAAAGTCTATATACATTTGCATCAAAAGAATAATGTGGCTGGTGTGACAACAGGGTTCGATTGTGCCATGCTAAATGTAATCTTAAAAAAAAAACTAACACAACGCAATTGTTGTTAACCTGTTGCCAATTAGGTGCTGCAATACATATGACTGTTTTCATTTGTTTATATTTGCTTGACAGTCTCACAGGGGAATTAAGATATTTACTGAGGACATGTTATTGCTGTATGACGGTTGTTTGGAGCAATAAAAACCTGACCAGTACAATAATGATACATAAGAATATAATCATTTACATTTATTCATCTGACAGATGCTTTTATTCAAAATGATTGACAACAAGGGAATGGAAACCCAGCCTCCCCCGTGGCAGGCGAGAACTGGCCCACTGAACATGCAAAGGAAAAAATACTACTACTACTACTCATAATAATAATGAATTTGATATTATTATTATTATTAATAAATATATAATAATAATAATAATGATAATAAAAAAAATTATAACAACTCATTTCGTATTTTGCCATTTCAATATTCATTCACCTTACTGGGAGACATCAACTCAACTCAAAAATTTCGAAACACTTCTTGCCATTTTCAGAGCCACTTTCCATAGTGAATCAAAAGGTGTTGCATGTAATACAAACTGCATACCAATAAATCTCTCCAACCTCAAAAGAACCCCACGGTGCCCAAATGATTCATCTGGCTTTGATAAACGTTTCGAAGAGCCAACAGAAACCGAAATCTGACACCTCAGGAAGAATCTGATGTCATTGATCACATGATATTACATAAACGAAGCAAGCTCTGACTCCCAACTTTGAGCCGTTGGGCTTCACTTTGACGAGGTGAGCTCCGAATTCCCGGTATTACATGTCCCATCACGATCACTTCCTGGTTTCAAAAAAGGAGAGAATACTGCTCAAGCACTGGAAAGCTGTTTTTTTCTGATAAATCCATGAAATAATATTGAATCAGGTATGTTTCAACTATAGCAGGTTAACTCCATAGCCCTTCCAAGTCAAAACTAAATGCAAATTATGGTTTGAAAATGCATATTTTGATAAGCATTAGGAGAACTCGTATCAACTTCCTGAAGACCAGAGGTCTGCTAAAACTGTTAGCTTATTTCAATCAGGGCTTAAACATTACTGCTTGCTGCACATTTTCAATAAATTAAATCAATGAAGTCATACACTATTACTACAATATAACTTCTTTTCAGTTAACTGTTTGGCTTTTCAAATTTAATATTTAAAATTATTTGAATTTATTTTTTAATGTGATTTTAATGAAATTACAGTGTCTTGAAAAAGTATTCATACTCCTGAACTTTTTCACATTTTGTCACCTTACAACCACAAACTTAAATGTTTTTTATTGAGATTTTATGTGCTAGACCAACACAAAGAAGCCCATAATTGTGAAGTGGAACAAAAAAGATATGTGGTTTTCAAAAAAGTAAGCAAATAAAAATCTGAAAAGAATCACGTTGAAAACACATCTAGATATCTATACTGATATGGACTGGGTAATGTGTTAGGAACGAAAAGATGCAACAACGTTTGATAAAAATGAAATTTATTAAGCTATAGGGGGCTGAATTCAAAGACACCCTGAAAATCAAAGTGAAAAAATGATGCGGCAGGCTAGTCCATTTTGCCGAAATTTCATTGCAGCAACTGAAAATCGTACTCAGTAGCTTGTACGGCCCCCACGTGATTGCATGCAAGCCTGACAACATTGGGGCATGCTCCTAATGATGGTGTCCTGGGGGAAATCACTGGGAGGTTGGCCCATTTCACTATGGTGTTGGAGGTGCAGATGGGTGTGCAATCGTTTGTGAATAGGGTGAAAAGGGCTGGGCTGAGAACACAGCACTGTGGTGCTCCTGTGCTCAGTGAGAAAGTGGATAATATGTGGTTTCCCACCCTGACATTTTGTGGTCTGTTGGTGAGAAAGTTCAGAATCCATGAGCAGAGAGTGGTGGTTAGCCCCAGGTTGGAGAGCTTGGTAATCGGTTTGTGTGGGATTATGGAGTTAAGGAGGAGCTGAAGTCAATAAAGGTGTGTGATGTGCAGGTGATATCCAGCGCAGCTACGTACTCGGGATTATTAATAGTTACGCATCTGGTCAAGTAAAGTCGGATTACTACATGTACAATATAATAATCTATAACACAAGTGTGTCTGCTGGGGTGTGGCATGAGTAAATGGTGTCCTGTAGTTGTGTTTTGGGCATACAGCAACTCTGGATATAATGGACTTTGGATATAACAGACTGTTTTGCCAGGTCCCTTGAAGTCTGTTATAACTGGATTTTACTGTAGTTGAATATTGAGCACCTCATTATATATGTTACACGTCTCTGCTCCCTCCCCCAACCCGGCTTGTAAGAGGAAAACAAGCTCAGGGCTCACACTAATTCAGCAGGATGGTGAGTTGTATTTTTACACACTTCGTTTTTAGTTGTTTCTATACCGGTCCGTGAAAATATTGTTTTACATGAAATTGTTTCATGGCGCAAAAAGGTTGGGGACCGTTACACGTCTCCACACGTCTCAACACGCCCTCCCCCCAGGTCCGCGGAAATGTTAACGGAATTAAACCGGTCCATGGTGGCAAAAAGGTTGGGGACCACTACACTAGAGGACATCGGCCCTCAGGCCACCTTCATAAAGTCTGTTTCTGATTGTTTGGTCAGAGACATTCACACCAGTGGCCTGCTGGAGGTCATTTTGTAGGGCTCTGGCAGTGCTCATCCTGTTCCTCCTTGCACAAAGGAGCAGATACCGGTCCTACTTATGGGTTAAGGACCTTCTACGGCCCTGTCCAGCTCTCCTAGAGTAACTGCCGGTCTCCTGGAATCTCCGCCATGCCCTTGAGACTGTGCTGGGAGACACAGCAAACCTTCTGGCAATGGTACGTATTCATGCGCCATCCTGGAGGAGTTGGATACCTGAGCAACCTCTGTAGGGTCCAGGTATCACCTCATCCTACCAGTAGTGATAATGACCAAAAACTAGTGGTGAGGAGGGAAAAATGTCAGTGGCCCCCACCTGTTAAACCATTCCTGTTTTGGGAGTCGTCTCATTGTTGCCCCTCTAGTCCACCTGTTGTTAATTTCATTAACACCAAAGCAGCTGAATCTGATTAACAACCCCCTCTGCTACTTAACTGACCAGATCAATATCCCAGAAGTTTAATTATCTTGATGCTACATTCTGATTAAAAAGTGTTCCTTTAATTTTTTTTGAGCAGTGTATACAGGCGGGAATAAACCAATGTCAATGATAGTGGAATACACAGTGTTTATTTTATTATGATAAAATAAGTTTTATTTATTTTGTTTATTTAAAAAAAAAATGTTGGTTATTGTTTTATTTTATTAGCTACATTATTATCTTTATGTTATAATACTGACAGCTGTGATAACTTTGGTAACGATAATCATATTAACATAACATTTTCATACTGTTTCATCTCCAGTCTGAAACAACCAAAAATAGGAGATTCATGTTTGAAATAGCATTCTTTGTGCTTCCAAGTTTTTTTAAATGCTTGTGTACTATTTTGCATTTTGTCTGTCAACTCCATCTGATGATTTTTTCGGTTATATTTCTTAGTGGTATGCTTAGATTGATTTTAAAAAATCCGTGAATGTCAATAAAAATTTGTATTGTACAGCTACTGTGTGTTATTTGTGTTGTGTGTTTTACATTATAATATGAGCTTTTGTTTGATTGACGGAGTTGACAAAATTGAAGCTCTCAGCTGCAAAAAGTATGAAATCACTGGGAGGTTGGCCCATTACAAAGTTTAATGGCCAACTGCAGGATAAAAATCAATGTAATGTTATCCTTTTAATAAGCATTAGCAAGTTTCACCGCCGTCGCTGGTGATATTAGACAAAAGTATGTTGGTTAGTGATCAAATTATCCGATGCAGACATATGGAGACGCAGTGTAACTGGGATACAAAAATAATTCCATCTGCTCAATTTTTGCTCCTCTACAAATCTTTTTCTGCACTTCTGCGTAACATGCAACTCACAAGTGCTAGTGCTTGTGGTCAACCAACCGAACAAGTGTATCACTGTAAGCACCTCCCCAGTAGTTCGTTTTCCAACAAAAAGTGCCTAGCCTGGAGTAGGAACTAAAAAACGGTTCTGGAACTGCCTCCAACAACCTACAATCGGGCCGGAGTTCCTGAGGTGTGAACATGACAAAAGTCCCTGGATCCGGAAAAAGCTGCTAGTTCCAGAAAAAAGTTCTGACGGTGTGAAAGCGCCTACTTAGGGAGGCGTTACCAATGCAGCAGGTATCATACTTTTGGTACTTGCCCCTTTTCCATTGACTTCTGTTCAAGTACCAATACCAAACATTCCAGTTCCCAAAGTTCCAAACCAGCTGCGGCATCTTTTTTTGGTACTTTGCGGTGTGACTTGCATTGCAACCATGTTCAGTGTCGACTGATTATGCAAATAGCCTACCTTTTCTGATGATGATGATAATAATAATAATAATAATAATGCATGCTAGATAATCTTGAAAATGAGCAATCATTAAAATTGCAATGCTTGCTAAGTTTTGTTTCCTATGACAAAGTAAAAATGCACTATTATCAAAACAGTTAAACCCTAACTCTAGCTTTATATGCAGTTTTCCGGCTGTAATATCTTTCAATGTTTGTAATATAGTTCAGTGTTTGTGTGTGCACTTCACATAGGTTTATTCTTGCCATCACATTGCAGCAAATAGCAAGTGAGCAAGTGTAGTGGGATCACAAAACAACTGCAAAGGAATGCAAAATGACTTAAAATATTTTCCCATCCTGACCTTTTATGGGCTTCATAGACGACAAACAACAAAATTACATTAAACGGTCTAATGGGCTTATAGGCTACAGTGAGACTTCAAAATTCAAATGGGTTAATTACAGTTTGATTATGGATATTTCACATCATGTTCATACAAATGCAAAAAGCCACCATGAACCTGACTGAAGAGTGGGGAAAAAAGCTTCCCAATGAGTGGTCATTCTGCATGACCCAGCTGCTTTTACAACTGTAGCTGTTCTTCTCCTGACCAGCATAGGGTAGCCCTTTCCCAACTAAGGCACTTCAATGTCTACCTGGGCCCACCCCTTTAGCTCTGGAATTTCACTGAATCTACTCTGAAGCCCAGCAAGTGATAGCGTTGTTCCACAAACATGGCTTGGGGCAGTGCCCCAAGTCTGTACTTGGAGTTAGTCTACAATGCAGTTGCATTTTGCTAAAAATAATAATAATAATAATAATAATAATAATAATTAAAACTTTCTTTTTCAATAATATTTTGGGAAAATCGAATCGTGAACCCAATATGGTGAACCTAAATAGTGAATCATTACATGGCTAGAGCTAAATCTCCTCTCAGAAACACTTCAAGACTGCTGCCACCACCACACAGAGCGTGCACTTAACCATGCAGGAATGATTAAGGCCCTTTGCCTTAGAAATGGCACAACGTAGCATATTCGGAGCGAGTTAAGCATCTCGATGCTCAAGGCATTTAAAGCAGACCAGCGCTTTTGGTTTCTTCTTTCTGGCAGTGAAATACCACCTACGGTGCTTTATATGAGAAAGAGGCTCCTGAAAACTTTCAACAATTTTTACAACCTTAAAATAAGATGAAGCGAACAACATTCCACACATTTCAGAGAACGAGATTTAAGAGAAACGACAACCAGCCGCAACATGATGGAGCAGAGGTGAGAGGAGCTCCTGGGTGATGAAAGCAGCCAGATAAGAGGCTGGCTGACATCGACCATTGTCAGAGACACACACCACCCATCGATAAAATGCCTGGGGTGGCTTTCCCGAAAGCGAGCGATCTTAGCGAATAATGAACAAGATAATGAATGATGTAAGTAAAGAATGAGTGAGGTCTGAGTGTTTCCCAAAACCCTTTGTTATTCCCAAATTAACGAACTTGAAAACTTGAAGTAGTATTTTGTGGGCTCGGTCATGCAACATTTCTTCCGTCTGCGAAATTCCTTCTGCCTGTGACGTATTGCTCAGCTGTTAGGCCAATGATGCAACTGCAATGATGCAGTTTCAAGGAACCCTGTAAGTTTCAAGTTCACCCTTACCACTGCAGCCAGTTCACATAAATAAAATATGTTTATAAATGCCTGTCAAAAAGTGTATTATGAAAAACTCATTTGCATTTAGCACGCAGAACAACCAACATGTTTTATTAGTTTATTGATGTATATTTAGCTGGACAGCAATATGTTTCATTAGTTTATTAACATAAATTTAGCTCACACTGACAACTGAGCGATACATCACAAGCGGAAGAAATTTCACACGACAGCTGATCCACACCCTCCGCATAAGAAAATCATAGACTGTCGATAACAGGAAAATTGATCCCACATTTCAATGGTGATATATGTCATATATCAGACAAATGCGAATGTAAAAAAATATACAAATTAGGAACTCAAAGGGAAGCAGGGCTATAGCCAAGGTTTAAAAAAAGAGTGAGGTTGGGGAGCTGGGGGTGGCGGGTGGGTCTCGTCAATCACATCATAGATACCGTCCCCTTCATAAGCTGTTAATATTTTTAAAGTAATTTGTTATATGAAACATTAGTTAGCCTAATTGTTTTGTTCAAGTGAATATTTAGCTTATTTTTAGCTCTTAAAAAAAATTACAGCGGTCCAGACCTCAGTGACCTCATATATGGCTACAGCATGGAAATAAAATAACACTTCTCATAAGAAGCATTAAAACAACTTTTTGAGGAAGTGGCCAAAAGTAAATTTTAATAAAATAATTACTGCAATGATGTGTGAAATTCCACACACAACAAGAATAGCACAGCAGCATTCTGGGGAAAAACTCCCAAGGACTTGTGCAGACACTGGAATCATATATGTTCCTTGGTGTGCAGTGTTATACCTCTCCAGTTCCTTTAAATCAGAGCTAGATAAGATTTTAACAACTCTGAGCTATTAGTTAGGTTCTCCCCAAACAAGCTTGATGGGCCGAATTGCCTCCTCTCGTTTGTAAATTTCTTATGTTCTTATGTTCCTCATCCATGTTTTGGGGATCTCACACAGGATTCAGCAGGTATTTGCTAAAAGGATACCCGACGTCTTCCAATAACCAGCCACCAGCAAACATACCATGTTTGGAAGAAATATCCTTTGCTGTCTGACACACACTAAAGCTGGACCAGATATAAACATCATTTCCAAGCCACATAGCCCAATGTCTGTAAAAGTCCTTGATTGCATATCACCTGGACATTTAGGCCTACTATAAAGCACCCTTTTCAACAGGTACAGTCACATGAAATCCATCCCATCCTGCTGTAAACTGTATGTAGTTGTGTGCACGGTCTAACAGAAATGTGATCAATGCATGCACAGATGCAGGACACAGCAGGCTTGCTGAGACCATGGGGATCTGTATGCCTGCAGAACTGGTGGTGTAGAAGACAGCTGCCAGAAGCTGCACACAGAGGGCAAAATTCCAGTATATTCCTCTTTTCAATTTATCCTGCACCAGATGCAGAGGCTCATTATTTCACCCCAGGCCAGCCTGTATTTCTCTATGAATTGTTCATTACTGAGATGGAAAAGGAGTTCATGGCCACCCACAAAACGGCATTTAGACAAACAACTTGACTTCCTGGACGGTGCCGTCTCAAAAGCTGTCTTCAAGTGACTTGCACAATTCTCTGCGATTGCTGGTCGTGAGGGGTGATTCACCTTCCCAGTTCAAAGGATGTGACTGAACACATAGCAAGTTTGATGAGTTTGCTCATTACAGTGGGTATCGAAAAGAATCACCCCCTTCGAAATATTCCCATTTTTTTGCTTTACAGCCTTAAATGAAAGCACACATAAAGCTTTACTTACTCAATGCAACCTATAACATCCAAGTGAAAGACCACAGCTACAGTTCAGAAAAATTATTAAAAAATCAAAAACAAGAAACACTGAGATTAATAAAGGATCACCCCCTCCTAAACGATATTTGTAAACTCAATCAGGTGAAAATAACCACCTTTTCCATTTCTGTGTGCCTTTCCATTGAATTGGCCACATCCTGTAATATGTTGAATAAAAATGACACTAAGAATAGTTCAAAACAATTTAATGCAATCACAAAACGAATGAAAATTAGTTAAAGTAGCGAAATATAATTACTTGATAGTAGTGTGTATATATGTTAATCTGAGTGAACTTTATATTTGCATGATCGTAAGATTAAAATTGCGTAACTGTTCTAGCCTAGTCTCACAATATACATTTGATTTTGGTTAGCCCTCCAAGTCCATTTCCATACTTACTGTTTTTACATATTTAACTTTTATGTGTGTTACCATTCGTGATGCACCATGTTTTCAACCAATTTTATGAACAAAATTTCATGTTCAAGGTCATTCTCAACTTAATTCTGAATGGTGAATAACCCTGCTATGTATTCAAATTGTATACAGGTGTTACAACAAGCAGCCCCTTTTGCGCTAATTTATAGACATTATAGTGTTATATTTTGCAATACTGACCTTTTGTTATATCATCAGCATTAATAGATTGTCCAAAAAAGTATCATTGTGTTTTTGTCATCTATTTCGGCTGATCTCTGTGTCTCGGTGACAGAACAGCAGGGAAAAGTTCAAATAAAGAACGACGTAGAAAATAATGAGTGGGTCGGAGAAAGATAATAAACTACTTTAGTTATGAAGGGTTTCAGAAAATGATCACTCATTAACAATTGATCTTAAATACTAGATAAACTATTTAGTATTACGCAGCTTTCAGGAAAGCCACCCCTGTTCTCGTGGTTGGTGATTTCTGCACTATCCACACTGCCAATCATACTGGGAGGCAAAGATATCCCTACAGGTTTCTCAAGTCAACTATTATAAACTGAGCCCAGAAAAGCAGCCAAAAAAAAAACATGCCTGTTGTGTGGCAATTCATGTTATCAGGCGAAGGATGCACAAGTCGCTGTTCAGACCCCAGCAGGCAGGTCACACCAAGAACCTGTTTCTGACTGCCACACACTTTCACATTCCTCCTCCTGCACTCCTATCAATGCCATAAATGAGAGAAGAAACAGACAAAAACTCCAAATGATCCAGTAATACACCCCTGAAAATGTCCCTTGATAGCTGTAGCATTTTATGTTCACTTACAAACAGACAAGATGTTAAGCAGTTAATGAGCTATGACTGGCAACGTCATCAGGCAAGGCAGGAGGGCAAGAAAGCCAACCACACAAGGACAATGAGCGCATTCCAGAATCCTTTCTGAAAGCGTCTCAGCAATCTCTACAGCACCTGAGTGAATGTAGTTAAAAGGACAACCACAACCATTTCAATGCAGACCAATGTGACAGGGGTTAATGGCTCTGCATACCGACCAACCCAGGAAGCAAACAGCCGTCATTACATTTATTTAACCAGCACTTTAATCCCCAAAGTGGCATACAACTGAGCAGGCAGGGTCAGCCAGTCTCTGAAGTGAGTGTGGGATAAAGGCCTTGCTCATGGCCCTGCCAATCCTGGAATTCGAATCGTTGACCTTCTGATCACAGGCAGAGCCTGAACCCGCAGATCCACACAGCGCCATCATGGAAAAGCCAGTGGCTACATATTATCGGCAATCAAAGACATCAGACCATTAACCTGGTGTCCATATCTGAAAGTAATTAACCAGCGTTTATCGCCTTTGTCAGGGAAGTAGGCAAAGTACATATAAAGGACACTTTCCCACCACAGGAACTTTTTCCCAGAACCTGGAACTTCTGTCGTGTTCCCACAGTAGGAATTGCTGTTCCTCACAGCAGTTCAGGGACCATTTTTTAGTTCCTACTTCAGACTAGGTACTTTCTGCTCAAACATTAACTACTGGGTAGGGGTTAGAGCAATAAAATTTGCTGACTAGTTGACCACAAGCATCAGTACTAACTTGAAAGTTACGCAGAAGTGCGAGGAAAATATATTGAAGTAGTGAAGCAAAACCAGCGCAGATGGAATTTCATTAAATGCATTAATGAATACATTTTTGTTTGCATCTCCATATTTCTGCATTGGAAAATATGATGGGTAATGTAGTTAGTGTCGTTTAGTATCGCTGCCTCCATTGGTGAAATTTCCCAATGCTTATTGGCGGAATAATGTTACATATTTTTTTATTCTGCAATAAATAAATAAACCCACTAACACACTATTTCTTTCCATTTATGACACTCACTATGTTTACATGAACACTAAGAAAATCTAATTATTGTGTTAGTCTGACTAACACCGGCCTTTTAAAGTACACGTAAACATGTTAGCCTGACAAACTGTACTAAATCGAATTTCTCTTACTCAGACTAAGACACCCAGATAATGTGATTGGGAGTCGATTTACTCCTGCATGTATACGTTCAATTAGACTCAAACTGGCCTAATGCTCTGCGCATGCTCCACAGTTCCTCCCTGTTGCACCCCTTCTGGCCACAGCATTTGCTATTTGGGAGAGACAGTTAAGGCTTTCTCCACACTCTGTATCTTCAGAGAGGAGCCTGCCCAAGGCTTGAGCTGAAAAAACACCGACATCTGCAGCGAGACCAGCAGTCAGAGACATGACAAAGTCCTGATGACAGACGCTGATACAGGGAGCGGCAGGCTTGGCGTGGCAGGCATACCAATGACAGGAGAGAGGAAGGCTGCAAAAGGGGTTGAATTCCTCCCCTTCACCTGAGACACCTCGCTCTGGTGGCCGGCCAGTTCCCAGCTCCTGCCTGTGGGGGCAGAATTCCCAAAGCCCTCCGCAGCACTGCCAGTGAGTTAAACCCTAAAGTGGATGTTGACTTAAAAGACTAACCTTGAATTTGGGACAACGCTAGCAATGAAGCAACTGAGGCAGAAGAAAGCAATCAAAGGATCCACTCTCCTTACAGAAAGCTTGCAGCAGGCAAAGTAAACCAGTCCAACCCCAAGCAGCATCTCCAGGAAGGCTGTAAGGTACTGTGTCAGAAACAGGGTAAACAAGCAAAGTGGAGATAACTGTAGAAGTTTTACAGCTGAACAGCACCATCCTAACTAGGGGTGGGAATCGAGAACCGGTTCCGATTCGGAGCTGGTTATTATTGTTGCGACGAACTGGAATCATACACCTCCGATTCCTCTAATGATTCATCCGGACTTTTCATGTAGCGCGAAATGACGTCACGTGTCGCTACTTGGAATACACATGATGGAGCGCAGGAAGCAGTCCAGGGCATGGCTGCATTTTACAAAGAAGGACGACCATTGTACAGTGTGCAACCAAT
This sequence comes from Mormyrops attenuatus, assembly GCA_026777985.1. NCBI lineage: Eukaryota > Metazoa > Chordata > Actinopteri > Osteoglossiformes > Mormyridae > Mormyrops > Mormyrops attenuatus. The sequence goes on from JAODKC010000064.1 coordinate 19,478,939, forward strand.
GCAAAGCCGTTGTCACCTCTAAGGGTGGTAACACTAGTCATATGCTTAAGCATCTAAGCTATCAACATGGCATTACATTTAAAGATTGCCATGTGTTCACCACTGTGTGCATGTGTCCAAAAAGTGCCACCGGGCTGTGACAAAGTTCATGGTGAAAGGTTTGCATCCTTTCACCACAGTAGAGCAAAAAGCTTTTCAGTAGGTACTGGTAGTGAAATGTTTCATTAGTTTTGTATGTCAGTACATTGTAAAGCAAATGTGTAATATTAAACTAGGGTGTTGTCCACTTTAGTTCATGTTATGCTACATTTAGCATGATTTTAAAAGCCCAGTATGCTTTTCTGATGGCAAAAATTACATCAATCTTGTCAAAATGCATGCTGATTATGTCTAAATCTAGCATTCTATTTACAATAATATTCTTTAGGGAAATGACCAAGGCACTTAACCCAAGACATAAACTCCCAACAAGGAACTACCTGACCAATCATCTGATCCCTGCCTGATATGAAGTTGAGAAAGGTAAATGACTTTCAGAGCTGGATGATGTGTCCAAGGCTGCCATTACAGCCGATGGATGGACAAGCATCTTTGTGTTTTTTTAAATAAATATGTAGCTAACCACGTCTAATTACCTGTCCACAAAATTCTACTCAGTGACAAATTAATATTTGATTATTTTACAGTGATTAGGAATTTATAAGGGAATCGATAAAGAACCGGATCGATAAGAAGAATCGATGATGGCACAGACATCAATAATTTCTTAACGATTCCCATCCCTAATCCTAACCCCCCACCAACAGCACCCTGCTTTAGTCCTCCAGGGTGTATCAGACCTGCTCTAAAACCCAGACACCATATTAAACAAAGGGGGCTGCATTTGTGTCAGAGGAAGGAAGATCTCAGGGTGAGTGAAGCTGCCAGCTGTCCACACCCACACTGGCCCAGCACTGATGGCTGCTCTCCTGGCAGCTATGAAATGGAATTTCACCAAGAGGGAACAAATCATGGTCCTTTTTTCAGGGGGGGGCATGGAGAATGGCCCACTCTCATCACTGATAAGAAACAAGCCTACACAGGCAACTGAAAGTGACAGGAGAACCCACCAAAATAGGGAAAAATAACATGTGTGTTTGTGTTTGTGTTTGTGTGTGTGTGTGTGTGTGTGTGTGTGTGTGAGAGAACTTGGGAGCTGAGGCCTCCCCCCCTCCAAGGCCATGCATTTAATCAGCTATGACAAAGGGGTGAACTGCAGTGCAAACCCCAGTGCACACTCCTCCAACCAGAGGGTTCAGAGCAGCCCATGCAGAGGCGGACAGAACACATCCAAGGCATCAGTCAATGTCTCAATATCTGTACATCTCTGGCTTCTTTAATTAAAGCCGCTTCCACCAACACAGAGCCAAACCACATAAAGCCCTCATGCTCTGTCTGTCACCAATCTCCATAGCAACAATAGAGCCCATGTTCACAGGTTTACGGTATTATGCTGCGTTCCATTTGAACTCGTAACCTGGAAATTCCAAGTTCCTAGTTGGAAATTTCAACTGGACCGCCCCCTCAAGTGGAAATTCCGACTCGTGAGCTCAGAAGAATCGACACAACCCCAAGCTCAGAATCCAAGATGGCTGCGCCCTTTATACACAGTAGTTAAAGCTGTAGTTTCATACGGTTTATTAGCACATACGTTTTATTTGACTCATTAAATTGGTCGTAGACACAGTACTGTCCAACTGCTCGGACAGGTTGCTACAGAGTTTTATACGCAAAACACCATGTAATGTGTTGCTATCAACTGATATTAACCAGTCTAGAACTGGGATTTCTTGTGTAGTCAGATAATTCGTCTGATTTAAGGTAGTCCGGGCTAAATGAAAGTGAACGAAAATAAAGCCCATTTAAATTGAGGTACATTAAATCCGACAAGTTGTCCAGCTAGAAATCTGGCTTTCTAAAAAAGCTTCCCAGTTTTGCTACATGGCTTTCAGACCTGTTGTACAGGAAAACGTTTAACTAGTTTGTGACGCCATTCCCAGTTCCGACTTCCAACCTCAGAGGTAAATGGAACGCAACATTAGATTACAACCTTAAGTTGAGAGTCTGAGGCACTCCTGAAAATTATTAAATAATTATCATTCTGAGGCTGAGGTGGAGTTTGGGGGAGGAAAAAATAAAAAACAGAGGAGGCGATCAACCCACATCCTGGTCCTTTGCTAGATTGTCTCCCAGGAAGCAGACACTTCAGCTCTGGCTACACGCTGACACGCGTCCATTACACATTCACTTCCTTATAGGTTTGAGCAGCGTAAATATCCAAGCTTGGTCTGTTCTTACCACACAAAACCCGAAACATTGAAGTAGTTTTAAACGTGAACTGCACAATAACGGCAGGACGGGGCCCTGTCGCCACAGACAATTAGAGCAATCAAGCAGCTGAGGCAGCTGTGAAGCAGACAGCTGGGATTAGCCATTAGATGGGTACAGAATTGGGACACCTCTACTAGACAGCAGCTCTGTGACCATCTTGACAAAAACAAACCTGGGCCCACAAGATCGCCCCCACTGACCATTGCAGAGCTGCTCACTGTTTTGGGTCCACAGTCCGGATAGCACTGAGCAATGGAGAAGCGCAGGGAAATGGAAGGGTAAAGAACACAGGGTGTAAAAAAAACGGGGAGAAGAGGGGGTGATGGCTGGAGACCAGCAGTTGCAGGAGTGGGTCGCAAAGGGTGGCAAAGGGTGGCACCCACCCCATCTGAAATATGATTGGCCCCCCATAACAACTGGTGTAGAATACTGTCAATCTGAGAGTGCCCAGCATCATTTGATCAGAACACTGTCATTCACTCCGGGACAACCTGACAATGCTCGCTATTGGATCAGAGAGCTGTCAGTCACTCCCTGGAAACCTGACAATACCAGTCAATGGATCTGAGCGCCATCACTATCTGTATGTTTTGAAGAATGGACTTTTTCCCAAATAGCAGAGATGTGACTCGACAACAGGCCACATCTTTGTTCATAGTACAAACACAATTATGAAGTTGTAAATACCAACACTCCTCTACTTATGAACTTTCAACTTACGGACTTTCAGACATACAAACGAAGAAGACTAAGTCCAAATTTGGTTCATTGGGCTCCCGTTTCCTGTCTGCAACATCAATTTTTTTGTCTGCGCGCCAAGTCCGCCTAGTACGACTTCTGGCCGCTACTCCCGCCGCACAGCAGCGTAGCGTGCGTACTCCCAGCATCCTAGTTCTTACCCCCCTCTACGCACCCGCGTTCGCTGGACCCTATCTATGCCCTCGCGTCTGCACAGCATTCGCTCGCTCGCTCGCTCGCTCGATCGATGGGATGAATACGCGCGTGTGGTTTTTTTGCGCGCGAATTTTGGCACTAATTAAACGCCATAAAAATCCTAGAAATGCGCCTGAGCAGTTGCACCAGCTAAGTGTAAGTTCAGTCGTGAGGTTGGGTGTAAAGTTTACCTTAAAATCAGCGATTCTCCACCCATAGGTCATGACCCATATTTGGGTCATGGCAAGTCCTGACTGAATCACAAGGTAGAGTTGGAAATGTAACCATTTTAAAACCAGCAAATTCCGAAGATTTCCCAGCCCCAGTTCTAGTATTAACCCCATGTGCTACACATAAGGGGTGAATTCTCCCCCATTATGAAAAATGAATTTCAAGCCTTGAATGCATGTCTTCTATGGACATCCTTAGCATCAATATTTAGGAAACTATTTTGAAAAGTAACAGCTGCAGTAAGTTGTATTTCACGGTATTATGGTTAAGCTTTGCAATTATTCCACATTTCACATGTATGCTGAACCAGGGGGGAACTCTACGAACCACGGATCAACTATGTCTGTTACACTCCTGGTATTTGTGATAGTTTTTTGTAGTGGTAAAGTTAGACAGACATTTATTGTGGGTGCCTGACATTCGTTCTCCTGCATGAGATAGACCTACTGAAGGACTTCAAGGAATACAAACAGAATTCACTAATAAGTAATAATGGCAGAGCAAAACTTTTTCTAGCTTGCCAGCTGACATTAGCTAACTAGTCTTTTGGTCGACATATCAAGCAATAGAGCAATTGTTGAAAAGCATATATTAAACTTTTCCTAATTGATTACTCGCCAATATAGGGTGAGGAAGATGCCGCATAGTGGATGAGGATCCAAAAAAACAGCAAAACGATCATGTGCACACAAGCATTTCACATTAAGAGCAAATGAAAATGCAGTCATCTGTCAGTACTGCAAAACAGAACTTTAATATCAGCACAGCACAACTGCTATGCAAATACATGTTAAAAGAAGATATTCAAGTTTGACGGAGTCATCCAATAATGCGAGGTTAGCCAGAGATATGCGCCATTTAAGCAGGTCAGGACAGCATAGCTAGTCTGTCAGCACTTTGACATACTATTTTGCTTATTTTACTTTCTAGCATGACTGGAAGTCAAAATTATAGCTGCTAAAATGAAGTATAACCAAGTCGCTTAGCCACGTCATGTTACATAATACAGCAAATATAACCAATAAATAATTTTTTTGTGAACATATTATATTTTAGTGCTAAACTATACTAAAGTTCACATTGCGATATTCGATGGCTTTTTGATTATTTAGGAAATGAAAATGAACTATATACTCAAATAGATAAGTTCCTACAGTCTGACATGTTAGTGGTGCCTTCTGCTTTGAGTCTGCTGGGCAAAGCAGAACTGACAAATCACTTGCTTCTGTTCAGTATCATATCTCTATGGAATACAAAATATTTCCATACAGTGGAAGTAGAGGTGGGCTATACATCAATTTTATTGATTAATTTGAATTTACACTTCAGGATGATGTGTTTTGCACGCGAGCGCCAAAAGCAGAACTAAAGCAGAGGCACACAGCGGAGTGGGAAAAGTGCAGTTCCCAGTGAAATGAAAATAACCGTAGCACCAGCACAACATCCAAAGTTAAGCAAGTGTATTGCGTTGTTGACAGTTTGTAAATAAGCTATAGAGAAAGCTTTCTAAAAGTTTTTACAAGTTTCTAAAAGTGTTTACGATGGCGTGGTCTGCCATCACACTTACAAGCATCTTTTTTGGCTTGTCAGATTGCGCTTTAACCCTTTATTTGTCATCTGTAGTTTGATTTTGAGTAGGGGAGGGGAAACCCGATTAAAATCGAAAATCGGATTTATTGTGAAAAAATCTGAGATTTTATTTTTAGGCCATATCGCCCAGCTCTAAGTGGAAGATGAATGTCTTTTTGTGAGCAGCACTTATTATTGGTGCTTATTATTGTTTAATTTTTCATAAAAGTGGCACAAGATTGATGAGGGAATCCAGTAGCAAGGATGTGAATAATTATGACTGTCTCAGAGAGGGCATGCAGAGCTTAGACTTTTTATCAACATATGCTAGATAATGCTAAAAAAAGACATTGATAAAACAGCAGAGTTTTCTATGTTTGGTTTCCTATGACTAGGTGTATAGGGAAGGCACAAAGTTGCATGTCAAGACTGTCACATGGCTGTGCAGAGAGCACAACTAGGCCCATGTGACACTTCTCACACATGTGCTCCAGGAAGATAAGCAGTCATGCATTATATTTTTTATATTATATATATATATATATATATATATATATATATGGGT
>JAODKC010000064.1:19526444-19551040 GCA_026777985.1 Mormyrops attenuatus
TCATCTTCTATCTTTTTAAGCAGAGGACTGTGATTTAATCGCGTCAGATCTGACAGCTTGGCAGAAATGTTAATACCAAGGTATCTAATGTTTCCAGAATGAAGTGGGATAGTTGGATTGGACTGGAAGTCACAAGATGTTGGAAGAATAGTTGACATGTTCCAATTAATCGAGTAATGTGAGATGGAGGAGAACTTATCTATGAGTCTTATCGTCTCAGTGAGGGAACCCTGTGTATTTTGAAGAAAAAGTAATACGTCATCTGCATAAAGACTAATTTTATGGGTTATATTTGCTGTTTGGATACCTTTGATATTATTATCAAACCTGTATTAAATGCCAAACTTTCTAGTTAGTTTGTTAAATGTGTGTTACCTTAGTCGGAAGTTTGTGAATTCTGACCACAGACTTGTTGTTGCTACTTTGAAGATTCAGCTTAGATCCAGTAGGTTACCACCTACTAGGAGAACGAGGCTGGACTTGACCAGGCCCCAAGATCAATCTGTTTCTGATGAGTTTGCATGCAGTTTGTGTGAGGAACTTGCAGACTTGGGTGTGACTGCTGAATCTAATGTGATGTGGGTGACCGTCCGTGATAAGACCCTGAAGATTGCCGACGGTTGTGTTGGTGTTGCCGGTGTTCCCAGAAGGAGGTGTTTTGTCTCGCAAGGCACCCTGGATATTATCAAGAGGAGTCACAGCGCATGACTCCAGTGATCCAGTCTGTACCGGGTTCTGAGGTCAGATAAGGAGGGGTTTGTTAGACGAATCTGTAAGCAGGTGAAACGCCATCTGTTGTTCAGTGATCCACCTCCTGCTTACAGAGGAAATGAAAGATTCCGCACATCTGAATCTGTTCCTCGGAGTCAGGGTGGGTGATGGAATGGTCCTTATGGATGACAATGCAGTTGTAGCCTGCTGGGCCAGTTACTTTGAGCAATTGTTTAAAGCTGACCCTCCAGCTAGGATGTTGGACATCTCTGGGTGCATGGTTCTCGAGGCTGATCCTCCAATCAGCTGTGAACCACCCAGTCTCACTGAGATCACACAGGTGATGAATCAGCTGGGGGTAGACTAGGCCACAGGGATCTGTGGTATCTGGGGTGAACTTCTTAAGGCTGGTGGTAAGGCTGTCCTCCTGGCATTGCAGACAATCTTTGCTTCCATTTGGGAGTCAGGCATCATCCCAACTGACTGAAAAACGGGAATTGTAGTCCCTATCTGGAAAGGGAAGGGTGATCGCCTGGATTGCGGCAACTACAGGGGGATAACACTGCTTTCAGTGCCAGGTAAGGTCCTTGCTGGGCAGAGTTGTGGGGTCTGGCAGCTTTGGGGTGTCCTTTGGTGAAGAAAGATTTACTTATCTTGACTTTGCCAACGATGCTGTGATCTTAATGGTAACAATGGAGGCTCTGATCGGGGCTCTCAGGTTGGGTATCGCTGGTTTGACTTTGTGTCGAATGAGCGGTTGCAAGAGGAGTCCCCAATGAGGCACATTACTTGTATTGTGAGGGAGCATCAGTTACGGCACTATGGCCATGTGGCGCGCTTCCCTGAGGGTGATCCAGCTTGCAGGATCCTCATTGCTGAGAACCCAAGCAGCTGGACCAAGCCAAGAGGACACCCATGTAACACCTGGCTGCGGCAGATGGATGGTCATTTCAGGAGTGTGGGACAGGACCGTGCATCTATTTGGGGTGTCGCCACCTGGGATCCTGAGGAGTTCTGCCGTGTGGTGGGTACAGCAACATGCTGCATCAGCACATGCTTCCCAACCTGACCTGACCTGACCTTTTTCAAGGCTCATCTTTTAAGAGCCACTTCAGAGTAATATTTTATTATACATTATACATATGTACAAGAACATTACAACTATTGTCATAGTTATATTCTTAATTTTCAGGAAATTCTGTCATCCATTCTCAAGATTCACCTCTCAAAGGTCATTTTAAAGGCTATGTTAAATTTCTATTTTATTAGCAGACCACCGTCAGAGCCTATATAATATATATTGCAAATAAATGCTTTTGTAACTTTTCAGGTAAAGTCAAGTGTCATGCCCCGGTCATCCAATCCCTCCGTGTGCCACGCCCCCTGTGGAATCCCCGTGTTATCAGCTGTTCCTAGTTGTGTCTAATTAGTCTTGTGTTCAAGTCCACGTTAGAGTTATGTTTCCCCAGTCCGGTCATTAGTGTCTTGACGTCATTTTTTTTGTTCCCGAGTATGTTTCCCGAAATAAACCCGGTATTCACCTGATTTCATCAGCTCCTGTGCTGCTTTCCCACTGAAGTCGTGACAGAATGACCAGACTCCGAAAGAAGACACCTTGTCTCACAGAGGCTGAGTACATCAAACTGATCAACGAGGTGATATATTGGCTCACACACCCCGAGGCCAAGAAGGACCCCATGGCTCAAGCCATCGCTACTTGGTTGAGCAGATCCTGGGGGCAGATCTCCCCACCCGATAACTCACACCTCGCGGAGGAACTGCAAGCCAACTTGCAGCACTTAAGGGGCACCTCTTTTTCCATGTATGGAACTGCCTGAAGTGTCTCCTGCCCCAACGACAACAACACGGAGAAAGAAGCGGAAAGGCCCCAGATGGGAAGACACACCGGGTGTCCTTCTGGGGTCCGTTACGGTGTCCAATCTTTCTCCTGCAATGTGATGGGAGGAACCCTTCCCAATCCTTGATCCGGCAGTGTTTACCTCACCTGCGCCCAAGGTTTGTCACCCCACTGCTTCGCCTGCATCCGAGGTTTGTTGCCCTGCCGCTTCGCCTATGCCTACAACCCCGGCTGGGAAGTTTTTTGCCCTTCAGGGCCTGTACTGGCAGACGATGGAGGATCCAGCAGTGCAGAACTCTCCAGAGGCTGCCCCGCTCCTTATACAACTTCAAAGACAGTTTGCCTCCTTTACCCAACTTCGCCACCTCAAGAACTGGAGAAAGCAGCAGAGATCCTGAGGAGAGTGCAAAGGAAGAAGGAGCAAGCATTTGCGGCAGAAGCAGCTGCTTCGCCTGAACGCACGCCCAAAGCCACTGCCACTTCGCCCGAGCGTGCGCCTGCACCCGAGGCACAACCCCCGGCCCCTGATTCCATGGTTCCTGCTCCGGTTCCCATGGTTCCTGCTCTGGTTCCCGTTCCAGATCTAGCCCCCGTGTTTCCGTCTCCTGTCCCAGTTCCCATGACCCCAGTTCCTGTTCCCGAGGAGGTCCCTGACCATCGGACCACCGCTCCTCCCCCCTTGGTGCAGATGGAGGAGGAGCTCGAGTGGGACCCCTTGGGGATTTCCCTGATTACTGCCCCAATGAACCCCTCCGGTGGGTCACCCCGACCATCCCATCATGGCAGATCCAGGCCAGGTCCCACAGAGGGAGAGGACACTTGCGTTGGGGTCGGATCCCACCTGCCCTGCCCCCCAGGTGGCCTGCAGTCCCCCCTGCTTCGGCTCGGCAGGCGCCTGCGGTCCCGCCGGCTCATGCTCAACAGTCGCCTGTGGTTCCCCCTGTGGTGACCCATCTGGCACCTAGGGTCCTGCCTCCGATGCCTCATCGGTTACCTGCGGTTCCCCCAGCTCCACCTCGTTGGTCGCCTGTGCCTTCGCCAGCTGTGGCTACGCCTTTGCCTGCAGTGGCTTCTGCTCCCTCCTTGCCTGCCTGCGGTTCCCGCCTTCCGCCTGCTGGGATTCCCTTCGGCTCCTGCCCTTTGCCTCTTTGCCCCCTGGTTTAGTGCCCCCTGTGTTTGCTCCCCATCCCTCTGTTCCGCCTTTGTTCCTTCCTGGTCCCTTCGCTCCTGCTTTCATCTGTGTGCCCCCTGCTGTTGTTCCTCCTTTGTCCCCTTCCTTGGTGTTTTTGGTTTCTGTGTTTCCATCTTTCGTCTCCATGTTCATGTCTGCCTTCGTGCAGTTGTTGTCTGGGTTCTTGTTGCCCTGCTTGTCCCTGGTGCCTTTGTTGTTCCCTTTGGTTTGTTAATGTTTCTTGCTTTTGTCTCCCCAGGTGCTGTCGTGTCCCCGGTCTTGTCCCTTCGCTCCCCTTAGGCGCACCCAGAGTGCGCACCTTTGGGGGGGGGGGGTTCTGTCATACGATCCTCCTGCCATGCCCCCTCATTTACCTTGTGTAGAATCCCTGTGTTATCAGCTAGTTGTGTCTAATTAGTCTTGTGTATTTAAGTCCGCGTTAGAGTATGTTTCCCCAGTCCAGTCATTAGCATCTTGACGTCGTTTTCCTCAGTGTGTTTCCTGAAATAAACCCTGTGTTCACCTGATTTCATCAGCTCATGTGCTGCTTCCCTGCTGAAGTCGTGACATCAAGTAAGAAACCCTTCACAAAACTTAACTCATATACAGTACAGTACTGTACTGTACAGCTATATATAATGAAGCATCAAAGTCAGAGACCATTTTTTCCAATTTATTAAATTCTACAATTTTACAGTTGTGATAATGCAACATTGGTCTTGTCTACTCTCACTAAATTAATATTCATTCCATTATTAAACTTTCTACTGAGAGAGAAATTATGTCTTTCATGTAAAAAGAGTCAAGAGTTTACACTGGCTGAAATAGAGGCCATTCTTGTTAATCCCGAAAAGTACAAAGGTTTGATTTCCAATGAACCTCCCCTGAAGCCAAAGGGGGGTAATGTGTATCTATATAGGAGCTTGAAGGGAGGAAGACAGGCTTTCATGGACTTTCATTTGGACCAAGTGATGTGAAAACAGTACCAGTCAAATTATAACAACATTGAAAAATATGGTGGAAGAATGATGAAGAGGTATTACTGTATTATGACACCTTAGTTAGACAAGGAATAATCAGATTTAAAAAGAATGTGTACTACCTAGTACAGCAAGATAATGAAGATAACGTGGTGACAAATTTATATTTTATTGAATACCTGGGGGATGAGACTGTGTATGTGCCAAGGAAACATGGCAATGCAAAAACAAAGAATTTTCATTCCTTCCAAAAAAGGAATGTGAAGGTTTTTACACACATCCTTCACAATGACCATGGGCAAGCTCCATCTAACACCTTATCTAATGCCTGCAGTAGCAATGTGGAACACGTGCCTGTGAATCGCCCACAGAACACAGTATATCCATCCATCCGTTGTCCAAACCGCTTATCCCACTGGGTCGCGGGGAGTCTGGAGCCTATCCCGGAAGCTATGGGCATGAGGCGGGGAACAATCCATGATGGGGGGCCACCCTATCGCAGGGCACGAACACAGTACATGCTAGCAGTAATACACAAAGAATTTCTCAAGATGAAATGTTCAGTCTCCATGAACTGGTGTACTAGCTTCCAGGTTTTGCCTGGTACATTTCTAGTTTTCCCAACCTTCTAGTTTTTGCTGGGATGCCCCATGTACTTGACTTGGCACGCACCAACTTGGAGGATGCCATTACTTTCAGCTACCCTCAAACCCATAGCCATGACAACGTGTCTGTCACTGCGGACAGAGAAAAGGGAATTGTTGGGGCCTTGAAGAGGAGGTTTCCAAACATTAGCCTAGTTTTCTGCAGGAACCCTGTGTTGCATGACATTGAGTACTAGGTCAAAAAACATGTGGGTACAAAGGACAATGTGATGGTACTGAAAGACCAAGTCGACAAACTCATTGATTCAGCCAGCAAAGATGAATTTGAGGCACGATGTTACAAATTTGTGAATGGGTGGTCAGAGGAATTTCTGAAATACTTCCACGAGCATCTGAAGGCAGATTTATGCAACAACATGGTCTCCTTCCACACCAAGCAATTTGAAGCATTCAAATACAAAAGCCGAACAAACAATATGTTGATGCAATGGTTCTGTCTTTGTACTAAATGCAAGCATATTTCCTTTCTGAATTTTAAAGAGCCAGATGTGGGTTGGGCAATTACAGTGTGAAGCAGGGGGTCACTATTGCTCTGGGGGGTGTTAAGATGCCTTTATTTATTCCCTTAGAGAGCACTGTCGAACGAGTCAAGGCCCATGTCAAAGAATCTTTTAGAGTGGACAGACCCACTCCCAATCAATTGACCTCAGACTTCCCTACAGGGATCCTACGCAGTATGGAAATATAAGGAATTTGATTTTTAGTAATATATAGGTCTGGATAAGTATGGAAAAGGGAAATTAGGGTATGGAGAAATATTTGTGTTTCTAGACTTTTGTGGCTACATTGTGCTTTAAAATGTAACGTAAAATTCAGATAAAATGTTAGGACCAGAGAAATATGTTGTACTTAACCAAGCAAAGACGAGCAGTAATGTGATTTGGATCTGTGTTAAATCACTGGAGACTGGTGTGTTGCGTAACTTAAGCTAATCCCTGCAGCAGCTAACGTGTCATACCTGCAGGTAACACAGCTGCGAGCAATCCGGGACACGCCCCCTCCCCTTACTTAAACCTCGCATGCCGATCGCTCAGTGCGAGGTATTCTTGAAATGCAATTTCCGAGCACTTTACTCCTTTGTCTTTGTTTCAGCTCCGTTCCGCCCAACTCTCCCTATTACCTCTTCCCACGCCACCTGAACCATCCTGCTCGTGTCCTGCCCAGCCCTGATCTTCCCCCGTGGTCTCTCCCAGTGTTTCCTGTCTGTGTCGTCGGACTGACCTCCCGGCACATCGACTCACCTGCACCCGGCTTGACAACTTCCCTTTCAAATTACCCCTTGGCTTCTGACGCACTGCTCGGATGGATCTTTGGCTTTGACCCTGCTTGTTCTTTGGACTTCGATTTGGCTTTCCCCAGTAAAGAACTTTTTACCCTCCCCAAGTGTTCTGTTGTGACATAACATTCCCCGGTAATGATTTCAATGCAATGTGTCTGTTAACTGTCCATAACATCAGGAGTGAGTAACACTAGGTTACGTTGTAGATAACGTTTACAGCCATTGCAAGTGGGAATGTGTTGTGTTTGCATTGCAGCTGCAACAGTGGTAATGTTAATTGTAATGAAATCAGAAAATTGCAGTTGTCAGCATCCTAATTAGTCAAATGAATTAGCCTAACTGAATACACTGGCACTTAATTTGTGGTGCTGTATCGCCACCCTTTGGTGTTCGAGCATAAGTAGGCCTACCAGATTTTCTTTATGTTGGTCAAAAGGAAATAAAGTGATATAAGTGTGTCGGTTTAAGTGCGCAAGTGCACAGTGTGTCAGTTTAAGTGTAAATTTGTAACGTTAAATTTGTAAATAAATCTTAGCTTTTTCATATTGTTACCTAGTACGTTGCAAGCTGCGACAGTATAGTTGTGTAATGTCAACTTAGATTAATTGTGAATGTAAAGGTAATCACCAACTGTTTAGTAATATTTTTTAATAAAACAACTTATTTAGAAAAGCAACAATTTAGAGTACATAATTGCAGCCTCAATTTCAACTCGTTGATTTATTCTGGTGTCTAATTGGTAAATATTTCTTGGATGTGAAGGTATTATGTTATTGACCGTTAATGACTTTTGTTGTTGCTGTTTTTAGAGGCACAGCCACAGCTACATCCAGTAGCTCAATGAGGACCGTTGTGATTGGATCTGAGGTTCTGTCTGCAGAAATGTTTTGGGTGCTTGTTGGCATGGAGAAACATGGCTCCTTCAACAGCTGCTCTGGGAAGGATTACCTTTTTCGTCTTATGTTTGCAGACAGTAACATTGCCTCCAAATTCAGCTGTAGGGATGACAAACCCACTTGGCAACTTTTGGTATTGCGCCGCATTTCTCATCTCTACCTTTGTCCCGAGTTAAATCTGCTACGGACTGTTTTACTTCTTGATGAGAGTTTGAACTGCCCACTCCAAGCAAAACAACTTGATGTGCATGTAAGGTTTTGGGATGGAGACTGTGTGAGCTCCAGATATTTGGATTCTCATTTTCTTGGCCATGCATATGCTGATGACCTCCACGTACAACTAAGGGCCAGCTGCAACAGTGTTGGGATTCATGGCTTTTTTGCAGCTATCGATGGATGGACCAAAATGCTAACTGGAAATTGTTTGATACACCGTCCAGGGACTTGGAAGAGGAGACTGGCTCCAAGCTCTTCAACATAGGGAGTTCTGGACTGCATATATCGCATAGCGCCTTTCAAGCTGGCAGCAATGAAACAACTTGGGACATTTAACATACTCTAAACAGTCTTTTTTGGTTTTTTAAGAATTCCCCAGCCAGGCATGATGATTATAGCAAAGTAACAGGTTCAACTGTTTTCCCCCTCAAATACTTTAAACATAGATGGCTAGATAATGTTACAGTCCTTGAAAGAGCCATTACGACATGGCCACAAATCCAGGCATATGTAGCTTGGGTTAATGCTTGCAAAGTGACACACCCAAAGAATTAGTCCTTTGACTCTGTTGTAAAGGCAAACGCTGACCCTTTGATTCTGGTCAAAGCTAACATCTTCTTCTCAATTGCGCAAGAGTGCCAGCCATTTCCTAATAAAGGAAATATCAGATATCAAACTGATAAGGCCATGCTGCCTTTCCTGGCTGATGATCTTTTCACCACACTGAAGTATCTTCTCCAGAGATTTGTCACAGATGCGACACTTGAGAGGCTGAAGACCCCCATGAAGCTATTCTCAGAGGACTTTACAGATCAAGGAAATCACAAGGATGCCTCCCTTATCAACGTAGGATTTGTTGCAGACAAACTACTTACAGACCTGAAGGTGAGGAAGAAGGTTTCTGAGTGAGATGTCCTATTGGTTAGGAAAGAAATTAAATAGTTCCTCATCACAGCTGTGACAAATGTCCTTTAAAGTACACACTGGTACACACAGAAACCTGGCTAAATCCACAGAAGATAAAAGAGAAACCAGATATTTGTGAAAAACAACTGAGGCAGTGACTAGAGATAATCTCCTGTGCTGGACGGGTCGGAGAACCAGTGTGACCTAAACCAGTTCAGGGACTTTTGCGATAGTCTGCAATACAAATGAGGATCCCATACAGTGGCCGACTGGTGGCTACTCTAGACTGGACACCATTCAACATGCACTGCTGACCAAAGAGCACCCACTGAAAGGTCTATGGGAACTATTACAAAAGGTTCTCCTTCTGTTCCATGGCCAGGCCCCGGGAAAGTGGGATTTCTGTTAATGAGAACAGTCATAAACATGAAGGAGAGAACCCTGATTGCTCAGCGGGTAATAGTAGATTACCTAAATCATGTGGGTGGGGTAGCTAATGTAGCAATGACCAAGGAAATGCTACAGTCTGCTTCCTGTGCAAGACAGAGATACCATGCATTCCTTAATGAAGAAAAGAAGAAGGAGCACAACAGACACAGAAATGGAAGGCAGTACAGGGCAAAATAGACCAACTTAAGATAAAAAAAAAGATTCAGACCAACATATGTGCACTTCTAACATCTGCTGATGAACTTGTAAATGAAACAGCTACTGACAACATGTCTGCTTGCAAAATCTAATGCCCTCAGAAAAGTGACAAAAGACAAAGAGGAAGATCTGGAGAAATATGACAAATAAGTTGAAAAGAAAATGAACGTAATGAAGAGCTTTTGAGGGGAAAGTCATGTAATGGATATGGTTATGACAAAGTAATAATAATCATCACTTCATTAATCCCTGTGAGGAAATTGTCTTTACACCTCCCTCAACTTACTCAGCCACCCATGGCAGCACTCAGGGATTAAAGGCCTTGCTCAAGGACCCACACATTTTGAGGCTGGGTTTGAACCAGCAACCTTGTGATTACAAGGACGCAGGCTTAGCCCACTGAGCCACACACTGCGTGCAAAAGAGAGCGTTCTACAAATTTTGCAGTTCAATAGTTGACATTTTCTTATAAGGCCCTCCTTTTTTATAAGTGTTTTTCAAAATGGATTCTTTAATATATGATTATTATTTAACGTTATTCATGGTTTTGTTGAACAGTTTCTGAAAATGTGTTTTAGCTGAACAGTTCTATGTTTTGTTATGTTTGAATGACTTCAGCGCCTAATGGTGACAGAGTAACATTGCATTAAAAATTTAAGCATTGCCGAATAAAATGCTGTGCATTGAGCTTGTCTGCATTTGGTTTCAATGTTTAGTTTCAACTGATTTGTAAGTGTACGATAGCCTACTTACCCAGGGGTGCTGATACAAATATTAGGCTCTACTAAATATTATGATATGCCATAACTTGGCATATCATATGGTGATATGCCACAATGTAACATACAGTACATGTTTATGGCTGAATTTTCAAATAATTTATTTAAATTAATGAGTATTTATTTGTACACTGAAATCTACAAAGTCTGAAAATTTGAAATGGAAATATTGAAACGGAAAATGTGTAGGAACCCTGTCCTTAGCAAAGACCAGGGATGGGAATCATTAAGAAATTATTGATGTCGGTGCCATCATCGATTCTTCTTATCGATCTGGTTCTTTATCGATTCCCTTATAAATTACTAATCACTGTAAAATAATCAAATATTAATTCATCACTGATTATAATTTTGTGGACAGGTAATTAGGCCTGGTTAGAAACATATTTATTTAAAAAAAACACACAAAGATGCTTGTCCATCCATCGGCTGTAATGTACGGAAGCCCTGAAGGGCAAAACGTGCCAGCAAATTCAAAAACACACCAGCAAAAGTGAAAACACACCAGCAAAAGCAAAAACATGCCAGCAAATTCAAAAACACAACAGCAAAAGGAAAAACACGCCAGGAAAAGCGAAAACGCGCCAGCAAAAGCAGCACTGAAAACGGAAAGGGTATGTACCAACTGATCACCACGTGCTTGTTACTGATTGGTCAGGGAGCCTGTCAATCAGCGTCCCAGCGTCCTAGCATCTCAGCTCCACATGCATACATGTGGAGCTGAGATACACAGTTAAACCCTGATCCCACAGGTATGCAAACCACTGACTGGGGGGGGGAAGTTGCCCAAAGAAGGATGAGATTTTGTTTTCCCCAGGACACTCCCCCGCAGACCAGTAACAGCGTTTTCAACCATTTTTATAACAAATTTTGCATAGATTCTATGACGATTCTATGGAAGCCCGTTTCCGCCACCGGGGAAAAAGAATTATATAAAATTTAAGTCAAAATTTCGACTTAATATCTGGAAATAACGAGATAACTATCTCGAAATTTCGACTTAAGACACAGACAACAGGTGAGAGAAAGCTCAGCGTACACATGCAAATGGATGCCCTAATCGAAGAGTACTTTAGACATGGCTTCACAAATCATGAAATTGTCGTGGTTTTGAAGGAATCACATGACATCACACTAAGCCTTCGAACACTAGAGAGAAAGCTACAAAATAACCAGCTTTGGCGGAGATGAAACAAGACAGGTGAAGGTGAAGTGGCATCTTTCATTGAGCAACAGCTGCAAACATCCGGCAGACAGCACGGCTACAGATGGATGCACCAGAAACGTTGGATGTCCGGGATCATTACCGACAGAGAAACTGTGCATCAGTTGATGCGACTGATGGACAGGAATGGGGTAGATCTGCACGCGCTCAACCGTTCGAGACGCCGTGTGTATGTCAGCCGTGGGCCAAATTATGTTTGGCACATAGATGGGTACGATAAATTAAAGCCTTATGGCATATGTATCAATGGTTGCATAGATGGCTTCTCGAGAAAAATAATATGGCTGGAAGCATACAAAACCAACAGTGACCCTCGGATTATCGCCAGATATTTCATAGATGCTGTGACAGACAACAATGGATGTCCAAACAAAATCCGCTTAGATCATGGGACTGAGAATACCCACGTTGCAGTGATGCAACAGTTTCTGCGCAGCAGCGAGGATGAGAATGGTACACAGACTGAAATTTTCGGTCCAAGTACTGGCAACCAAAGAATTGAACGTTGGCGGTGCACCTTGCGAAGTGAATGCATGCAGTTTTGGATGGACCATTTCGATCAACTGAAAGCTGATAGATATTTTGCTGACAGCCTCACTGGCAAATCTCTTATCCAGTTTTGCTTCCAAAATACAATACAGGTATAGTTTCCATAAGCCTATTTCTCATGCTGTGGCTATAGTGTTCCAGGCTCTGAATAAACTAACTTGCAAACTTACATATTCTATATGTATATACGTATTTTTACATGTCCATGCATATGAAAAATATGCTTAAGGTGAAGCAATGCAACAGTTAAAACAATTAGATCACGTCTAAGTTTGCATAAATTCTATTGGATGGCTGCGCTCACGGAAGTTTAGTCCGTTAAAACGCGAGCAATTCGCTCGGCTGAACTGCTGTCAGTAACATTATGATTTAATCCACTTCAACACAGTTCCACACAACCCAACCTGAAATTTAAGTCTTTGTAGTAGGACAGAATGATCAACCGTGTCAAAAGCAGCACTAAGGTCCAGAAGCATTAGCACAGTGGCGCTGTCGGCATCAGTTGCCATTGTTATATCATTTACAACTTTAGTCAAGGCAGTTACAGTGCTGTGTCCTGGGCGGAAGCCCTACTGGAAACAATCCAGTATGTTGTGTCTCTCCAAGTAGGAGTGAAGTTGAACAGCAACTATCTTCTCCAGAGCTTTTGACAAATATGGTACGTTCGAGATCTGTAATTGCTGAGCTCATGTGGATTCAAACTTGGCTTCTTCAGTAGTGGCCTGATTACGGCTACTTTAAGTTGGTCAGGAATGTCACCTGATAACAGGGACTCATTCATTCGTTATAGGTTGTGCCAGAACTTCCAAGGATTCTTTAAGAAGCTTAGTGGGGATCGGGTCCAGTGGGCAAGTGGTTGGTTTGATCTTAATTATAATAGTTTTTAGGTCTTGTTCATTAATTAACTAAGAGACATTAAGGGTGTGTTCACGATCCGTTTGCATTGAAGCTAATTGTGAGTCATTGGGACGTGTTTGAAGTCTAATGCTTGTAATTTTATCATTAAAGAAGTTCATAAAATGTTGGCTACTGAGATCACTCGGTAGCAGAGGTTCAGCCTTATCTGTTAGATGAGCTATTGCTTTAAAAAGGTAGCGAGGGTTATTTTTATTGCAATCAATAAGGTTAGAATAGTAGACTGAACGTGCCCTATGAAGGGCTAGTTTGTATTGTTGCACGCTGTCAGACCAGCCAACTTGAACACTTCTAAGTCCATGGATTTCCATTTGTGCTCCAATCTGCGGCACTCCTGTCTGCAAGAGCGTGTGTGTGATCATTAAACCATGGGGAGTGTCTGTAAAATAAAGTAGTAAAAACCACCAAAGGAGCCGTTTCATCTAAAATCTGCCTGAGCACTGTATTGAAGTCATGGGTGACTTCATTGACATCTGTACTAGACATGAAGTTCACATTACTGTAATAATAAATCGTAGTGAATTTCTATCAATTGGGTGATGTGTCCTAATAATCTTCTCTGCCATAGTTAAAGAGGGTGGATCAATCACGAAGGTGATTAGAAAATGGTCGGAGAAGGACTTATTCAATGGACAGACAGATACATGATGAGCAGAAACTCCATAAGTAATAATCAAGTCTAGTGTATGATAGTGAACAGGTGTTGGTCTTGTTACGTGTTGGTGACATTCAACAGAGTCTAGGAGGGACAGGAAACTTTTGCTGAAGGCATCAGTCCACATGTATATTAAAATCTCCAAGTATTTCAATATTCACTAAGTTAATCACTAAGGCCGCCCCCACGCCCAGAACCATGTGGTTTCTGTATAAAACTAAACCCATCAGGTGAGGCTTCAACAAGAGGTATAGTATCTGTAAGTCTGAGCCAGGTCTCTGACCTAAGTGAAATATATTGCTGCAAAGTAGGCCTATTCGCTGTGGCCTGTTGTAACCTTGCTGCACACCCTGTTTCCCCCCTGATCAATTTTCTAACCAACATTTTTCACACTTTTCCATTTTTTTATGTACAGTAGGAGGAGCTTGATGAAATTGCAGCTGTATGGAATGACCATCGTATAAGACGTTCCAACAACCCTCGCGCTCCAAATGGTCGCCCTTCCATAATGCATGCTGTTCCCAGCCTTTATGGGGCTCAACATTTCTTGCAGCCAGCTGACCATATGAAGACAGCCATATGTCAAGTGGAATGTTGTTATAAGGACTACCCTTGTGACGAGGATGTGTTTCAATTATGTGTGGAACTTATGGCTGAGCACAACCTGGCAATGTCTGATGAGGTGTATAAAATTAATGATCTTTATGTAAAACTTCGTCAAATTATTATTGATGGCATTGAGGAATAAATTGTTGGCTATTACAGAAAAGGTCTGATCCTCGTGTGTAATTAGCTTATGTGAATATCCCACCGTGTATGTGTCTTTCAGCGTCTGACAACCTTGAGTTTCTAATTGGGTTCGGTGCTCGTTGGGTGCTTAATATATTTGTTTTCGGGACTACCAATAAAGCGCGTATTCTCCCCGGCGAGTGAGTCTCTTTCTCTACTCCCGCGATGCCTCACTCTGCCCAACCCCCACAATACATTTGTTATGTTGCGTGCTAAACAATTTCACAGGTACACACAGATCCACGCTGACGCAGACTTTACGTACTGGAACGTTTTTGGCTACTAGCCTATTTATTGCAGTTAAATGAACTGACCTTTCCTTGACTTTGCTTCAATGCAAGTCATCCTTCTTGAATTAGTATATGTTAATGTAGTTAATCGGATTTTTTTTCTTGTTTGGCACTTAATAAAGTCATTTAACAAACAGAATTGCACACTTAACATTTTTTGTTAAACATCCCTTGACCTTTTTGAATGTATATACTACTGAATGACTGACATTCAATTTCCTTGAATGCAACAGTTATTACATAACCAAGAAATACAGATTTTTTCCCAAATAACATAAATGGGAGAGAAGCACACACACAACCGGCAACATACAGTAACATCTGTAAAATGTGCACAACATACATGTTAACAGAACAGTACTAATAGTTCAAGAGTACAACAGTTGTAATGGTAACAAGCAGTATGGTAATATACCAATTTCTCCTAACGGAACCATTTCTCAGGACTTCTCAGCTTCCAAAGATTTCCAAAGGATTCTTGCACATATTCCCTTATGCCATATCTGTATGCTACTGTGTCAACAAACAAGACTATTTGGTATCTAAACTGTTAAAGAACTTATTTTTGATGGTCCTGATTCGCCCAGAATAAAAGAATCTTCAGCAGTTATAGAAATAATTCTTAACAAATGATATGTTTATACCACAACTAAGGCTTAACTTAAGGCTTGTATTTGTTAAATAAAAATCAGTTTACCCTGACTTCCACTTGAGTGATACTATGACTGCTAAGCACTTTTCAAAAATTTTGTAACTGCGTGATTAGCATAAACACTCCCTGGTTAAATTATGTCCATTACCCACACATTAGATTCTAACACCTTGTTCATCTCTGAGCTGAAGTCAGGGTAGCTGTCATAACAGACTGACAGTTCCAGCACACAGCCACATGTATGTGCTACAGGTCTCCTCTGAAAACCTTGAATTTGGGTAAAGCCAATGATGATTTTCTTCTCTAGGAATAGATCTGACCCTGTGCAGAACCTGAGGAACAAACTTAGATGCTGTGTATCAGCATTCTTCAAGTATGTGGTTAGGTGCTTCTGAATGGCCCTCTGGTGGACATTCATTTCCTCTGGGAAAGTGAGGGACTTTACAATTTTTCACACAGTTGGTTGCAGGGTTTCATATACCTTTGTAAGGTCCTGAAAGCTGTGCTTGTCCACTGTTCGATTACGTAGGCAGGTTCTTGGACAAGAGTTTTGTGGGCAATCTCCAGGAGGATTTCATTGGCATTGCTGGCAGTTGGCATCTTTCTGCACTGGTGATTATCTAGGATGTCAATTAATTCTTCTTGGTCAACATTGTTAAAATCTGATTGCCATGATTCAAACAGTATACGCTCAGATTCAGGCATGTATTTGAGGAAATTCTCCACTATATTGCTCTTCACATATACTAAGCCTGCTTGCTCTAATATGGCAGGTGCAATCTTCACAGGAAGATATTTCTCCCTCTCCCATCCAAAAGCAATTATTCGGCCTACACTCTCCCATTGCTGTTGTCCAAAATCATGCCTTAAGAAAGGCACTTCATAAGCATTACCAGTTGTGCACTGTTCATAGAATTCATTCCAGAATTCTGAGAGACAGTCTCTCACAACTCCTCCATCATCATATCCCCTCTCAGGTTTTCCATCTGGCCGTACAAGCTGGATTTTGATGTCAGTCTCTTGAACTCCATCATCACAGAAATGTGCTATGAGCTCTGGTAGTACCTGCCCTCTGTGAACAACCAGTATTCTCTTCACTCTCTCATTGGATGGCATAGTTTGTGGTGAAACAGGCAGTGTATTGTCCATATTCTGTGGCTCACTTTCAGAAAAGTCTCCTAAAAAGACAATGTTGCTGTCCTCACTCGCAATCTCTGTGGAATACAGTGACATGTCGAAATTGTCATCACTTGTAGTACTGTCAATAAATATTACTTCAGAGCTTCAGAGTTTCAAATTCAGCTGATGCTGCAGCCGTAGCACCAATGGGAGGAGAGGTGGAAGACTCATTGCGAGAGTTCTCTTGTATCTCCACAGATGGAGCCAAAGTTGCACTGTGACTGTGTGGATTGTCAATCATGTTTTTCTTTGTAGTCAAATAAAACCTAAGAAGAGAGTTTTGTGTCAGTGTACATCATCAACTGTCACCTCTTGATAATCTTTGAGATCTACTTTAAAGTCTGTTAAGGGCCCCAGTCTATTTCTCCCATTTGGAAAAAACAGGTCAGTCGCTAACAGCATCACATCCCTTTTCTGAGCATCCTTTGAAATTTCCATTTTTCTTGTGCCCCCACCTCGTTTAACTCTCACTTGCTTGAAAACCTCTTTTTCATCATCATAATGCATCCATCCAATTTCTATTTTTCATTTTTTTTTCCATGGCATTTTTTCTCTGACCTGTTTGGGAATGCCCTCCTTGCTTTGTGCTGCTACCTCCTTCATCAGAGTGCTTTTTTTTGGGCCATTTTGCTTTCAGGCGTTCAAAAAGCTGTGATTTGCGAGTGTTGTGGTGGGTTTCCTTTCTATTACAAAACCCTAATACGGCAAGGCGATCACCATATGATGGCAAATAAGTCTTTAATTCTTTATCTGTCATCAAGGGTATTGTGCTTGCATCAATCTAAACAGGGACAATGGAACAGGAAACAATGCTAATTAGGTAACTTAATCATTGCATTCTATAGTTTAAACAATACAAGAAAGAAATGATGTGTTTATGTGTCTGAAGAGCAATAAGCAATAAGTCTTCCTGACAAGTACAGTTGTTTCATATATGCTACTTTTGCAGTTAAGAACCTTCTCATTCTTCAAGGTCTCTATTGTTTCCTCAGGAATATTTCTCTGTCTCAAGAAGTCATTTAGGTCATCCATCCTGGGAGAATGCATTACAGGAAGTTATTGTTATACATTAATCATACATAAACAACAGTCTTAAACTACCACCTTAGTGCGCACACATCATTTATGCAAACACTCACACGGGCAATTTAGAGTCACCAGTTCACCTAGCGTGCATGCTTTTGGATTGTGGCAAGAAACCCAGGCAAACATGCTAACCTGCACACATAGAGCTGGGACCTGAACCCCCGGAAACAGAGCTACCCACTGCACCACTGTGCTTCCCTACATATAATCAGATTACATACGAATAATCAGAGCAGATAACATTTGACAATGATTACAGTTACACTGTCAATGAGACATTAACATTTTAATTTATTTAAAATTTAAAAACAAACCAGTACTCAATGCTATCTTTGATTCATTTGTATTCAGTGACTGATTATAGTTATAGCTGTTACAGGCGAGGGGCATCTATAACCCGAGGTTATAAGAGCTATATACACGTTATATACAAGAGCTATATATATAACGTTCGGAAAAGCCTCCCAGTTCCATTTTAATGTTAAAAACAAGGGAGGTCATTCAACCATAGAATGCATGCTACTCTTAACATTATGTGCATAACAAAGCATTTAATGTTTTAGTGCAATTTGTCATGTAGATGCACAATACCTTAGCAAAATTTATCAGTAGCTCGCTCAGTACTCCAGTCTTTTGTGGGAAAGCCGCTTAACGCATGCGCACGTGACTGTGAGTTTCTCATTATCTTGAGATAACTAAGTCAAAATAACGAGATAATTATCTCGAAATAACGAGAACTCTCTCGTTATTTCGAGATAATAAGTTGAAATTAAGACTTCAATCCCATATTATTTTTTTTCCCCGGTGGCGGAAACGGGCTTCCATACAATTCTGCTATAACATAGACGCAAATTTTAAAAAAAAAAAACAAATTTAAAAAAAAAAAAAATACTGTGACACACAGTTACGGAATCTATAAAAAGCCAGCCGGCAGTTGATTCCATCAAACTCGATTCTCACCTTGTAGGCTCAACGTGTCTTTGACAAGAGATTTGCTCATTAATAGTCCATACATGTTTTATCAACCGAATGGTAGGTATACGTTTCTCAGTACAACCATACATTGTGTTATATGAAATTAAAATTACGATTTTGTGTAATATTTTCCAAGAGTTTGGATTGCAATTTAGCACAGGTCTTTATATCAAATATTTTTTTTTCTGTTACGTATGTTTTTTTGTACAGGAATGCACGGGGCATCCACACCGGTCCCTTGCAGTGAAGGTCCCAGCGTTTACGCTGCTCAAGGAATGCTGGCGGCCTCTGGGCCAAACATGACAATATACCCTGGACCTGAGGAGCTCCAAATGGCTGCACCCACTCCAGTGTGGAGCATCTGGCCTCAGCAAGAGAACAAAGCTC
Organism: Mormyrops attenuatus; assembly: GCA_026777985.1. Classification (NCBI taxonomy): domain Eukaryota; kingdom Metazoa; phylum Chordata; class Actinopteri; order Osteoglossiformes; family Mormyridae; genus Mormyrops; species Mormyrops attenuatus. The sequence continues at coordinate 19,545,256 of JAODKC010000064.1, forward strand.
CTCTTCAAATCCTGCCATCAAGCAGCATCCCTTTGGTGACGGAACCACCCAAGAAGGGCAAACGGCGTCGCCAAAGGTCACAAAATCCCAATAGCTTCAGCAACAAGTACAAGAGGATGATGGAAGTAACATACGGGACTGCAGAATATTGGTCCCTGGAAGATAACTCGAGTCCTACAAATTCCAGCAGCACAACATGTGGATTAAAAAGAAAGAGGTGCTGTGAAGCTGAAGACCAGACTGAGGCCAGACAGGGAAATGACCAACAGATCGGACAGAGGGAAACAGAAAGGGCTGCTAAGACAAGCAGACAGATGACTACTGTGAAGAAAAAGAACTGGAACCCAAAGTACCTGGAGCTCCTCAATGACATCCTCCAGCCTGAATGGACAGCACTCTCTGCAGGAACAATGGACTGGGATCCTGACTTCTTCGAGGGATGGAACTTGGACACTTACCAGGACCTAATCTTCAGCAGTTGGGAGAACTCTGGGCACAACCAGGCAGCTCAGCCTGTTTCCCAATTCCCTGGACACATCCCCATCTCCCAGGTCGAAGGGAGAGAGGAATTGTCGGTGGAGTCCACGATCCAGGTTGAGCAGGAGACATTAGTGAATGCACTGGATCCCGAAGACGCCATCTTGCAGAAGATCCTGGAAGACCTGTTCAGAAACTGTAATTAAGTACATTGATATGTAACCCCAACCGGGGGGGCACTAGGAATGCCTCACCACAGATGGACTGTCTATTGTAATAGCTACATTTTACATAATGTAAGATAAGTTAGGATAAGAGTAAGATAAGATAGGTAAAAATACATTTAAGAAAAGATCGCATAACATAGGATACAATAAAATCAAGATAGGATAGGTTAAGATAAGTTTAAGATATTTAAGACTGTGTAAGATAACGAAGGATAAAATTAAGATAATGATAAGTTGAGATAAGGTTAAGATAAGATTTTACTGTATAACATAAGATAACACACACTACCGGTCAAAAGTTTTAGAACACCCCAGTTTTTGTTTTTGAAAATTATGCAGTTTAATATCTCATTGCACTCTGAAATGAAAGCATAGTACAAATAAGCAATTGGAGTTAAAAAAGATATCATGGAATCAACTTACAGACCAAAATGTATTCTAAACTTTTGACTCAAAGTAGCCACCTTTGGCAGATATAACAGCTGAACACACTCGTGGCATTCTTTCGACAATGGAAATCAAATATTCTTCTGAATGTTCTTCCCATATCTGTTGCAGAAGTTCCCATAAATGTGTGGCACTTGTAAGTTGCTTTGCTTTCACTCTTCTGTCCAGTTCATCCCAAACCAGCTTGATGGGGTTTAAGTCTAAGTGCTGGCCACTCCATGTTTTAAAGCTTACCATCTTGTTCTTTTTTCCTGAGGTAGTTCTGGCATAGCTTGGACTTATGTTTTGGGTCATTATCTTGCTGTAGGATGAACCCCTGACCAACTAGACGCATGCCAGAGGGTATTGCATGGTGCTGCAGAATGCTGTGGTAGCTGTTTTGGTTCAGGGTGCCTCTCACTCTGTACAAGTCACTGACCCTGGATCCAACAAAACAGCCTCAGACCATCACGTTTGACAGTTGATGCCACACACTGTGGAACCATCCTTTCGCCTAATCGATGCCGTACAAAGATCCTGCGTGATGAACCGAAGATTTCAAATTTGGATTCATCAGTCCATAATACCTTCTTCCAGTCTTCAGTAGTCCAATGGCGGTGTTTCATGGCCCAGGCAAGCCTCTTTGTCTTATTCTGACGTCTTAGCAATGGCTTTCTTGCTGCAACTCGTCCTGTCAAGCTTGCAGCTCGAAGTCGTCTCTTCACAGTTGAAACTGAGACTCGCTTACTACGGCCACTATTAAGCTGTGCTTGAAGCTGTTGTCCTGTTAACTCTCAGAAACTTGTCCTCTGATGCAGTTGTGGCTTTGGGTCTGCCAGACCTCTTCCTGTCAGAGTTTGCCCCAGCTTCTGAGTGCCTTTTGACGGTGAAGGAAACTGTACTCACTGACACCTTGACTTTCTTTGCAATTTCTCTGTAGGAAAGACCTACATTTTTAAGTGTTATGATGGTCTGTCTCTCTTCCATTGTTAATTGCCTTTTCCTCGCCATTTTGTAGCAACACACTACTTTCTGCAGGTACAATTCTGTTCATCTGATGCTCACGAGGGTATGGTACCACAGTGTGTTCCAACACTGCTTTTATGCAGACAGAGGGGGTTGTACTGTAAGTTATCCAGAAAAGTTGGAACACCTGTGGGAATTAGTAGCACCAGCTTTAAAGGCTTGATCAACCTCCATTGCTGCAGAACAGCTTTAAATTGTTAACCCATTTTGTGTTCCCTGACAACGGCCTTTTTGTATAATTCTGAAATGTATATTATTTTTCAGTTTTGGGCAACCTTACCTTTTTTTTAACCTCTGGCAATTCACCACTTACCTTTGTACCATTTCAAACTATTCATATTATATTCAGGACTTGAACGACTTGAATTGCAATTAACTGGAAAAATTGGGGTGTTCTTAAACTTTTGACCAGTAGTGTAGTTTAAGATAAGATTGTGTAACATCAGATAAGATAGCATATTATAAGATAAAATTAGGATAGGTTAAGATAAGGTTAGGATAAGATTGTATAGCATAAAAGATATATAATAAGATTAGGATAGGATAGCTTAAGATAAGGTTAGGATAAGATTGTATAGCATAAAATAATATATAATAAGATTAGGATAGGATAGATTAAGATAAGGTTAATATTGTATAACATCAGATAACATAGGATATGATCAAATTAGGATAGGTTAAGATAAGTTTAAGATTGTGTTTCTGTTAAATAAATATGAATAACTTTGCATTCAGTTTTTGTGTGTTTATTTAAAACATTGTGAGCTTTGATGCAAAATTTGATGACAAATTGATACTGTAAAAGAACGATCAGTTAAACTCGTGTACATGTTGAAAATTGCAAAGGACATTTGCTATTGAATTACAGGCTTCTTCAAATCTCAGATGCAATGCAAAAAACATAGAGGGGCAATTCATTAAATGCTGTAAGCACAGGGACATTTTTAAGTTAAATCCAAACTGGATGAACATTCTGCTGCTAATACAGGCCTTTAAGCTTAAAGGTACCATAGAACTCCACTGCAAGCTTGTGAAACCGATAAAGTACACGTTTCTTTGTTCTGTGCGCATTTGTCCACCAATCGGAAGGGGCCGGAGAGTGGCATTGAGAGTCTGCAGCTGTATGTTATTGCTGCCGTCCGTAGCCACCCCCTGATCATGAAATTTACATGATGTCCCCTCATCTGCAACCGGAAGTGAACACGGAAAAGTGAAATATCAATTGGCCTTAAGTGTCACGCCAGATGCATTAGTTGGCAACCCTGTTATCTTGAAGATATACTGTGATTATAAGTGCAACAGTAGACTAAGCTAATTTGCTCAATCTTTTAGAAGCAATCGTTTGAAGAGACAACAAACATTTACTTTTTGAGAAAGAGAAGTGCTTCTCCCTGCTTAATCAACTTAAAACACATAAAACATATTCTCCTTCATCTACCTCCTTACACCACAATGCTTTCATTTCAGTTTAGCTTTTTAGCACAACTACAACCCTTCCATTTCAATTTAGTTGATTTGTAGCACAGCTAACTTCTGCAACAGTAATTCAATTCAATTACTATATTAACAGACTCAGGTCCATAGATACCACACAAAACAGAACAGATAAATACGAAAACACGTGTAAAGAAAATCAAATGACATACAAACATCGCAGCCAATACAACCTCAGTCTGGAGGCATAATGGGAACAATTCACAATGGGATTTTATAGTGCTAAAATTATACTGTTTGTAGATTGATCGAAACGTTGCATAAACGTAAACATCAAGCTTCTCAATAGTGCTTTAAAAGTGCTGATTCCTGCAGTGACAAACATCTGACTGGCACTCCCTCTTCTGGGACTCTTAAGGAGGATTCTCATCGCATCATTTTATGCAACTTGTAACTTCTGCATGCTAGATTTTTTGTAAGATGACCACAATTGGGCAGTGGAGAGTGGTGTATATTACCCCCCATTTAATGTGTATCTTGTGGTGGGCATAGCAATAGGCAAGAAGCCTCACAATATACCCAGGCACTCCTCCTTGCTTTAACTTAATAAAGAGTTGTTTATGATTTACTCTATCAAATGCTTTAGAAGCATCAATAAAACACATAAGAACAGATGAATTTTTGGCCCTGTAAAGATTCACTATTTCCTGAAGTGCATATATACACATGTCTGTGCCATGCTTTGGTTTAAAACCAAACTGATTATCAAGGGAAGTAATGTAGTCACTCACTCTATCAAGCAAAATTCTTTCCATAACCTTGGACAAGGTGCTGGCTAACGCTATGGGCCTATAATTATCCAGGCGACTAACTTTTCCAACTTTGTCCTTAATATCTGGGACAAGCAAGATAGATATAATTGAATCTGGTAATATTCCACGGATCATAAAACCAGTGAAGCTGAGAGCTAGTAGTTGGAGCAAGCCTCAAACTAGCATATTTCAAATGCTCAGCATTAATTAAGTCCATGCCACATACTTTGTTGTTAGCAAGTTTCTGCATGGCATCCTACACTTCATGCGTACTTATAGTTATTGATTCATCACTCATATCAGAGTCCTCAACATATGGATCACTTTTATACAATTAAGAAGGGAACACTAGTGCTGTCTCCATAATGCTGTGATATTATCTTCTCCCGAGATGCCTTCAACAGTGCAAGGAAGAGAAGGTTTACAATTATTCAGGACCCTCACCTCTTTCCAAAAGCCAGTAATATTATTACACATTATTTTGTTGGCCATGGAATCAGCCCTCATGGCTTGCTCATTTTCAGATATAAACCGAACAGCGTACTTAAACCTATCATTGGCAAGTTTTTTATGGTCAAACTCCGGGTTTTCCAGCCAAGGCCCAGAGATTATAAGCTTCACGAGCTTCAGCATGATATAGAGCAACATGCTCCTTCCAACCTGGTCTAATGTTATACAGTATGTCCTATTAACCTTATATTGTTTGTGAAAACATTTATCGCTATCAAACAGAGCAGCCACTACATCCTCATACATGGAACAGAGGTCTCTCTTATGTTCCTTAACCTGACAATTGACATCCTTACACAAAAAAGCTTCTCTAGGCAAATAAATATTACTTGAATATTTATCTGTGTTGCTATAATAAGCCGAGAAGTCCTCTTTAGTGAGAATTGACCAGTCTAATTTTGCAGTGGCAACACCACTGGAAGCATTATTACCAGCTGTTGACGGCAATTTTATTTAAACAAATGAGTAGTTATTTGTACAGTGAAGTCTACAAAGTCTGAAAATTTGAAATGGAAATATTGAAATGGAAAATGTGTAGGAACCCTGTCTTTAGCAAAGACTAGGGATGGGAATAGTTAAGAAATTATTGATGTTGGTGCCATCATCGATTCTTCTTATCGATCTGGTTCTTTATCGATTCCCTTATAAATTACTAATCACTGTAAAATAATCAAATATTAATTCATCACTGATTATAATTTTGTGGACAGGTAATTAGACATGGTTAGAAACATATTTATTTTTAAAAAAACACACAAAGATGCTTGTCCATCCATCGGCTGTAATGGCAGCCTTGTGTAACCGGCTCGGCTACCCCTCTGCGTTGTGTTGTGTGTTGTGGAATAAACACCGGAGTCAGTCTGCTGGTTCAGT
>JAODKC010000064.1:19573827-19605891 GCA_026777985.1 Mormyrops attenuatus
GGTGGGGTCTTACCAAGGAATTATATAATCGTAGCATCACCTCCCTTGACTTAAACTCCACACACCTAGAGATGTAAACCAACATCCTATTGGCCTTTTTTATTGCTTTCCCACACTGGCGAGAGTGGGATATGGAAGCATCAACATACACACCAAGGTCTTCCTCATAATCAGCTACCTTTATTTCAGTGGAACCCATAAAACATCTGTACTTTATACTCGTATTTCTGCTCCCTGCATGGAATACCAATGACATCTTGGGATGGACATACAACTCCAACTGTAACAGGCCTATGTATCTGAATCCAGACAGCCTTCAGTTTCAGTCACTGTAGCCTTGGTGTTCTTGTTATTAATTTGCTGCTTAAGTGCTGCTTTGTTAAAAGCAGCTTACAGTTTCACTTGTTTAGACAACTGGGTTTTTTACAAGAGCAATTCATTTTTGGGACCTTTCTCAACTGTACCTCAGCAGAACCAGAAACCTTCAGGATTACAAATCAGTGTCCTGAACCACCATGTTACCTGCATGGTAATAAAAACAATATTCAGTCTGGGCAAGGCTTGTGTACTAGAACAAAGGGCACCTCAGTACCAGACATGTGTAACTGAACCAAGATTCCATCTTTACCAGACTTTTGCAAAAAAAAAAAGAAAAAAAGATTCCATTCGTACCAGACTGCGCTAGCAGAACAAAGAGCGACTCAGTGCCGAGCCCGTGTAATGAAGACCCCATTGGTGCATGACTCTTTTACGGAAACAGGAATTCCGTGTTTTGGCCTGCAGTCTGAAAAGATATAGATTTTAATGTTTAATAAGTCAAGTCGACAACTTCAGCTGATTTTAATTACTTCAGAGCCTAGCTCTGATTTTTTCATGCCGGAAACGAACCGGAAAAGTGGTCCTGTAGACATTGCATTCACCCTGCATTCACTGTAAGGTCCACTCATCCTTAACATACACCCCATCTCCCAAAAAACACTGCCTGTTAATTAAGACAGTGAATATAAAGACAGAGCATGTCCTGACTGCTTGAGGGCTACCTTAAAAACTAAACAAAACCTCTGAGTACCTCACCATTCAAGCGATGTTTACCCAGAGCACAGAGGCACTGGAAAGCAAGTGGCCATTAAAAGTGCGAGGACTTTGGACAGTAAATTTTGTGCATGGGATCTGGGGTGCCAAGTGCTGGGCCTTTCAGCTATTAACACACAACTAGGCCCAGTGAGTGTCGCTCAATGGCATCTCTGTGCTCGGGGGGGAAAGATTGCAAAGGCTGCCATTAGGAGATCCAGGTGCCTAGACCTGCCAACAGCCCATAGATGCACTGTTTTTAATAGAACTTAATTCCCTGTTGGAAGGAGGCCTGAAGGGGTACATAATGAAGAAAAAGCCCACCGTATTTCGTTCTTAAATGTCTGCGTGTATCAAGTATGAAAATGCTTGTTATGGAGATCTTCAAATTAGAAATCATATACGGGGGCGGGGGGCAGGTAGGTGCAAATCTAGGCTGGAGGGCTGAATTACTTAGCATGCTCTTGACTATAGAAGTATATGGAAGTGCTAGAGAGCTACTCCTGCTTTGGCCTTGGCTTCCTTGGGGCTGGTCACCATGACAAAGGTACTGGGCCAGAAGCCCAACTCAAAGGCACAAGGGCAGCGTCTCACTGACCAAGCTATTTTGAAGCTTTAAATATGACAGAGTATGACAGCAAAACAGCCAGATATTAAATAAGCTAAACATCTACTACTATAGCTGAATATAATGGCCTCTCTCTACCCTACGAAAATCAGACCAGTTTTGCGAGCCACACATATCCAGCAAGCCCCATTTAAACCCTAACAGTGACTAAATCATGGGCAGCTGCAGTTCATCACTTGTGACATTTCTAGATAAAAGGCCTGGTAATCAGTCAATATGGTGATGCAGTCTGATTCTAGCCATACACCATTCCTGGATGTTGCTTACTATTTTTCACCTTGCTTGTTTTCAAAGCTCACACAAATATAAAAGAACACATTTCCACTTCTACTGCTGTATCCAAGCTCAGTCAGCCACTTCTCAAACCAAATGGTGCTATTGGTAAATAACTGCAGACTCCTTTTCGTGAGGACATGCCTGTTTGGCAGACAAAGCTCTGTAATTGTGAAGTGGCGCTATTGTTTTTGGTGCATTGTGTTGAGTACTTTTGCTAGGCAGTGTGCCAGGCCACCGTATAGGAATGCCGAAACCCCAACGCACCCGAGTTCAGGCTCGTTAAGACCAAACATGCTCAGGTGAGAGTTCCGAGTCTTTCAGCAAACGGCTGTTTAGTATAAAATGCCCAATAAAAACAGTTGAAACATTTCCTCCATACCTGTGTATGATCACTCTTTAAATCGCCTTGCTGTGTGGTGTGGCAATATTATTTTTTTAACTTTATTTTATTGATATGAACACGGCTGTAGGTGTAACACGGCAAGACAAAAATCTTTATATCTACAGCATATGTGGTTTGTACTCATTGCTCCGATTGCTTGATCTGTTAACTTATAGCAATAAAGTCTTTAGACTCTGTCTTTGAAATCTAAATGGATAACCTCTCCTTCATGTGTTAAAACCAAACCAGGGACTAGATGACAAAGAAACTCAGACCAATCTGCTGGTTGTAAATTACACTCCAATGGCCTGTACTACGAAGCGGGGTTACTGGCTTATCGGGGTAACTTGTCGGATTTAAGGTACCACAGTATAAATGGACTTCACATTCGTTCACTTACATTTTGCCCAGACTACCTTAAATCCGAAAAGTTACCCCGATAAGCCAATAACTCTGCCTCGTAGTATAGGCCACAAGTGTAAATAAAACCATCAGTCTGTGATTCCAACCTCCTCATCCTTGCGATAAACAGAACCTTGAAGCCCTGAAGTCTTTGACTAGGCTGTTACTGAAAGTGATTTTTTCCCTCCATTATCTTTATATTATTTTGAACTACTAACTAGCTAAACAATATGAAGTGACCATGTTCCTACCAGGTAATGTCCATCTATCCATCCATCGCTGCTTATATGCTGCAGGGTCATGGTGAGTAAGTTTGTGTTTTTTATATAAGTCTGCTTCCCAGAATATATTTCAAAATGATGCTTATTTTATTGGATACTGTTTACAATTTTGGTGGATTTCTTATTTCATTTTAATTTCGAGTATAGAATGACCAATCCTAATAAAAAGTAAATACACTACATGGATGAAAGTATTGGGACACATCTGTTTATCATTGAGTTCAGGTGTTTCATTCAGACCCAATGCCTCAGTTGTATAAAATTAAACACGTAGCCATGCAGTCAGGTTAACAAACATTTGTAAAACAATGGGTCATTCTGACAAGCTCCATGAATTCAGGTGTGGTACTGTCATAGGGTGCCACAGTACTGGTCCTTGCCAGTGTGGCGCCCTAGGCGAGCATCACCCCCAGCGCCCCCTGCTTGAGGCAAAGTTAAATTTGTTGGCAGTTTGGCGCCCTCTCAGAAGTTGCCGCACCAGGCAATCGCCTATGTCGCATGTAGGATTAACCGGCCCTGTTATTGCTACTACTACTTAATAAGCTTTGCTAAGCAGGTAAATTCATGTGGGCTTGTTCTTTTCATATTAAGACACATTAATACCAACTAGTTTTAAGAAGAATGGAATGTCACACTTTTTTTCTTCCTCTGTTTGTGGCGCCCCCTGGATGGATGGCGCTCTTAGCATTTGCCTATATTGCCTATGCCATGGGCCGGCCCTGGGGTGCCACCTTTGTAATAAGTCAGTTTGTGAAATTTCCTTACTGCTAGATATTCCACAGTCAACTGTATGTGGTATTATTGCAAATTGGAAGTGTTTAGGAAGAACAGAGAGTCATCTAGAAAGTGAGTGCTGAGGCACACGTCTTCACATCCAACATCAGTGCCTGACCTCACAAATGCTCTTCTGGATGAATGGGCAAGTATTTCCACACACACCCTAAAAGCCTTCCCAGAGCAGTGGTAGCCGTTATAGCTGCAAAGTGGTGACCAAACCTATATTGATGTCTATAGATTTATAATGGGATGTCATAAAAATTCCTGTAATACTTAATTCCTGTAATATTCCTGTAATAAAAATTGTGTAGTTCTTGTTAGGGACTTATTCATTATTAAAATAATTCATGAATGTCATATCATTACTGACCTACCCGATAGTGTTACATTATTTCAGCCAAACATGAACAGTGGGTGGGATCAGAACGAATGAAAAGTTTACCTCAGGGTCCCAGCACAGGCCTTGTGTCAAAATGATGATCACTGCAATGATTATGGGTCATATGTCATATTGCTAAAATGACATTAATTCTGTCCTACCTGCCTGCCTACCTACCTAACAATACAATCTGTTGCTAATATTAGGGGTGGTGAATGATTCTATGAGTTAAATGTGTGCGATAGGAAGGTTGCCAGTTTGAATTCTGGTTGGTAGTGTGATGCCACTGTTGGGCCCTTGAGCAAGGTCCTTAATTTCAATAGCTCCAGGGGCAATTCGACCATGCCCACCCTTGCTCTGTGATCCCTTGGTCTCCCCAGCACATGTGTGCGTCATGAAGAGCAAGATGGAATTGGGCAATGAACGCGGAGATTGGCTTGGCTTAAAAATGTAATGAAAAAAATAGTGACACTAATGAATACATACAACAGTAAACATATGAGCCTAGGAGTTATTTGTATTTTATATCATTCGGATGCAAGTTAATTGCAATTACACAGGTCTGCAAAATCAAAGCAGGGGCTCCACCCACTGGTCATTGAAAGGTACTACTTGCCTACTACATACTTTTTTTCCGTGAACACAAAATGGACTTTTCTTTAATACACAAAATGCATTTCATCCACAAAAATGACTTTCTTTCATTCACAAAATGATTTTCATGCACAAAATGACTTACTTTCATTCACAAAATGCTTTTTGTCTGCAAAATGACTTTCTCAGGAAATGAATTTCGTCCATAAAATAGCTTTGTTTCTTTCACGCAATGCATTTAGACCACAAAATGACTTGCAAAGTCCTCATATCAATTCTGTGCACAAAATTCATTATCTAGAATATGTTTAAAAACAGGCGTGCGGTGGTACAGTGGTTAGCACTGCTGCCTCACAGCAAGAAGGTCCTGGGTTCTTTCTGTGTGGAGTTCGCACGCTCTCCCTGTGTTCGCGTGGGTTTTTGCCAGGGGCTCTGGTTTCCTCCAACAGTGCGAAGGATAGGTTGATTGGTGAGTCTAAATTGGCCCTGTAGTGTGTGTGCACCCTGCGGTGGTTGGGGCCCCTTGTTCCTGGGATAGGCTCCGGTGACCCCAGTTGGGATTAAGTGGTTTCAGAAAATGGATGGGTGAACGTTTAAAAAAAGTCTACAGTTTACCGCCGCTGCTTTTGCGAGTGCTCTCCAAGTCAATCCTATTCATTCATGTTCTCGCAGTTGTAGTAAAGCGGCCAGTTTGGGCCATCTTGCATTCTGTTGGCTTACCTCAGTCCTCTGGGTGGCTTTTAGTGTTATAAAAAGTAGGTAGCTGGGTAGGAATGGCTCTCGAACTGTTGCTCTTCTGGGAGCCAGCTGTGGTTGCGGTTGCAGTGGTATAAGCATGCAGTATTGCCAATCAGCACACTCTTTACTGTCCCTCATAAATTAGAGTGGTGAATGCTGGGGTATCTGGCAGTAAGCCTTTATATCGCAGGTGAACGCATTTTAATTAAGACTGCTCCATATCTTCAAAATCACCAGCACTAAGCAAATGTTTTGCTCATAGCTGGTGGAATGGCGGGGGCAGCTCCAGGGCTTGTTTTATGATCAGCTGTTGTCTGCGTTAGGTAAATCGTACATTTTAGTGGGACTTACTTGATATCCAACCGCCATAATATATTACATGTTTACTATGTCTTGTCTCCTTACTTATGTCTCAGGGCTAGTGGCCTAGAGCAACAAGATCGGAGTCCTCCCTGCTGCTGGTGGTGAACCTCACCTTGTATTGCATGCAGGGCAGATCACTTGACATTAGCCCACTAAGCAAGCATGTATGAGATCACCAGATCCGGCTTGTGGCGAGTCCCCTTTGCCCATTGGTCGGCTAGTGCCGTTTTAGCTGGATAGGTTTGTTTAAGTGGTGCCTCTTTTTGAGACACTCCCTATATTGGGTTCCCTGTGTATGAAGACTTAATTTTTAAATGTAATAAAATGATCTTATAGAGTCATGTCTCTGGCCCCTCTGGTTGACTGAACTTGTATGCTTGCATATTATTCCTAAGAACCTGGTAACATAGTAACATTTCCCTGGGTGAAATTCCCAGGGTGGCATAGTCAGCTTTCCATCAACCCCTTGGTCTTGTAGATCAGTGTTTCCAGACTTCCTTCATTTAGTTCAATAAACCCCTTTTGTTTCACCATAATTCCTGCCCTTGAGTCCTTCGTCCCTCAAGTCGTGACAGAATAACGGACTCCACAAATTGCTTAGCAGCTCCTTACACTCTGCATTTCTGCTTGCACAATCTCCCCAGAGCCCGCGCTGTTTAATGTCTGTACTTCTGGTCCCTGGTGTGTTCCTGGTGCCTAGTTTTGTCCCATGTTTGGCTTGCTTCATTGACGTTCGGTGTTGTTCTCTCCTGCTGTCCTTTTGGTCTCTGGTCCAGCCCCTGCCATTTCCGTGGTTGTGCCATGTGTTCTGTCCAGCAGTCCTACCCTTGAGTCAAGTGTGCTTTCTACCCCACGTATACTGTTGGTCCCACTGTGCTCTGTCCAGCCCAGTGTCCCTTCTGTCCCCAGCCCTGTGTTTGCCGTGGTGTCTGGTCCCATTGAGCCCCTCCCCTCTCCGTCACATTTTGGGGGGCGGGGGGGGGGGGGTAGTGTACTGTCACATCCTGCACACCTGATCTGCTTGTCTCCTCCCTAATGTGGCCCTGATGAGCCACACATTGTGCTGGTTACCCCACATTAGTCCTAGTCGTATCCCCAGTCCAGTTATTAATGCCGAAGCTTCCTGTTGCCCATGTCCTTCCTTGGTTCCAGTCCTCCCGCTTTGGATCCCTCGCGGTCCTGTTTGTTTTCAGAATTTGTTCATTTACTTCAATAAACCCCTTTTGTTTCGCCACAACATCTGCCCTCAAGTCATGACATATATGCACAGCCTGGTGCAGTGTGATGGTTGAATTAGTAAAGCAGTAGCACAGCTGTACATAAAATATCGCAATCCAGGTAACATAATGAGAGATATATCAGAGTTCAAAAGAGGACAGATTGTAAGTGCGCAGATTGTATGTGACCAGGACAACAAGTGTTGGTGGTGTATCGAGAGCCATGGTATCAAGGGTAATGTGGATATACCACCATGAAGGACGGACCACATTCAACAGGAGTAAGTGTGGACGCAAGAGGAAGCTGTCTGAAAGGGATGTATGGCCCAGACTGTATCCAAAAAGCATTAACCAGCTACCCAACTCACTGCAGCATTAAATGTGCATCTCAACTCTTCAGTTTGTCAGGAGCTCCACAGAGTCAGTATTCATGGTTGGACTACTATAGTTAAACCTTTGGTCACTTGTGCCAATGCCAAACATCCATTTCAGTGATGCCAGCAGCACAAATCTTGGGCTGTGGACATTGTCAGATATGTATTGTTCTGTGAGTCCACCTCCACTGTTTTTCTCACATCTGGGAGAGTTCTAGTGTGGAGAAGCCCTGAAGAGGCTTAGCGCCCGGCCTGTTGCATACTCAGAGTGCAGCATGGGGGTAGATCAGTGATGGTTTGGGCTGCAATATTATGGCATTCTCTAGGCCCACTACTTGTTCTACAGTCATGGCCAGTTGTTTTGAGAAGTATTGGTTTTCACAAAGTTTGCTGCTTCAGTGTTTGTAGATCTTTTTGTCGAATGTTTCTATGGTATACTGAAGTATAATTACAAGTATTTCGTAAGTGTCAAAAGCTTTTATTGACAATTACATTAAGTTTATGCAAAGACTCAATATTTGCAGTGTTGGGCCTTCTTTTTCAAGACCTCTGCAATTTGCTCTGGCGTGCTGTCAATCAACTTCTGGGCCAAGTTCTGACTGATGGCAGCCCATTTGTTGGTTTTTGTTTGCCCACCCGTCTCTTGAGGATTGACCACAAGTTCTCAATGGGATTAAGGTCTGGGGAGTTTCGTAGCCATAGACCCACAATATCGATGTTTTGTTCCCTGAGCCACTTAGTTATCACTTTTTCCTTATGGCATGGTGCTACATCATGCTGGAAAAAGCATCGTCACCAAACTGCTCTTGTAGGATGGAAGAAGTTGGTACCATTCTTTATTCATGGCTGTGTTCTTAGGCAAAATTGTGAGTGAGCCCACTCCTTTGACTGAGAAGCAACCCCACACATGAATGGTCTCAGGACGCTTTATTGTTGGCATGACACAGGACTGATGGTAGCGCTCACATTTTCTTCTCTGGACAATCTTTTTTCCATAACCAAACAATTGGAAAGGGGATTCACCACAGAAAATGACTTTACCCCAGTCCTCAGCAATCCAATCCCTGTACCTTTTGCAGAATATCAGCCTGTCCCCGATGTTTTCCTTGGAGAGATGTGGCTTCTTTGCTGCCATTCTTTACACCAGGCCATCCACCAAAAGTCTTTGCCTTACTATGCATGCAGATGCACTCACACCTGCTTGCTGGCATTCCTGAGCAAGCTCTGCACTGGTGGTGCCCCAATCCCACAGTTGAATCCACTTTAGGAGACGGTCCTGGTGCTTGCTGGACTTTCTTGGGTGCCCTGAAGACATCTTGACAACAATTGAACCTTTCTTTTCAAAGGTCTTGATGATCCGATAAATGGTTGGTTTCTGTGCAATCTTACTAGCAGCAATATCCTTGCCTGTGAAGCCCTTTTTGTGTAAAGCAATGATGACTGAACGTGTTTCCTTGCAGGTAACCATGGTTAACAGAGGAAGAACAATGATTTCAAGCACCACCCTCCTTTTAATACATCCAGTCTGCTATGCTTACTCAATCAGCATAACAGAGTGATCTCCAGCCTTGTCCTCGTCAACACTCTCACCTGTGATAACGAGAGAATTACTGAAATGATGTCAGTTTGTGGCAGGGCTGAACTGCAATGGAAATGGGTTTTTTGGGATCAAGTTCATTTTCATGGCAAAGAGTAACTTTGCAATTAATTGCAATTCACTGATCACTCTTCATAACATGCTAGAATATAAACAAATTGCAATTATGAAAAGCAGACATTGTGAAAATCATTATTTGTGTCATTCTCAAAACTTTTAGCCATGGCTATAGATAGTCCTGTTATTGCCAAGGACTACTGAACCATTCTGGAGGACCATGTTCACCCAAGGTGAAGGTGGTGCCATGCATCAGGATGATAATGCACCAGTACACAGCAAGACTGACGATTAAGTGGTTTAAGGAACATGAAAGTGAAATCGAACATCTCCCATGGCCTGCACAGTCACCAGATCTGAATATTATTGAGCCTCTTCGGTTGTGTTTCGGAGGAGTGAGTCAGGAAACATTTTCCTCCACCAGCATCCGTAGTGACCTGGCCACTGTTCTGCAAGATGAATGGCTGAAAATCCCTCTGGCTGTTGTGCAGGACTTGTATCTGTCATTCCCAAGATGAATTGATCCTGTATTTCCTGCAAAAGGAGGCCCTACACCACAGTAATAAATTACTGTGGTCTAAAATCAGGTGTTTCAGTTTCATCCTCCAACCCCTGTATTTGGCTGTAATTTTCAACTCTTAAATATCGTAAAAACTTCAAATATCACAATATTTTTCCAATATCATTGAGCCCTACTCAAAACACACAACGCGTTCATAAAAAATGAGTCAGGGTCTGAGCCGTCTTACCCGTTAGTCTCCTGTTACATACTGTGCTTCTGGTTCTGTCATCCCTGCGTGGCCCTGGTAGTACCAGTTTGGGGAGGGGTACTGTCAGGGTCTGAATGGTCTTACCATGTCCTTTGTGTCTCTTCCCCATTTGGCCTGCAGGTATTGCTGGTCATCCTGCTGCCCCTGTCTCTTAGTCCTTTAGCCTTCTGCGACCCCTGCATAGCTCATGGGTTGAGTGAGTGACTTACAAGCTAACACCCCTCCAGTTGTGGGTTTAAGGCTGGCCTTAAGCCTGCCTCACCATTTGTTATTTTTTTTTGGGTTTTAGTTTAACCTTAGCTTTTGCTTTTTCAGTTTATCTTTTATGGTTTATCCTTGTTACTGTTTTGGTTTATCATGCCTGTGTCTTGTTATGTTTGCAGGTTCTTAGTTATTCCTAGTGCTGTTAGCTTTCAGTGTTTCACAGTGTTCAGAGTTTGGAGTTTCCTTGTTCTGTGATTAATTGTAATCCAACCCACCTGTTTCTAGTTAATCTGCATTTCCATTGATTGAGTTGATTACAAGTTACACATCTGTTTGCCCTGATGCCTTCTGAGTATTTAACTACCTGCTCTAACTCAGTTAATCATTTGGTCATTATTCTATTCATCTTACTGTGTGCTTATTCCTATGTTTTACTGCTGAGGTCTATTCCCTGTGTTTTTGCCTATTCCTTAGTTATGATCTGTTTCATGGTTTTAGTTAATTCTGTATTTTCCCTGTTTGTTTTCTGACCCTTCCCAAAAAGCTCCTGTTGTCTCTTGGAGACAAAAGTGGATTGTCGCCCTCTTTTTCTACTTGCACCATGTCCCACATCTGTAACAATAATGTATTCATATTGTATTATGTAAAAAGATGTGACTTAAGTCATTTGGTGAATCTTTGTTTCAGCAATGATTATTTGGAGATAGAGGAATCACAGTAATTAAATTCACCAAAATAATTAAAGGCAAAATGATGAAGACAGGCTAGGTTACCTTCAAGAGGCTAAATGGTGCATGGAAATGACTAACCTTGCATAATTGGATGACTCTTATACAGACTCTAGAAACAGGCTGGACATGCAAACTGGTATAAACACAACATTCTACAACTGGATCCTAGACTTTCTCAGTGATAGACCACAGAGTGTCCAGATATGGGACAGGTCCTTCAGCAGCATCATACTGAGTACTGGTGCTACACTAGCTTGGGTGCTCAGCCCACTGCTGTTCACTCTGCTGACGAACGACTGCTCTGCCACCTGCAGCTCCAAACACATCAAGTTCATAGATGATACCACAGTGGTTGGACTGGTCAGCAAAAATGACAAATCTGCTTATAGAGAAGAAGTGGAGGAGCTGGTAGCATGGTGCAAAAACAAGAACCCGGCTTCAGGGGTATAGCTGTAAATTCTGAGCCTCCTGTTAAAATGTCATACTGCCCCCCCTTGATACCTTTTGCCCCTATAAAATTCTGGGCCTGTGAATCAATGGCTCTTGGATACCTTGGCAGATGTCCCCGCCTGGTGCTAAACATGGAAAAAATAAAAGAGATGTTTGTGGATTTCAGGGATCCACCCAAAACACACCCATATACATCACAGGATACACAGTAGGGTCTGTCAAGAGAACCAGGTTCCTGGGAGTGCACATTCCTGTGGACCTCACATGAACCCTCAACACCGCCACAAGAAAGTACGATAGCACTTGCAAGGTCCCTGTCTCCTGAGAAGAAGCCTTCCTTCCACAGTCCTCACAACATTCTACAAGGACGCAAGAGAGAGCATCCTGACCAGCTGTATCACAGTCTGATATGGAAACTGTAGAGCATCAGAATGCTGTACCCTGCTGAAAGCAGTAAGGATAGCCAACATCATCAGGACCCCTCAACCATCCATCTAAGAATCCGCGATAATCCACAAGGCCACAGACATCCTCAACCACCTTTCTTACCCTTCCCATTTGGAAGGAGATTCTGGAGTATTCAAACTCCACTGGATTCTGCTACACCTGCTATCCTCATGCCATCAGACTCCTCATCACTCTTCTACATCAGCTCTCCTGCCTGGAATTCCCTTGAACTGCTTAAACTGGTAACTGTTTATCAACCATCTGCACTGGCCAATGTCTACCTCAGAAGCACATAATATTGGAAGAACTGCCTTATACTGTGCTTTACTGTATACACCCACTGATCTCTCACTGTAAGCAGTTTACATTTCTATACTGATAATGTACAAACACTGCACAGCTCTAGAATAACTGCCTTATACTGTATACAAGCACTGATCTCCCACTGTAAGCTGTTTACATTTCTATACTAATAATGTACAAACACACTGCACAGCTCTAGTATAACTATCTTATACTGTTCTCACTGTAAGCTGTTTACATTTCTACACTGAAAATGTAAACACACTGCACAGCTCTAGAATAACAGCCTTATACTGTGCTTTACTGTATACACCCACTGATCTCTCACTGTAAGCTGTTTACATTTCTACGCTGATAATGTACAATCACATTGCTCAGCTCTAGAATAACTGCCTTATACTGTACTTTACTGTATACACCCACTGATCTCTCACTGTAAGCTGTTTACATTTCTACACTAATGTAGAATCACACTGCTCAGCTCCAGAATAACTGCCTTATACTGTACTTTACTGTACACACCCACTGATCTCTCACCATAAGCTGTTTGCATTTCTACACTAAAGTAGAAACACATTGCAGTTGAAAGTTGGACTATGTACAGCAAATTTTTTCATTGTCTCGTGTGTCTAACTTCTCATAGTGTTTTCGTAAAGCTGTTTTTAAAGTCTTTAATAAATTTTGTTTCACCCTATTTCTGCATATTTTGAAATGACCAAGTTTGACTTAATCTGCTTTTGATTCTATATATCAGTTCCCTGCTGTCTTAAGGAACAATCATCATCAGATTTCGCTGAAAATCTGAGTCTGCATTTGAAATAAAGAAAAGGGCTGCAATGGTATACATTTTCGTCGTGTGCCTTTTGATTACAGCATTTTCAGTTTGGACCATGCAATGAAACAAATAATATTTCTTGACATGTGTAAAACTTAAATTCATAATTAGATGTTCAACCTGGAAAACATTACATTAATTGTGGCTTTGAGTTGCTTACAGCTAGTGCTAGAAAGCTCAAAGATCATCCACATGACTTAAATCAGTAGTTTGGGAACATTTTAGCTCCCATTAAATTACACCAGGGCTGCCCAACCCTATTCTTGGAGATCAACCACCCCATCCAGGAGCAGGGCTGGGCAGCTCTCTTCTAAACAGTTCAGTTTGTTAAGAAACTCTTCTTAGTGTTCAGGGAAGAGGTATATAGATATATTCAATGAAAGATTACATTTCACAAACTTGTGGTTAGTCTAGGTTTTAAATTAAGATGGTGCAGGAAAAGTCAGATTCATGATAGCATGCCACATTTGCGTATCAGTCCCTTAACAAAATCAGGCTGTCTGCGCATGCACGCACACACACACACACAGCCAGCATATTTTTATTTATTTTTTATTAATTTTTAGTTTTCACACAGCTGCATAAAAAGGTCATCATCATTTCCCCAGTGTGGTTATACAGCCATCCAACTGGATTAGAAGGATGTGCTTAGGGGGTCCAGCAATTAGCAATAAATCGAGGTTGAACCCACACTTGGTTGTTATTCAGAAGCAGGTTCGGTTCAGCCTGGGCCATATGTCAGGATTACGTGGCGCGATTTGAGGTGCTGGATCCGGCAGCTGAGCCTATGCTTCCTGATATTCCCGTCATGGACATTTTCTTTAGAGTTCGGTTAAGCTGGGTGAGGAAAAGAAAAATAAAAAAAAATATGTTTGCAGATACCTATTGCAAAACTACTTTGGTTGGGCTGTGTAAATGGTAACCACCAAGGTCCCAAAGCAAAATAATGATCCTGGTGCTTTTCTTTAAACATTACCCACAAGAACCTCAACTAGTTGGTGACTATAGATGAAATGACATTTAGCTTCACTATATAAACGTATTCTCACCTCCTCAAACTTGTGAATCTGCCGGATAAAAAAGTCCCCATAGCGACGGGCAACTTTGGTGTCCGCAATATGGATCATGTCCTGCAAGAGATAGCAGTTGAGCTGTTTGTTCGCATCATTTGGTGATGAGTGCCTCTTATTATACTGGGCATTGCAGACAATCAGCAGTAGCCAGTAGATCAAGTGCATGCACTTACCTTATCAATATAGAAGTCGACCTCGGAGGCAGACTGGAACTCCCCATCCAGGGCCGAAATGCCACTGGTCCAGACCAGGTTCTTCATCTTGTGCTTGAAGACCAGCAGCTGGATGCGGAACTCCTGCTCAGACATGTCTAGGAAGCCGGCAAGTTTGGCCACTGGCATAGTGGTGTACAACTTGAGAAAACTGGAGCAGTGGTGGTGGGAGTAGGGGGCAGTGAGAGAGGCAGATAACTGTGGTTAAAGACCTGAGACTGTAAATGGAACTGAAACATGTGGTACCATATAGACAGACACTTAGCCATAACAGTCATTCATTCATTCATTAGATGTTTTTGTCCAAAGCAAAGCATAAACGAAGTAAATAGCAATTTACAAACATACGTGCTCCCAAGGAGTCAACTATGCATAAGTGCAGCTGACCTACCATTGAATATCCAGGTACAAGTGTAAGCAAGATTGGAGCAAGAGCTATACAACACATTTAACGAAGAGCAAGAATCCAAAGAGAGAACTACTTAAATCAACAATAATAAAAGCACATAGGTAACATGGAGTTTAATACTAGACAAAGAAAATTGCCATGCAGCAAATGTGATATCGGCAATACCTGCGGATCGTAGAAAGCTGGGCCTGCTGTTGCACCTCCTCTGCAAACACCTTGAGCTGTTGCTGGAAGGGTTCTTTGTGGTAGTTGGGGTGGACATTTTCGTAGTTGGGCACCACAGGGGACAAGAATTTGGGACAGGCAAAGCTGAAGAGCTCTTCAAACACTTGCAGGTCTCTGGTGACGGCAGTGACAAGAGTAGCCAACTGTCATCAATCACACATTTACCACATGCAAATTCAGTCTAGTGCCTCGACCAAAATTTAGTTCACATAAAAGTAAAAGTTTTGAGTAAAATAGGGGATATGATGTTGAATTTTGTCATACTCAACCCTGCAACGCACTGCTGAATGCTCAAATAGCAATACCTCTTTTACCGAGTCCATGGCTACAGGAGAAAAAATCTTGGCACATGTAGTAAACAAATCAGTCAGTTGCCCCCATCAGGAGACCAGTGCCGGCGAGCCGTGCTCACCCTTTCTGCATGCGAAGCATCTTGTCCCCATACTTCTCACGCAGCTGAGTGTGGATGCTCTCGTCGATACGCATTGGGTACATGGTCAGAGCAATGGCCAGGAGGCCATGCATCTGCTCATTCTGCTTGTTAATCTGCAGCAACACAGCAGAAGCAGCTTTTAGCCACACTTGAGTGTTTGTGCGCAAGTTAAACTGGGTCTTCCGATAGAAAGCTGCTTTCTAGAGGGTAATCATCAAAATCCCTCCCTTCAACACCTTCTACCCTAAAGGTGCTGAAAGTCCAAACATTTCCAGTAACTGGTATCAATGACAAAATTCTCATATTTAGTTCCACCTTGGCGGCAGCTGTCACAATTAACTGACCATCTCGTATTTGTAGGTGGACCTCTGGAACATGTTCCTGGTCCTCTGGATGTAGAGCAGGATGTTGGCAAAGACGCGGATGGCATCCTGGTAGCGGCGCATCATCAGGTAGGCAAAGCCAACATAGTAGTAGGTGGTGATCTGACACTCGGGCACTCGAGAGTACATACTCTGTATCCAATAAGGAGACAGGAAGATTAGCTGTTGCCTACACAGAAAGACTGAGACACAAGGATGTGCCCACAGCGGCCCACCCTTAAATCAACAACACTGAAGCTGCAAAATGAAAACATGACCCTCCAGCAATGCTTTATTTGGATTAATGAAAAATGAGACTAAACAGGACAAAGACAACCCACTGAAAAATGTAGGCTTGTGATGGGGTCATTATGGAGAAGCCATACCTTCTTGTTCAGCTCAATGTTCTCCAGCACCTTAATGGCCTGGTAATAGTCCCCCAGGAGTGAGTGCAGGCGCAGCAGACCCACCAGGCTGAAGTAGCCCAACATCTTGTACAGTGAATGCCGGCCGTACTCGCCAGCCACACTCTCTGGATCCCCTGAAACACACCCAGTCAACAGAAACAGAAGTCAGGAAGGGGGCTTGACATCTCCATGATCCACTTCTTGAGAGTCACTAAAGGCAACTTAAATGCTAAACATAGTGGAGAGAGATGACTTTCTCCTAGCTAACCAGGATGGAAGAGAAGGACAGAACTACCACCAAATTATACCTAACCTGTTCACCATTTCTTTGTAGACCTTCAAATGACCTCTAGCCCACTGTACCCAGACTCCCGTAGCACCTGCCCAAATCTCTTACCGCCACTGGTGTAGACTTCTAGTTGACGGTTGATGTTGCTCTTGTCCACAAGCGAATGGAGCACATTGAGGACACTGTGGACATTCCAGATCTTTGGGTTGTTCCTCAGAAACTCGATCTCCTCCTCGGACTTCTTTGCTGTCTTACAACGATACTGACTGAAGGACTGGAACTGATAGATGAACTCATCGATGATGTCCCATAGCCATTGATTGGGGAGCTCCAATGGGGCGGGGCCATCTGCATCTATGGGATTTAAATGGCAGAAGACCTTCACTAAGTTACCCCATACCCTTTGAGTGAAATTATTAAGACAGGGAAACCAATGAACAAAAAATGGCATACAAAAATGACTTCTCTACAGAGGCTACCCACAAAAGACAAGCAGAATAAAAAGTGCTACTAAAATTGCTTACTCAAAATGTAGTTGAAGAGGTTACAATAATTGTAGTATGACTCAAACCTCTGGTCAAGGGTTGGTCCACCCTGGAATCAAGGAGAAGAATAAAAACACATTCAAGGTAACCTAGCTGTAAGGAAGTGAATTCATTCTTTAGTTGAGCTCAAAATGAAATCACAAGCAAGGTGAATGTATTAGAAGTAACATATCTAACAATGCAATGTACAATGAAATCTGGCCATTTAACCTTTCTTACCCTGTACACCAAAAACAGAATTGAAATATTCAGCAGTTATGGAAAGGGAATGGATATGCTGTATGAATCCTATAGCTCCCAAGTGTGTGTCAGTTTATAAAGATTTCGGTCAGAACTAGATACTTTTATATTTTTAACAAGCACAATGCCAGAGGGGACTTACGCTGACTTTGGCATAGATGTGTCTGTAATACAGCTCCTTGTACAGGATTAAAAATACAGCATCTGTGAAGAGAGGGCGACAGATATTGACTAAAAACAACATTCTGTAAGACCAAAACGGTCTTTGCAGTTTTTTTTTTTAAATTATGAGCCCATAATGATGTTTTAGGCCTGGTTGGTTGGCGCTGTGGGCCTGCAGGGTAAAGCCATATTAATTCAATATTTTGATCACTCATTTCTGAAAAGGCCATGGCTCACCATTGCCCACCAGAGAAGCTATTGCTTCTGCCTCTGGCCAGGGTGACGTCTTGAAGAAACGATCCGTCAGCTTGTTCCAGCTATAGGAAGAAACAAAAGCTCGATGATCGCCACCTCAACGCTGTTATCTTGGCTTTTTGGTTGGAAGTGGTGTTCACGCAGCAGCTTAAACCTGCTCTCATCACTTGTGCCATTGTGTAATGTCGGTACAGATAAATCACTGTGCACATACATACTGACAAGACCTGTAATGGTACTTAAACATAAACTAACAGCACCATTTCTCCTAATATGAAATACTGACTCTCTGCCAAGCAGAGCAACAATTACCTGTTCTCATAGACATCCTGGATCTCATATATCTTCTGCTCAATACTCTCACTGGACACACGATTGGCTTGCAGTTCATACACCTTCTGATCAATCAGGTCAGAGATGGTCTTGTGGAAGTACTGCAGGAAGTTCTTGATGACCTCTGGAATGACGTGGTAAGTCTGCTGCTCATACTGACGTTCATAGGCAAGGTCTGCCTTTGGGTCACCTATTAGGACAGAAGTAGGAGCATAAAACAGAATTACAATTGCAAATGTAGAATGCTGTGACTGTAAATCCTAAGTATTTGTCTGAATAGGAAAACTCTGAAAAAGAAGTAACATGCAGTCATTGTACAAACAAAGTACTAAGAAAACAGACTGACTTAAATGCATTCATGCCGTTGGACGATTAAGGCGGCAAAATTGGTGTTTGCCCATTGGTGTGGTTTAAAATAGCCACTAACCTGTATGCAGATCGTAGTCGGTGGAATATGGGTACACGTCGTACTGTCAATAAAGGACAACCGAAACAATGGGTTAATTTCAATAGACTGCATACTGCCACCGACCACACCAAATAATGTCGTCTGAATGACCATTTACTGATGTTATTCGGTGTATAAAACATGTTTCAAAGTACATCAGACTCGGTGACAGCGACAGTTCAAATAAATAATATGTATTCGATTATTAGATGCAAGTCAGCCATCCAGGCACGACTTCTGTTATTAAACAATCATCAGCTATTAAGTGAACCCGATTAGCTAATAAAACATCAATTCAAAACATCGGAAAACGTGTCTTTTATCTTGGCAACTGCAGATGTTTTCTTTGGATTAATATCATGCACGGTCATAATTTAGAGAGCGAGTGTTTCCCGCTAAGCTGAACCGGCGATTTCTAACTAGGCACAGAATGTGCATTTGTAACTATTAAAGTAACAAATCAAGCAATGTGGATACTAACATCTCCGTCGCCATCATCGTTCGGGTATGACATGGTCTTAAATTCCGTGAACGCTGAATTATCAAGAAATTAAATGCGAAGCTACACCCGAGGACACGCGACTCTCAACAGCAGCGGAAGGGAAGGGATATCCCAGACGCACTTCCGGTATAGCGATGGACTGAAAGGTGCATGACGGGATAGTGGCGTATTTTACTGAGCGGTTACGTGGTTTCAGTTCAAAAAGCTTATGAACTCGCCTACACCACTCCCTGTACCTTGAATGCCGCACTTTGTTTTTGCTGACTCGAATAGTTATCTTATTGGGTTATTTCTTCGTTTGAAAGATGTGTAGCTCATGCTGAGCCTGGCTGCTCTTAGGCCTAGTCGACAGCCGCATGTCTGTAATACACTATTTGCTTCACTTGTACGTCGCTTTGGGGGAAAAAACGTGTGATAAACAAAGTAAATATTCTTTTAAAAATACACGCAACGAGCAGTGTAAAATGAATCTTTTCGTGATTATCGTTCTGAGGCATAGTCCGTAGAACTGGCAATAGGTGCTATTTTATTCTGTTCCATATAATGAAAAAAAAATTGCTATCATGACTAATGAGTAAAATTGAAAATATTTAGAACTAATATATATGTTTATTTTTTTTAATGAAGTGATTTCCCCACGGGGATCAAAGTTTCATTTTTATTTGTATAGAAACGAATGAAATGATTTCATTACCCAGTGACAGTAGGTATGTCCTGCCTCGTTTTGTGCATGACCAGTGTTTGCAAACGATGTATTTTATTATTATACACTTTAATCCTCCACTCTCCGAAGTTGGCTAGGGCAGCGAGTGTACACTGGTGTTCATTATTGCGCCGTGTCTGTAACTGCACTACACATACTCGCCAGCAGATGGAAGTAATTGCTTGGTGTTTCAGACTCAGACAGGCTGAGACATCTGTTGCGAATTATTTAGTTAACGCATTGCAGCTGAGTGTCTTCACATTTACTGCTACATTCTTATAGCGTGCGATATCTTTTTTTTTTTATAACAGAAACTCTTACTAATTCACATATTGTGAAAAATAAAGGATAGCTTTGACATAAACTTGTCCTGGTCAGATCATCGGATGATTAGAATTAAGGACTGAGTATGCGAATGAGTTATATATGTGTTCTAGAGACAAATTACTCGTTAGGTGTACTAGGTGGTGAGGGTCTGCCTTTATCAACAGGTATTAACGACATATCCAAGTGGAAATGTATTTGCCGTAATTAAATCCTTATATGATAAGGAATGAGCAAACCTATTAATGAAAAACAACGACGAACTCCACGGATTAGTAATATAACTTAGTTAAGGAATGCTTATAATAAAAAGTTATGATCTTTAATTTAATTCTTCTAAACTATTGCCAGATGGCTGCATATATTTAGGATAATGATAAACGAAGATGATTAAACATGCCATTCCAGAAAATATAAAATTATCGCAACGTGGTGAAATGGATTCAATCTCGGTATGTGAAGGATTGAAAGTGATTAATGTAATATGCACGGACATATGAACATGTACCGCTTTTTTGTCTTATCATGCACAGTCTTCGGCGTCCAAATCAAAAAGAATTAAACAAACTTTAGAAGTGTTGGAAATAAAGATCTGCATTGAAATGGTTAAATCATGACCGCCTCCGCTTATATTCATACGTTTCCAAATTGGCTTGAACGGAGAAGTACGCGGTTGATTGCTTGTTAATGGGCTAGGGATGAAGTGCACGGTGTCGACCTGGGATTTAACTGGGGATCTGTGCCCTTCGCTTAACAAATGAACACCACCAGTGTATCACATCTCAGAAGAATGTTTTACGGTGACTCATAAAACACTTGAAAGCAGGTTCGCGCGCCTGCATTTATTGATGAACTTTACGATTTCGTGTAGCAACCTCAAAATACTTGCGACCCTGTGCAATTGATACATCCATGAAACAGAAATGCATAACATTATTGGCATCATTAAAAGCTTCCCTGCGGTTTACAAAAACAGTATAATTATCAATATAATTATTGTCTATTTCAAAATTTCATTGCTACAGTTTTGGAAAGAATTGTAACTCGTAATAACATATAGGCTAATACACTTCTTAATCATGTTACTTTGGGTAACGTAAAAAAATAAAAAGAACGATTGAAAGACCTTATAATATATCAGGCATTGCCGAATACTGAATTAATATTTAAGTGAGAGAGCGTGAGACTAAGCAAAAGTTTTTCAGGGCTGAGTCGGAGTCTTAGCCGGGTGCACATAAATCTCATTTCTTTTCTCGGTCGTAGTCTTTCCCTCTTCTGTTTCCCTTGTCTCCCAGTCCGGGGCGCAGCCTGCCTCTCATCCGTTCAGGGCTAAATCTGACAAGGTATCGGGATCAGAACAGAAAAGGATTACCTGTGCTGGATGGGGGAAAAAGTTTCAAAAGGGGTGGAATAAAGGAATACCCTTTGTGTTTTTGTTGGCTACCAGCAGCTGAAAGATTCCTTCAAAACTTACCTACCTACCTACACGGCTCAGCCTGCATCCGATAAGAGATCTGGTCTGACAAATACGAAAGAGGGAGGGGGGTGTGGAGAAAAAGAAGACGGGGAAGAAAAGGAGACAGACTTAAGAGTAAGTGGGAGGAATAAGGTCAGTAAAGTCAAACCAGGAATATTGACGTATCACATTGAGACGGGCCAGAGAGAAGAGGCGCTTTTCAAAGGTTGAGAAAGGAGAGAGCTTGTCACACAAGACACGCTCCTTAAACTAAAAATCAGCAGACCGTAACGGGAAGGCTGTGGAAAAGTGGGACGTATTCCTGAACAGCAGTAAAGAAGCAGCCCAGTCCTAGAAGAGATCCCTGAGCTGTGGATTGTGCTGTGCAAGGGGTGTGAGCCGACCGTCAGGATGCGCTCCCCGTCTCTCCTGGCTCTGCTGTTCTTCATCTACGCTGGACAAGCACAGAAGTTTTCTGCGCTAACGGTGAGACCTCACGCACCGAGAAAGCCGATCTGTCCCTCTTCGTCAGAACTGTTTTATTGATTATATTCCGCGGGTGACATCCGTACAGCCGAGCGCAGTTGTACAGAGAAGAAATTAGCATAGTATAGTGCGCGATGAAAAAGATTTTTTTGATATATCTCGAGCCGAGAAAAATATTAACGAGTTTATTGTTGTTTCTGATCTTGCCAGTTTATTATAATCGTATTCAACCTAGAGATAGGCATATAGTGCAATGAACGAAATTCAGTTTGGTGCAATACGGGTGATTTTAGCGCTGTCGGGTAACGTATATCCTTAGTCGTAAAAAGGACAGCTAAAATATTGTCAAGCAGCTGTCAACAAGATGGAAAGTTTTGGTTATTAAATTGAACTTCCAGAGCCTCGGTATGAATATTTTTCCCAGGATTCTTGTACAAAGGAGTAATTTTCTGGAGAAAATACAGCTTTTGAATTTAAATCCTGAAACAGACGCATTCCACAGAACAACCCTGGAATCTAAAGGTATCATTATAAATAAGTTTTATTTTGACTGGTAATAAATGAATATTTTGAGGCTTGTATCTGTAATACGGGCTTTATATTAAGAAGTAATGATTCCACTTCTATGTGCCGCTACATTATATAATGCTGTAAAAGACGTTCAGTATCGTAGTATCACATACTACAGTACAATAAACTAAACAAGCCATAAGCCTACATGTGACAGATAGTATGCGTGTGTGTGCATGTGGCATTTTGTGGTGGAACTGCACATCTGAACTCGCTCTTACCCAGCTAATATTCTTCTCCTTGGGTAATAGAATTGAAGGTCTGCCATCCTCAGTGCACTCGGTGCAGTGAGAAACATGACTGCATCATACAAAAACACAAATACTAGGAAAACTGCAGAAAATAATATACCAATGAGAAATGACAAGTTTGAATGTCAACTGTGTCCATGGGTAATGGGAAAGGGAAAAAATGACAGGTCTAATCCGATTAATTCTCTGGGTGCAGCGTGTCCTGTTTGTGCAGGGATCCTGTCCCACAGAATCTTGCAGTCTCGGGTCAACTTTAACGCTCGTCCCATTGGCTCAGTGCTCTGCGGAGTCCTGGCGGCCAACTATGCATCGATAAGCCACATCCAAGGCAGACCATTTTCTAGGAATCTGGGATGGAGGCCTTACATAGTGGAAGAGAGAAGGGCTCTGGGCTCAGCTGGGGAGCAGCTGACACTTATAGTCTTTTATAGCTGTAAGAAGCAAAACTTATTGATTTGTCCAGCTTATTAAAAAAACAGACCATTTTGGACCCTTGGTCCCCAAGTTTGTGGTATTGGTTTTGTGCCATGTGGAGGGGGGTGGGCAAGCATCCCAGCCCAGGAGGGGGCAGGGGGGGTTAGGAATGTGCAGTGTCGTGGCCCTGCCTGTGTGATTTAGCGGCCGGCGTGACAGCCCCCACCCAGTCATATTTATGGGCGGTGTTAAAAACGCCACCACATCTGAATAGGAACAAACAGCCGTGGGTTGTTAACCCGGGGCGGGTCAGAGGTCGGCACGGCGTTCTGCCCCTCAGCCTCGGGCTCCCCGGAACGTCTTTTCGGAAGGGTGGCATTGTGCCACTCTCTGTCACACGCTTACAGCTGATACAGGCGGCGTTGATCTACTTGGGCTCTCTGCCAATTAATCCAATCGCCCTCCTGCTGGAGGAGCCGTTTGTTTGTGTGGTGCCCTTTTTCACAGTCACTGGGGTCAGTGCCCAGTGCCAGGGCTATGGAGGACCGGCTCTCTGATCCTGGTTGGCTCGCTGGCTGATAACCGGATGTCATGTTCAAATGAGCTGTGGGTGTAATTTCCACCCTTCATTCATACCCATCCTATTCTGTGTCATCTTTCTTCCACTAGCACACTAGCAGTGTGTGGTACTTGCTTTCCCTCTTTTCAGCCCCCCCCAAGCTCCCAGAATCCTTCTTGGTACTGATCACGATGCCTCCCAGGCCGTGAGACAGTTCGGTGAATGGCACAGCAAGGCCAGCGGACGTGCCGGTCAATGGGATAAAGGGGCCGTCCCACGGTGCGAGGGACAGGGCCATGACAGAGAGCCACAGAGGCGAGGGGGGACAGTGAGGACAGGATGGGGAGACAGAGCCTCGGTTTGGATGGGGAGCTGTAGATGGGGCAGATGGATGGCACTGTAATTTGAAGAGGGACTGTGAATGGTGGCAGATGGTGGGGGCGGGGGGGCTAAGCTGGACACTGAGAGACTGAGACGCATCATGAATGGGGGGTGAAGGACTATCATGAGTGGAGAAATTAGCATGCAGGCTTATGAAAGAGTGTAAGAGACAGAAGGAAAAAAACATAAAGGAGTTAAAGAGGAAGTGGGGGGAGGGGGTAGACAGAACCACTGTCTTATTGGGGGGTTCATCTGATGGGTAGGTCTTCCTATTCTGACAACGTTCTCACTGAGAAATAATGATCAGTCGATTAGTGCAACAAGCTTTTTTCTCCCCGCCGAATCAGAACAAACAGCATGATTGTGACATGCAGCCTCCCTGTCTGCCTGTTGCTGTAAAAATGTCACTTTAGAAATGCTGGTTCCGCAGGCGACTCAAGAATTTAGGAGCAAGGCTGCTTCTCATAGCATTTTTTTCCCTCTAAGGAAGGTCGGAGGCAAGGTATGAGACTAATCAGAAATAAATAAAAAAAGAAAAAAAATTGGCTCCTTTTTCTGTTAAAAAAATCTTGAGGATCACAAGCTGGCTACAGTGACTCTGCTCAGGCATTAAAGCGTGCACCTGCACAACATGGGGGAAAAAACATCCTTTTTTCACATGAATGCCAGTGGCCTTTCACAGAAACTTTTTTAAACATCTTTCACAGCAATTAAACGCTTTTCTCTTTGATTAAGTTAATAGGCTGGTTAAAACCTGTCACTTTCTTCCCCTTCCACCATGCTGGAGGCTAATGAATCCCAGCAAATCCCACCGCCAGTGCAGGAAACACCCGCCGGGGTGATTGAACACGGTTGTGACGGCGCTCAGCCAGGGCCTCCATTGACCCTTGGGGCCGCAGTGTGAAGGGCCTCTCTTGGGCCGCGGGGGACCGCTTGCTCTGTCCAGCCGCCTTCAATAATGCCTGAATGTGTTCTCAGTTGGGGTGCCCCCCACCCCTACCGAAGAGACCATTCAGTTCCCACAATGCTGGGGATTTGGGCCACGGTAATGAGATTTGATTTGTATGCTGCCAAGTGTTTTTTTTTTAAATCACCTTTTTCCTGCCTCTCCTCTCTTTTTTGTATCTGCATTTAACTCTTGTTTAACTGATGCTTCTCAAGTTGACACCAAACACAGGCAGCCTCCTGGACACCTACACGGGAACAGAGGTTCTTTCTGCGATCCGTGTAGGTCCCTTGTCTCTTGCTGCCTCCCCCCTCCTGTGAGAGCATCAGGGACATTGGAGAGCAGTTAAAGTAAGATGTCACGGGTGCTACCCTCAGTATCCCATCAGCACGACAGCTTGCCATGGTAATCAGGAACAGTCATTAATGGATACACAGGCTGTCTGCTTTTGCTTCTTCCTCTGTTTTGTTAATAGCCACATCATTGCCTCCTTGTCCTTTCTTTCTTGCCTGTAAGATGGTCACCCACCATGGGGAGTCAGGAATAAATAAATGGACATTTGTTGATTGCTTTGAATATCCCTTATTCCTTCCTCTTTTCTATATCCCCTCATTGTCCACTTTGTGACACTTGTCAACATTTTTGCTTCCCATTGTATTCTTTTGCAGCCAGAGCTTTCCTTTCTCTCATCCTCATTTTCCCCCTTTCCTCTCTCTCTCTCTCTCTCTCTACTCACCACCTCCAGTGCAATGGGCAGCCTCTCTGCATTGCTTGGCCCGCGGGCAGTAGATTGGCCAGGGTGGATGGATAGGCACGCCAATCATTATCCAGGCTGATCTTGGCCCATTTCTCCAGGACCAGTGACGGCTCTTTCAAACCGCGGCCCCAGTACCAGGAGGGAGCCGCCATGGGAAGGGCTGGCAGACCTAGGCGGGTCACAGCTGTGAAGGGTGCTGTCACCATTGGGACTGGGAGGGGTGACTGCTCCAAGACGAGAACCAACCAGAACCAATAGAGCTGATTCATAAGCAAGTGAAAGAGGATTTGATTGGAACTGGGCACATGTGCTGAGGCCAGGGGTATGGACCCCTGATACTATGGACTACATAGATTATGCAATGCTCTTCTTGCCCATCCATCCATCCATCCTTTTAATGAACTTTTCATCCATTTGGGGGTTGTGGTGTTTTTCAAATTTAAGTAGGAATAACAGCAGCAGCATCCTCTTTATCAAGAATTGGAGGAAGAAGGGAGGCAGGAGGGGAGGCACAGAATCTCTGTCAACCATCATCAGCCTTCCTATTTCAAGAACAGGAGGAGCAGGGGAGGCAGGAGGGAGACTGGAGGCGATGCACCGGGTCTCTGTCACACACCATCAGCCTCCCCTTTTTCAAGAATAGGAGGAGGTGCAAAGGCGAGAGGCTGGAGGGGATGCAGCGGGTCCCTGTCAAACACTGTCGACCTTCTGTTTTTTCAAGTTTCCTCATTGAAGCTCTTCAAGATCGACAACAGATCAGGTTGAAAGAGGGAGAAGAAAGGAGCTTATAAAAAAATACGGTCATTCATTCCTCCAGTCCAAACACTTTCTTTGGTGGCTCTCGCCCTTCCTATGTGTTGAAACCAGTCCCCCTTAGATTTACGATGAAAGATGACAGGAGAGGTTGTCTCTAGGCCAAGGGCTCCAGCATGATCCAGCAGCTCTCGTCCAGGTGCGGAGAGCCTGCCTATTCCCCCTCCCCCCATCCCCACCTACTCATTTTGGTCCTGACCTGCCACTATAATTGTTATTGAGCCCACATGGATTTGTAAAACATCAGGGAGAGCTAATTGGCCCCAGTGCTGCCCCCCCAGTGAGATAATGTGACTCAGGAGTAAGGTGCATTGTATTTATACGTCGTACACTGGTTTGGGGAGGGAGGGGCAGGTGGGGTCCTGTATACCCCTGTTTCTGTGGGTGTACGTGTGTTTGCAGCATGGTGAAACATTTCAGCTGGATCACCAAGCTTCAGTGAAAGAAACTTTTTGTATTTAACAAAGTGCAGTATCAGATCAGTGTACTTTGTTCAGTTGAATTCAATTCACCTTCATTGTTATTATATAATACCAAGTGTAGAGTGGAGGATATGTTTGTGTAAACTCCAAGAGGCAGAGCAAGAAGGGGCAGACAATGAAAAACTGTTTGTGTGTTTTATACAGCGATCAAACCTGAATGGGTCCAGATTAAGCTGAGTGGTATCTGTTGCTATAGACAGGTGGTGTTGCATCTTTTTCATCTCTCTGTCTGTCGGGATGCAGCGTGCTGAGATTTCTGGGCTGATCCCTCATTTTCGAGGCAGCCGCATGGGGCCAGTCTTTGAGACACGGGCTGGGCTGACATTGCTCTCCTGATGTCGGTTTTCCCCTGCTGTGCTGGCCTACTGCCTGTTCTCCTTTGAAGGGCATAACTGTCAAATTGACACAGGTGACTCAGAGGATTGCCCCCCCCCCGCCCAGGACAGCAGTCAGGTGAGGGCAGGATGAATAGCTGTGCAGGTGTGAGCATGGTTGGTTAACAGATGGGGGCGTCACGCGGGCCCCTCGTGGCAAGACGCGGCAAGGAGCTTCTCATGGGGGTTTACCTGGGAGGGGGGGCACATGTGTTTGAGTGTGCAGGAATAACTGTTTGATTGTACATATCGGGGTAAGTTGTGTATCAGTGTTTGAGAGCCTGTTCACAAATATCGTCAATTGAGAACGTATGCGAATTAAACCGTGTAAGTATGTGTGTGTTTGGGTAGCTGTTTGTAAATGTGTGTCTATGAAATGAAATGAAATGGAACTATGCATTATTTGCCATTTGGACAAGGACGTTGAAATACTTCTTTTTGAGACAAAAACACACATATACAGTTGAGAGCAAAGTTTATGGTCTGAGCACAGGGTCTGGGCATTTCTCCAGTGCCCCTGGGGTATTTCGGGAGGTTAAGTGCCTTGATCGCCGGTATATACAGAGTTCACAGAAAGTCTTGGGACACTTGCTTAATTCTGTAAAAATGTCGCAAATTTATTGGTTTCATAACAAAAGTCATTCGACAAGCAATATTTAATATTTCCGCACATATCCTCCATACAGACTGACTCATCCAGTTCTGTTCTTGCCATTTTGCTTTATTGCAGTTGCAGTCACTGGCTCCCAAAGGGATACTAAACACAAATGTTTGGTGTTTTATGTTAGTGCAAAGGTGTTACTATTTAAAAAGCACCCAATGAGACTGCTTGTCAATGGACTTTTTTTTTTTTTTAACTCAGAACAGCTCTTTTAGAAGCATAGTTTGTGTTTCAATTAATTGCTACTTGAAATGAATGTTTTACTTAAAACTACTGGACGTCTCTAATGTTCTCTATATTTTTTATAAACAAATGAATAAAGCAATGATTTTGTTGTAGAACAAATGAATCTGCAATATTTTTACTGAATTATAAAGCAAGAGTCCTGAGACTTTCTGTGGCAACTGAATTTATTGTATGTCTCTGTGTGTGTAAAAGTACAGCTTTTGTCCAGTCCCCTTTCTCTGCTGTTGCTCAAAGCATGTATCAATGTGCTTAGAAAAATAAATTCAGCAATGAATTAAGTAAATGTAACAAGCTTTCAGACATCTTTCAAGTTTCTTATTATGAAAAGTGTTCATCAGACCTGAACATGTGGCTACATTGAAATCATTTTTGTTTGTTCTAAATGTTGTGTAAATGACAAGCCTTTACTGGATCCACACATGCCCCAGATACACCCTGCATGTTTATTATAGCACGTTTTCCAATCACGCAATGACACAGTCCTATCATGCCCCGGGGGCCATTTTTCGCATATCCAATCATTTTGTTTTCTATTCTTCCTTGTACCCAATCTGTCCTCCTTCATATTTCTTGTTGTTGTCAGTTCCTTCGTGTGGACCAGGACAGAGAGTGCAACATGGAATGTTCTGGAGCAGCCCGGAAGCCCCTCTGTGCCTCAGATGGACGCACTTTCATGTCGCGCTGCGAGTTCCTCCGTGCCAAATGCCGTGACCCTCAGCTGGAGGTCATCCGGGGACCCTGCAAAGGTCAGTGCACCATACTGTCCAGACTTTTGGCAATGGGAGCTACGACCTGGGGTTAACTTTCAAGGTAATTGATTGTGTCTCAAAGACCCACAGACAGTTTTGGCTTGGTGCTGATTCCCCATCTTTACTTTTACAAATAAATCTGTGACCGCGAGGCTCTGAGGGGGAGTGGTGGGTGCACCTTACGACCTTGGTAACGCAGCATCTGCTGCGCCCCTCTGCAGCGGCATGCCCGTCTTATGTCAACTTGGCCTGTTCCTTGCCAACGTTTCCACAGAAAGGAATAGTCATACTTGATGAATGCAGACCTGGAAAACAGAAGGATGTTTGACACAGAGTATGAGAAACTCTGCCTTGCTAATAAATGTGTGAAAGACATTTCGAAAGTAGAAAAAAGTATTATTAGACATGTTTTGCTACGGAGCACTGTGAGTTGCTCCATCTGTAACCCCACAATCATTTGAGGAAGGAGAAGTCTTGAGCAGGAACATATCTGAGATTTCTTACATTTGTTTGTGTTTATTGCTTTGTTAATAGTCTCATAGAGTAAACGGTTTATTGGGACCCTGTAGAGATGATGTTTCACCCAATCTGATCCCTGCGTTTAAAACACGTCCCTTACATCCTAGCTGTTCTGTAGGCCTTTGGGTTTCTTAAATAAATATTACATAAATATTACCCAGGATACAGTTAACTTTATTTTCACCTAGATCCTCCAAGCCAGTATTTCCCAACCCAGTCCTTGGGGAACCCCGGACAGTCCACATTTTTGCTTCCTCTCAGCTCCCACCGCACCTGTACCAGGTACTCAGTGTTCCTGATTGGCTGGGAGCTGACAGGAAGCAAAAACGTGGACTGTCCGGGGTTCCCTGAGGACTGGGTTGGGAAACACTGCTCCAAGCCACCTATAATGTGTCCAGCGATAACAGCAGACCCTGGCATTGCAAACAGAGAGAGCACCTCACCCAGTGACTATTCCTGAAGCAGTAACACTGGGAATCATTGTCATAAGCCCATCTGAGAAGACCCCCCCCCCCCCCAGACACACACACACTCACACCACCGTTTGCTCATTTGAAATTCCCAGACTGTTTTGAGTCACCTTTGAGGCTCATCCCATGTCAGCGTTAACAGAATCTGCCTTTAATGGATAGATCATTCCTGGTTTTCCATTGTAGTTTTTGGCATATTTTAACTGTATTACTGTTTTTTATTTTTGTCTAGTTTAACTTACAGGATATTTAGCCAATTAAATCTAATTTAGATGTAGTTGACGAAATCTACAGTACACGCAGTAAATGAACCTAATAGGTTTAATGATAATAATAATAATAATAATAATAATAATAATAAATTTTATTTCTAATGCACTTTTCATTAAAAGAAACCTCAAAGTGCTACAGAGTAAGACACATAAAACAACAAAGGAAAAAAAGAGAAACATTTAAAAAAAAAATACATCAAGGGGAAAGCCTTTTTAAAAAGGTGGGTTTTCAGGCCACGTTTAAAAGTATCCATAGTCTGCGGTGCCCTCAAATGGTCTGGGAGAGCATTCCAAAGGCGGGGAGCAGTTGAGCAGAAAGCCCGATCCCCCATTGTGTGTAGCATAGTCCGAGGGGTTTTAAGGAGGTAGAAAGAGGAAGAACGAAGGGAGCGTGAAGAAGAGGTCTGAACAGTGATGAGATCTTTGAGGTAAGAGGGGGCAGTTCCATGAACACATTTGTGAGTGAGGAGTGAGACCTTATATTCAATGCGGAGAGAAACGGGGAGCCAGTGAAGTGTCTTGAGAATAGGAGTGATGTGGTTGAATTTGCGGACCCTCATCAAAATTCTAGCAGCACTGTTCTGGATGTGCTGGAGTTAAAGTCTAATACATCATTTTCACATTTCTTTGAAAATTGTACTTAATTTTCTGTGTACACAGATTGGTCTGCCTTTATCCTCTACAGATTCCTCAGGAAATGTCTGAAAAGCTCTTCTTATGGTATTTGCTTTATGTTTGAACATGTGGTCTTTAAGGACTCAATCATTAAATAAAGTATAAATAAAACCAAAATGTAGTCTCATATAAAATACTTGTATATGATGCATCTTCAATCATATTATAAGAAAAGGCACCAGTGCCTGGAACTTGAATAAAGAAAACTCAAATGTCCTCTCTGAAAAAGTGTCAGGCTAGTGAGAACCAACTAGGTTGTGCTTATTTCTGCACCTAGTTCAGTTCATGACAGTGAACTTTTCAAACACATTAAAAGAAAGAGAAATATTTTTTCCTTTCATTTAATGGAGTTATTTTTTAAGTTATTTTTTGTGTATTTTTATGTTGTTGGTGTTTTTCTCCGTTATTGGTGTTGTTGTTGTATGGCTTGCACAGACTTTTCTTTCACGTTAAATATGAGATGTACCCATATGTCGGCATGTTTTTTCCATGTTTTTTCCTAATGCTGACTGTGGCACAGACTGGGCTTGGGCGGTATCTAATTTTAAAAATTGCCCCACAATGTTATTTGTCGAATGGCAAAGCTTTCAGAATACCGTGGTATAATATATTACTGTATTACCACTCTAATGTAGCACATACACAATGGCATTCATAGAACTGCATGGTTTCTGCTTGTCAGCTGGATGCATGGTTTACAGTTAGATTAACATTATCAAATCATGAACAACTATCTAAACACGAACTAAAGGCACTACTTCTGACTGAATCAGTTTCAGATTCCTCCCTTCCTGTCAGAGTCGTGTAATTTTTATTCATTGTCAAAAATGTCAGTTAAATTCCTCGTAGTTTTGGGCATCATAGATTTTTATTTGACTATCGTCTCATTCTCGTCAATGAAAAATCTCCATTGACAAATAATTTGCGTCATATTTTTTGGTCAACAGAATTAACGTTAATATTGCGCACATCTAAGGATGATGGGGCAGTGGCCTGTATGAGTGAGGCCCAGGTTACTGGATGTAGTCAGGCTGCTCTGCTCAACATGTCCTTGCCTGGTGCTTCCACTCAGTGCCGCATCCTCTTCTCCATCATGCCTCTCGTCTCCATTGCGCTGTGGGCCTCACAATGCTGTATTCTTCCATCTCTGAATACTAGATCACAGAGACTTGCAGGGGCTGGGGG
>JAODKC010000064.1:19605991-19617539 GCA_026777985.1 Mormyrops attenuatus
GACTGTACAACGTTAACAACCAAGCCGTAAGATTCTTTCATAAACGCTTTAATTAAAATGCATATAATACGCAGATGGTGAAGAACTTTCCAATTTCATGCCCTCTCTGAGCGCCATGGCAACAGCGTCTGCCCCAGACATCTGGATGCGTCGGGAGAATGGAGGCGTCCAGCTGAGGGGTTCCGAAAGACAGATGGGAGCTGTGAGAGTCTCTTTGTGTCCTTCGATATCGAATTTGGCGTCGCCGGCCCCTTCTGGCAAAACAAAGGCGACCGCTCGTGGTCCCTCAGGGCCGGCAATAGCCTGAAACGCGGCACAGGGAGGTATGCTGCATAGTGATGGCGGGACAGCCTTCGCCTCGAGAGCGGATGATTCAGCGGACCTGTCAGTTTTTCCAGCGACTGAGTCCCCAGAAAGATGACGGCGGCTCCTCTTTTTCTTCCTGGGCTGTAACTGTAGGTCCCCCCCCCCCCCCGCTCTCCAGCCCTGTTCCCTGTGCCCATTCAGCTCTGTCCAGCCTCCAGGCCTCGTTTTGCACCGGTGACAGTTTGAAATCAAACAGCTCCCCACGGCATCGCGGCTTTGGCCGGGGATTTTGGGGATGACAGGGAGTTGCCTCGATTGGTCTAATAAAACCGACGCTTTAACAAATAACATTGTACACAATCGCCGTTTCAGACTCAGTCAAGGTGCCTGGGTGGTGTCCGTCATTCAGGGCTGTGGCTGAAGCCCCGGTGTCACCACTTCCATACTCCAGCTCCTGAGTCATGGCAACACCGCGTCTGGTGGAACAAGCAGAGGACAGAGGGATGACTGGCTTAAAAAACAGGAAGGGGGGAAAAAGTGTGATGCCTGCTGCAGTGGGGGTGGAGAGAGGGAGGAAGGTAGGGAGGGAAGGAGGGAGCAAGAGAGAGGTGGACGTTGTGTTCCCCCAGCTGTTTTTTCCTGTGTATCAGCTCTTTTTGGGGCCTGACTGGAGCTCCCTGCCTGAAACCCGCGAGCTGCTCTTGGCTGCTTAATGGTTTTACCACTTGGATCTGGGGCTGGTGGGGCTGGTTAACAGGCAGTGGACTTAATAGGATGGGGATCTTGGTTCCCTTCCCAGACACCAGGGAATCCACCACATCCGAAACATCTTGAATTATTCTTCCCGTTGCCTCCCTCTCTCCCACTCACAGAGCACTCGGCTGAATTAGGCTTCATTTCGTGCCCCCCCCCCCACCACTTATCTCATGACTGCAGTATTGGGGTCTCTTCCAGAAACTTCCAGGTGTGTGGCCGAGAAGAAATACACAGAACAGCAGGCGAAGAAGGTATATCCCCAAGTGTTTGTGCCGGTCTGCAATCCCGATGGCACCTACAATGAGGTGAGTGTGGGGGGGGACAGAGGGCCAGCATCATACCACAGAGCGTTACGGGAACGTTACTTACTTCCCGGAGGGGGGGGGGACAAGAACACTCTTAAAGTAATTTGTTTTCTTTTACTTTTTGTGCCAGTTGTGGTTTTTGGAGCAATTGTTTTACCATGAACCCTGTGTGCTTTGGCAATAATGCACAGAAGTCATGCCGTCTCAGAAAAAGCACTTTGATTTGGCGGGGGATGGGGTGGGGTGGGGTGGGGGGGGGGTGCTGAGAGCAGATTAAGCAGGTAGGCCCTCCCCCTATGCATGGTAGCCCAAATCTGTAGCATCTCCCCCCTTTCCCCCCTCCCACTGTTCCTCTTACAGGTACAGTGCCACAGCTACACAGGTTACTGCTGGTGCGTCACGCCCAATGGCCGCCCCATCAGTGGATCAGCGGTAGCCAATAAGAAGCCACGGTGCCAAGGTAGGCGGGGCGATTCTGACAGGACGAGAGCGGTTCTGTCCAGTCCTTGGGCAGTCAGCAGTTCTGCATTTCCTAGGAAAGGGTAAAGCACTCTGTGTCTCTCTGCCTGAGCTGTATGCTATATCCATTACAGCAGAGAATGCCTATGGCATTAATAGTGTTGATTCTCATCCTAACATAACAGCAAATGACTCCAGGGTTTTTCTGATTGTTAAGTGTGATGGTGAATTTATATGTGGCGAGAGTATCCTTCAGAGAGTGTGGTGAACCATACTTAAGCCATATGTGTGTGTGTGTGATTCTCTCCTGCAAAGGTTTCTGCTCATTGTATACCCAAAACCATTTTTTTTTCAATAGCTATCACAAAGTCCCTAGTTCTGCATTTAATTTAGTCCCTTATTTTGTTTCCTTTTATCTGTTCTCGTTGGGTCTGGACGTGACTGTGTGTTCTTCTGTGGTGTCCGGAGTTTGTTTGTGTGTAGAGAGCCTTGTTCGTATAAGCATTTTTAGGTAACTCTGTGTGGTCTGTTGTTGTCATGTGTGTGTTCTCGTGTGCTGACGGGGCTACTCTGTGCCCATACGTGTCTATAGGCTGTTCTTTTTTTGTTTTTTTGGGGGGGGGTTGCGATGAATAGACTCGCTGCACAAACTATTGTACTTTAAACATCACATGGTATTGAGATGTTTAGGCTTCTTTTTTGGCGATGCAAACAAAAATTGCACTCTGTAAGATTCTTGGAAATCGATGCTATAAGCTCAGCCTTGCTGGAAGCTTTTACCAGCTCGTTTAGCTTAGCAGACTTGCACTGTTCTTGCAAAATTGTCTTTTGTCTGAATGGAGCTGTAAAATATGCCTTTTGGGCTAATAATAATGATAATAATAGCCATATCTTTTTCTGACATTTTCAGATCAGAATTGAACTTGATCTTGGTTGAGATGGTTGTGGGTTCAAAACCCAAGAGACAGACTGGCATTTGTGTTCTCAGACAAAGCCCTTAATCTGAGCTGCCACAGGATAACAAACTGCTCTGTATAATGGAGCAACATGTAAAAATGTAAGCGATGTAAGTTCTCCTGGAGCTTTGCCTCGAACAATCAAGTAACCAAATCCACATGCTTCTAAATCTTTAGGGTGTATTAATAGTGAATGTGATCTCACTTACAAAGCAGTTGCTGGGGACAGTTCAAGTCTGATTTCCATCCATCCATCAGCCTATTTCCATGGATTACAAAAAGAGATCAGTGGAGGATTCACAGAACATATTGGGAAATTCTCGGAAATGTGACTCTGAACATTAATTAATGTATCACCATGTTCATGATTTTGTCTTCAAATTCAGCCTCTTTCACTTTCCAGAACCTTAGGCTTTGCATAGAGTAGTTTCTTCTGAGAAATATGTGGCACATTTTTCCCAGAAGTCTTTATTATTACTATTAAATAATTATTAAATCACATTATTTGCTCTCTATTTAGTTATGGTTTGTTTAACACAGAGAGTAAAATAGGAACATTGTAATGAAAGCAACACATTGGGTGAAGTAAT
This sequence comes from Mormyrops attenuatus, assembly GCA_026777985.1. NCBI lineage: Eukaryota > Metazoa > Chordata > Actinopteri > Osteoglossiformes > Mormyridae > Mormyrops > Mormyrops attenuatus. The sequence goes on from JAODKC010000064.1 coordinate 19,609,364, forward strand.
GTGGGTTTTGGAAACCTAACACGGTGTGCTTTTTGTCATTCTCAGGATCGAAACACGAGAAGGTGAACACCAAGGAACCAGGAAAAGCAGGTAAATATTTTACAAAAAGCACTCATTTGGGTTCTCTGGGCTTGTTATCGTAATCATAGCCGGCTCTGTGTATGGCGGTCTGTGCATGTGCGTTTGTGTCGTTTCTTACTTGTTGGAGCTTGTTTGTCCAATATTTTGTCAATTGAAAAAGAGAAGCATCACAATGCTTAAGCAAGCTATACACAGCTGAACAATGGGCCAATGAAAGAAAGTCTCCTGTTAGTATCTAGACTGCCCCTAATGGCACAAACTCTGAATCCTCCATACTGAGATGTGAGCTCCTCAATGAGCCATTTAAATGTTATTATTTGGCAGAAGCGTACAAATATGAGCTCTTTCTTTCCTGAGCATTTCTGTTATTTTATATGTTTATAATTCTTATATTTAAATGTGACGTCTAATTTTTCTCCCTGAGATTAGGAGTACGACGCTGTTGCATCCTGCCCTCCTACTGTGCGAGATTTCTCTTTCAGCTCCAGTAATTCCTGGAGGAGTGTCATTCTTCAGAATAAAATTTTTGTTTCTCATCATTGTTTTCTTTTATATAATCTTCAGTGCTGCAACGGAGTGAATATTTCATTTAGTCTCTCTGTCACACTCACTCCTTTTTTTTCTCACTTTCAGGGAGCAGTTTTGGCCAAATAATCAATGTGTTATTTCGATCGGTATGAAATTCAGCTGTCGGCTGTCCAGAAATTACACACTGATCAACTTTTTGGATGGAGCTTAAATGCCAGTTTAATCCTGGCAAGACCCTGAGCTTTGTCTTAAATGGATAGTGTAAACAGAGAGTTGTAAACTGCGGGTTGTGGTTGGCCGGTTTTGAAAAGGACCTCGAAAACATCAACAGTTTGGTTCAGTTTGGGGTCAATCAACACCCCCCTCACTCTAGAATCTTACTTTAAGAAAAGGACCCACACTGTAACCACAGTTTAAACCAGACTGGTTAATCACTCTAATACAAGATTAATGTTACGATGACTAATTCTGGGGGCATAGCTCTGATTGAACTTCTTGGCTGCCTGTCTAAGCACCTATTTCTGAAAGTTATACAGTGTGAATAGAAGTCACAAATCAGCATCCTGCAAGTCTGTCTGATTTGATGCGTTAAGAAATTTCCATATCGTAACATCCTAAAACTGGGGAAAGGATACCTATTTTGAACCAGACCTCTGAGTTACTCAACCCTTGTTCTGTATAAGCAATTTAACTGTGAGTTGGCATGGAAACCAGAAACCACCTCGTTCCTCTAGGAGAAAAGTTGCCCTCCCTAGCATCTAAACGAGCAGGACATGACCTCTGTGAGGTTAACCAGCCACGGCTTGAGGTTTATTTTAAACCGCTCCAACATCTTTCTCAATCTTTCCTCCAAGAAAACAAACACCACCAACCAAAGCCTCCTCATTGTAATCATTTCATCTCAAACATGTGCAGCCTGGTGATTTACCCTTTGTTCCGTTGACTTCACATTCGTTTTCATTGGATTAACTCCGCTTCTATTCCCAAGTGGGACTTTGACAGCTGAGAATTCCCGTCTCCACCCACCTGTTAATTAATTCATTGCTCGTCATCACTCGAGATCTTATCTTTTCAGGTAGACTTCTTCTGCAGATTGTAGGTCTTTAGCAGATGTTTGGTCTTTGTTGGCTGTGTATTACAAGCAGCAAAAATGAACGCAATGTCAATGGCGTGGATTAATACACTTTAATGTTTTCAGATTCAACCACTATTCCTCTGTTTACAACTATCCAGATGTTCTCTTGTTTCCTTTCCCTCTACATATCCTCCTATTTTTCCTTCCCTGAGGTTTGTTCTTCAGTCTGTTCCTTCACCTGCTCTCTCTTGGCCGGGCAATGTGCAAATCAGTTGCTAACAGCCAGATGCTGGTGAATCTAGCTTACTCTCATAATTGTAGTTTCCTTGCAAATCTTTTCCATTCTGAATGCAGATGAATCCACAGGAATTGTGGTGGAGCCACTGCCCCCTACTGACGAGGAAGGTGAGGCTGCATCAGTCAGAATTCTTACACCGTGGTTCCGCACGCTGGTGCATTTTCTCACATGTAAACTCTCTACTTCCTGTGATGTTTCTCATTTTCTGGGAAGCGCCCCCCTCCCCTTTGCCGGCTGTCGTTAAATGGCAATGCCTCAGTGATGAGTCAGGGGGCCCTAATTAAACCGCGAAGGCCCACAGTCCTCCATCACAGCGCCCATCCCACTGACACATGTTTATGTCGTTGCGAGAAACTGTCATAGTACATCGCCTTTGCAAGGGTTTCCAAGGAAAAAACACAGATTTTTTTTATTCGTCAGATTTATTACTGAGTAATTCTAATTATATTGTTGGGTATTTATAACCATTGTTATAAATAGATTGTTAATTAATACTGGGGGTAGGGACAATGACTGTCCCATTGCTTTGCCTCTCTAAATGCACTTAATGTCTCACATTCTTCACATTCAGATATCATCTCCCAGTATCCTACGCTCTGGACTGAACAGGTCCGGAGCCGGCAGAACAACAGGACCCGGACACAAGGTGGGTGTATTTCCGCAAGCTCTTCCTGTCCGTCCGGAACATCATCATGGAGGGCTGGTATTTTCCTCCAGGAATCAGGCCCAGCTCACTGTTTTCCTAGGCACCCTAGTATACCTTGTGTAAATGGACACTCTAAATAAAAATGTTATTTTTAAATGATTAATGTGACATGGGGAAGGTGTTCTGTTTACAACGGACTTGCCTGCTTATGACAGATTCTTTTTTATTGAAACATGAATGCTATAATCTTGAGGTCTGGTCTTTTATAACTTTAAGGAGAGGCTGCAGTTACTTCCATTTCTGCGACTGATTTAGGACCTGAGAGGCTTGGTTAGATGCCCCAAATCACATTAAATGCAAGCCATTGCATTCTGTCAGTCAGCGACCAGGGAGTCCCCCTGTTCACCAGAAAATGAGAAGTCTGCTGTGAACTGGGGGTATTGCATAGCAGTCAGCAAACTGTGCGGGCTGGGGGGGTTGCTGCTCATTGGAACCGGTGTCGATGCCCCCCCCCCATCCCGAGTTACCGCAAAAGACCACACCACGCACTTTAATATGGCACATATTGATCTCATCACCAGGGTCGCTGAACCTCTGATTTACCCAAAAACCCTCATTTTTTGGGGGATGGGGGGGGGACCCGGGCTGGGGAGGGGGGTCGCGTGAATTGCTGCACTGAGAAGCCGCCCTGATTTATGACCAATAAAAAGCAAGCGAGCACCGAAGTCACTGGTTTTGATTACGCACATGCTCTCTGGTTATGCGGATGATGGTATTAAAAATGAGCCTCGCTCGGGAATCCTGCTGCCCACGGAAGATAAAAGAGCCGAGCGGCGGGGGTGCGGAGCGGGCCAGGACGCGGAGTGGGTCGGGGTGCGGAGCGGCTGGGGTGCGAAGCGGCGGGGGTGCAGAGCGGCTGGGGTGCGGAGCCGCGGGGAGGGTAATTTCGGGGCCCGTTTTGTGTGGGTAGCACTGAAGTAATGAAAACAAATGAAACATTCGACATCCCATGGAGTAAAGTTGCGAGCGGGAATGTGGGATTATTCGTGAAAATTGCTTATCTTTTTTTGGTGTTCTTGGCATCACACTCGTTGGCGGTGTGGTGAATTGGCTGCTTTGCAAAGGACCACAGCCGGAAGATCTCAGACTTTATTCCGGGACTCCGTGGGCACTGTGCCGGGGCTTATAGTAAAATCCAGCACCACACATATGCTATATATTTTGTGATGGCGTCGACTACATCTGCAAGCTTTGTCAAAAACAATTAAAATGGCAGCAGGTAGAGTGGTACGTTCGTGCTTGGCAGTTTGAATCAAAGCTGTTGTACCTTAAAGTGAGATACACAACCGGAACTGATCTGGCAGTATATCAATTATGTTTAAGATGGAGAGAACAGACAGATTTTCTCTGCAGATTTACAGTTGTGGAGTATTTTAAGACTATATCAAACTATATTGTAAGACTTGAAACAGCCTCTGCAATGGTGATGCTAAAATGGGATTCCACAAAATCACGAGGAACAGTTTACTCATTCTGCCGAAAAATGGATTAAAAAGACTGGGTCTGTTAATGTTCTTTGTTACTCCACAGCAAAGATTAAAACTAATGCTGAATAAAATGCTAATTTAAATTAGTATTAAAAGGTAGGGAGATCGGTGACGTCCTGTCAGTTTTCCTAATAGTATAGGCCAATGCCAGGAATCACGAAAGGAAAAGAAGTATCATGACGCGTCTTGATAAATTTAGTTGAATTAAACACTCAGTGAAGCTGCGAATCAGGGCTGGGCAGCTGTCTGAAGGGGCTGTGTGCTGAATTGATATTTCTGTGCTTGAAGCTGTACATGCAAAGCCCCCTGTTTGTTTACTCGAGGCCTCTCGATAATATTTACCGGTAGATTCCCACTATGCGGCAAGCTGAGCATAATGTCCGAACTATGACCCCCCACCTCCCATACACATGGCCAGCGGGGAACTCCACAAGCCACAGGCTCCTCTTGGGGCAGGGAGGCGAGGGCTGCGTTTCAGGCAGCCCTGTTTACGTAGCAGGGTCTGTCGGGCTGGAGCGGCAGCTGCTGAACTGACCGCCGCGCCCTCGCGGACACTCAGACGCGTTCAAGGGCCCAAATATTTATGTAAGTCTGGCACAGGGGGACCTGTGTGCTCATTAGCTCTCTATGTCCATAAACATGCTGAGGGATGATTAAGGCGGCTGCGGTCCGTTCCTAAACACCCCCCGCCCCCCCCGGGCTGTTTGAAGGAGAACAGAGGACACCAGCTTCCCATCCCTGACAAATTAAATAAGCAGCATTATTTTATGAGCCAGAATATATTAGTCAAGTCAGGCAGGAATCCAAGATTTGTATTCATGCAAATAAATCCCCCTATTTGGCCTGGTGATGAGCGGGCGGTTTGAAGAGCAGGAGCGGAGCAGCATGCCCCGGTGGCCCCCACAGGAGCAAGGTCGGCCGTCCCAGATTTCTGAATCTAACCCCGCTGCCTTCATGCCCCCACCAGCTGCTTCTTGTGACCAGGAGCAGCAGTCAGCCCAGGAGGAGGCTCGGCAGCACAAGAACGAGGCAGTGTTCATCCCCGACTGTGCGCACGGTGGCCTGTACAAGGCTGTGCAGTGCCACCCCTCCACGGGCTATTGCTGGTGTGTGCTGGTAGACACCGGCCGCCCCATCCCCGGCACCTCCACCCGGTAAGCGGCTCCGAGGCTCTGCGAAGATCACAAGTCAATCACCAGCCACCCCAGGGACCCCAAAAAGGGCAGAGGTCACAGAGGGAGCACTGGTCACAGCACCGTCAGGGGAGTGTAGGTTTAATGGGGGGGGGGGGGTCGCACCACGTGACTGCACTTCCTCACAAAGATACCGCCGCATCAGCGATGAAAGGGTTCACGGGAGCCTGGTGCGCTCTCCAAAGCTAAGGCATATCTATGCATCTAAAATAACGAAATGCATACCATCCCTATGAATGTTTTACTCTGTATGTGTCAAAATATTTTAATTTCATGTCAGAAAAAAACCCCACAAAATTTGCATTTAAAATGCAAACTGACTGAAAAGTCTTATTGATATCTTATTCCTAAGCTCTTATGGCTGGTGAAGACTCCCATCTGAAAGCTCATAAATACGTAATGTGATGTTATATCTGTGATACCTGCTGTGTTAGTTCACCAGGTATCACACTCTGGTTCACCTCTATCTACCAGAGTGCCAGGTTCCGAGGTCAGCCACAGGTTCACGTTGTGCTTCTGAGGTGATGCCAAAAGAAAGCTCAAAAATCAAACCACAGTCTTTAAACGCCTCGTTTTGGTATGGAGAATCAACAGGTAAATTTGTGTAAATGTTTTGAAGCTGTATGTCAGCTGGAGGGCTGCATGGCACTGGGCAGGGGTACAGGGCGGGGACACGGGGCAGGAAGTTGGATGACAGGGCAGAGACACAGAGCAGGAACACATGGCGGGGGCATGGAGCGAGAGGTGGGGGCACATGCACAGATACGAGCTGCGTCGCCCCTGTGTTTTGTCACTGACTGTCTCTGTTGCAATGAGGTTTTTGGATACATAAAAGGCACCCTGTGACCCCTTCACACTAACGGTTCCTCTCCCTGGTGACTTGTTAGCAAGTGACAGTATCATCTACAGTGATATTTACAGAATTAAACATACTCTGCAGTTCAAGCTAAACTTGAATCCACATCCTGACCCACAAAGGCACTTCTTAGAACTGAGAGCAAATTATTTCCTCCCAGAGCACTGTGGGGCTCGACACTGAAACTGAGAGTGCTGACAGATGTGGGCGTGGGTTGACTCATGACATGAGCCAATTAGCTTGTCTTCTGTCTTTCGCGTTGTATTTAATATGGTATATAAATAGTGTATTGTATATATATGTCTACAGTATTGCTTGGTATGAAGCCCGTACTGCAGCATTGTGGGAGCTGGCATCCAGAGATGGCATGTTTGTTTTTCTGCATCCCGTGCAGATACGAGCAGCCGAAATGTGACGGAAACGCCAGGGCCCATCCGGCAAAACCCAAGGACCACTTCAGGAGCAGGCACCTCCAAGGTAGGTCATGTGACTGGGCCCATGGGGAGGGGGGCTCTCATGCACGGAAAGGAGTATCTAGCCATGGGGCCACAAGTGATGTCTTCAGGCGACCTCATTATTCACTGCTGCCACTGGATAACAGCAATGCAGAGGCACCACTGTCTTGTCAGATAGGAAAAAGGTGTTCAGCTCACGGTCAAACACAACTTAACCATTAACAGCCAGCTGCACTGGCATTCCAAGCATGGCGTCCTCCCAGCTCCCCCCAGAAACAGGCGGAGGATAAGGCGGCCCACCCCATTGTGGGGTTGCGACCCATGGCCAGGGGGGGCGATAACGTGCCAGGGGCCTGCGCCGGTCAAGCATGCTGCTGTTTACATCATTAAGGAGCGGAGTTTGTTCTCAGTGTAGATTCCCATACCCCCGAAACACAAATACCCCCCCCCCCAGATGGGGGGAGGGGGGTGTTGGGGTAGATAGGTGGTAATTAGGGATGCCTGGGAAAAAGAGGGATGGGGGATTCTGTTTTGGGTGAGAGGAGCGTTCCGGGTTAGAGGGAACGGCACCAGCGAAAGCATCTGGCCTTGGATACCGGAGGGAGTGTTTGTGCATGTGTGTGTGTGTTTGTGCGTGTGTGTGTGCGCGCGCGTGTGCTTCTGTGCGTGTGTGTGTGTGTTTTTGTGTGTGTGTGTGTGCGCTCGTGTGTTTCTGTGTGCGAGTGTGTGTGTGTGGCTGTGTGTCTGTGCATGTGTGTGTGTGTGTGCGCGCGCGTGTGCTTCTGTGCATGTGTGTGTGTGTGTGTGTGAAACTCTGTGTACGCCTGTCTGTGTGTGGAAAGTGTCTGCTGGATTAGACGGTCTGCAGGACCAAAGCGCTGAGTCATGCTGAACCGTCTCTGGCTCGTCCTCAGTGACTCGGGTCCAGGTTAGTCCAACCGCATTTTCAATATTATAAACAAACACAACAGACATCCGGGGATATTGGGGGGGCCGGGGGGTGAAAGTGGGCCAGCTGACAGGAGGCTCTAGCCTAAGCTGCTCACTCACTGGTGTGTTTTTATGTGTCGTTTTTAAACACGGTGATGGCCCAACCAAAATGAGGCAAACAGAGGGCCCTGTGTTTCGCCATCGCCCTCCCCCCTCCCCCCCGCTGTTTGTGTAGCTGATGATGCACCGGCCCAGATTCACAGGTGGGTTTGGCAGAACAGGTCCAGAGTAGAACTGCTGATTTACCGCAAGCTTTGTCGGGAGGAGGAGTGTGTGTGTGCGCGTGTGTGTGTATGGGTGGTGTTTGTGTGCGTGTGTCTGCATGTGAGTGTGTGCGCACACATTTGTGTGTTGCAGTTGTGCTTTTGTCATCCAGTTCCAAGGCTCTCTCGGGGCTCCCAGAACAGCCGGCTTCCCGCTAATGCACACGAGGGGGGGGGCCCCCCCCCCCCCCCCCCCCCCCCCCCCCCCGCCCCGCCCCCCCCCCCCCCCCCACCCAAAACACAA
>JAODKC010000064.1:19635557-19646707 GCA_026777985.1 Mormyrops attenuatus
GTGCACCATTCAAGCATTGGCTTAGTGTAATTTAGGGACTGAAGGGGGAAAGCTGTGATTTTCAGAAAGGAAAAGCAGGAAGGTATAAGAGGCAGCCGAGTGTGAGGGAATGAGATTGGCCTGGCACTCAGGGGCCTAATGGCGCAGGAATGGGTGGCAGGCAAGCCGAAGGAAACAAAGGGCCAGCCGGGGATTATTCCTGCCGGATCCACATGGGCAGTTAGGCGCTCTGACATCACACTGTGGAAAAGCTGCCGACAATGCACCTGGCGCCTTTATTTCCCCCTTTTCTGCTAAAATTCCTGAAAGGGGAAAAGACAGAAAGAGGAAGATGTGGAAAGAGAGAGAGAGAGAATGATTTGAAGCCTCATATAGCGTCAGCTGGGCGCAGGGCGGCCATGATGCCGTCGACGCCAAATGTGCAACATTGTGTGGGTATCGGCTACAGGTCCAACAGGATCTACACACTGGTATGGGTCTCGCACAGCCTGCAGCACTGGCATTCCCCCATCAGCAGCTTCTCACTGAAAGCCCTTCAGCTCCATCATGGCTTGGCTTGTCTTGCTTTTGTGAATTTGAATAATGACTTGGGAGTCAGGAGTACAATTAGCGTATCAGGTTTTCCCTCTCTTTTTACTCCAAGGAAATGCAGTGGAACATTACACTTATGATGTAATTGCACAAGTGGGTGAATACCCAATCAGTAAATACACTACAGTGCTTGAGATTTCAGCCATAAACTGAAGGTGTCAAATTAAGTTCAGGACCTACAGAACATCAGTCTTTTTAAGATTCGTGATGCCAGCATTGCGTACAATGTATACATACTGTAGGCCCAATGTATCAAATGACATCACTTTCTCTAAACCAGAATTCAGAATATTGTGACATGGACTGGTACATAATGCATCTGTGTAAGATGCACCAGATCAAAAGATAGAAATAAAAACAGAAAAATTTAACCCTCACTAAAATAACGTAAAGGAAAGTGTCACAATCTCCCTCTTAAAACGTGTGCTTCAGTCCCGCTCTGCAAGCCCAGGCACGTATTCACACTTTGAGGAATTGAGAAAATGATTACTGCAAATTTCAACCACCCATGAAAAATTACAAAATGTTTAGATTGGAAGATAAGATTTTTATGTGCTTTAATATGAGCTGGGATGAGTTTATGCCTGATCTTCATCTTCTCCACACTTTTCTCAGTGAACCAAAAGCAAAGTAAAACAAGCTATAAAACATGTGAATATTGGCCACGCTCTTAGTTATAAATGACAACACGTCAAGATAGGGAAATGTAAATTATGGATCATACTATCACACACAGGTCTTTTTGATGCAGAAACAAATTGTGAAATCCGTTTATTTTTTCCTCCTTTCTTGTTTTAAATTTGAGTTTTTTTTTTTTTATTGGAACTGTATAAAAATGGCCGTATAGCAAAGCAGTAAAACTGTCATATGACTCTTTTAAACCTATCAATCTATTTCTTACTCCTTGCTCTCTCTTTCTCTGTCTCTCACTCTCGTCCCCATATTTAGACGTAATGTGGCTGGGGTCTGACATCTAGGTAATTAGCAGAGACAGCATGAAGTACAGAGCTCTGGTTTTGAGGGTCCTGTGTCTCCACCCCAGGGTGACAGGGTCCAGCGTGGCCCAGAGGTTCAGAGTCTCAGAATCAGGACATCAGGAGGAGCCAGGACTGAGAACAGGGACAGGCACTTATACCTGCTCAGGGGTGATAATCATCCAGACATCCAGATTTAACAAGTGAGGAGGGGGAGCCTCCTGCAGGGGTTGGAGAGCACCTTGTTCCTGATGTTCAGTATGGTGACCAAGCTGAACATTTGCATGATATTTTCAGCCAATCGCCCAGCATGATGCATGGGCCCATGTAGGAGAATGTCATGCAACTGTAACTTGCAATTCTAGAAGATTCTGGGTACTGTGGCTCATTGTGTGTCTAGCTGGTGCTTAGCAGAGCAGTCTGACATGGTTTTAGGGGCTGACAATGTCCTGCCGATGCTGAGGGCCTGAGCCTTTTGCTGCTCGTTAGGCCATAAGCATGGTCTTGAATTCTCTGGTTGTCACAGGAAGTCAGAAGCGAGAATTCAGATACCATTGCTGTTTATGAACCTCGGAAGGCTGAAAACCAGATGGGCAGCCGTGGTTTAAATCAGTCATAGGGGTCTGGTAGCACATGTATTAAAGACAGGGAGGAGGATCCAGACAGCAGCTGATGGGTTACTGGACAATGTGGTGAATGGAACAGGTTGCTGTGGTTACGTGGTGACAAAAGGGTGAGCCAACTGTCAAGGCTAGCATCCAGGTTCTTAGCAGACTTAGGGGAGCTTGTACCCCTAATGGAGATGGAGAAGGAGTCTTGAGGAAAGGGTTTGGTTAGAGAGCTGATGAGCTCATCGCAGCTCACAGCTGACCCTGTGCTGTGAGTCATAAGCTTGCTCTCACCTGTATTTGTGTTTCATGGAGAACCTCCTGGGTTTGGGATACAAGTGCTGCCCCGCATAGAGTGAGCATGTTCTGCTTATGTTGTTCCTCCTCCCGCCCACGGAGCCAGCAGGGGTTAATGACCAGAAGTGGACATTTTAGGTCCAGAATGTAAAAATCCCAACCAAGCTTTTGTTTCTACCAACGAGTTCAGTACTTTCTGATTGTGACTCTTTTTGCTCAACTGGTTGGTTGAAACGAAATCGTGGTCTGGATTTTAACTTTCTGGACCTGAAATGTCCAGCCCTGCTAAGGGCATTAGGGGCATACGAGCCCATGTGTCGTGCACAAACGCAGGGAGTTGTGTCAGCCTGCAGGAAAGTCTGGCCGGATTTGCGATTCTGTTCTCTCGCCGTACTTCTGGCTCTTTCCAGGTGAAGGGGCTCGGCTCTGGTGGTGTTTGCTCTCCTATTAGACACTCCTTCAGATGTGGGGGTGCCAGGGGGCCTCAGGCTTCCCACAGGAAGGCTTCTCACCACGGCCCATTACACAGAGAGAGGCAAATAAACACCGCTAAGAAAGGGTGACCGAGAAATTGGCTGAGATTAATAAAAAATATCTCTTAAATACTTTGCAGTGTCTTGGGGGAAAATAACTCTTTCACTTCTAAATAGCATTTATGCTAGGTGACCCTCACAGGAATCATGTTTATATTCAGCGTATAGTTAGAGTATGGAATAGTCTTCCTGCTAGTGTAGCGCAAGCTAAAACTCTGGGTTCCTTTAAATCAGAGCTAGATAAGATTTTAACAACTCTGAGCTATTAATTGATATTAAAACGAAAAATATAAAGTTCATGGAACTGTCATTCACAATTTGGCTACTTACAAACACTGAGCGATTAGCTTTTTGCAAACATGTTCAGCTTCAACAAGAGGGAACGTGAGCAACCACAATCCCAAACGCCAATCCAGCATCATAAAAAAGGCCTTGGTTGTAAATCAGGGGCATTTCAGCCTTGTGTTTATTTTGAATAATTCCGAGGGCGAGACTTTTTCAACTGATTTGCCCTTGAGTCGACAGGCTTTGACACACCGGCAGTGTGTTGCTGTCAGGCACCGCAGTGCATGTTGCCTGCCATCGCAGATGCCAAAGAAGAGAAACAATGTAGAGATGAACGCTTGGCCTTCCAGAAACAACAGGCCGGGGATCTATTGCAGAGCTTCCCCATTGCGAAAAAAAGGGCTGCTTTAGGACTCTTATACAACAAGTGACAGCACATCAGTGGAAGCCTAGTTCTGCGCAGAATGCACCCTTTCTGCTTGGACACATTCAGAATGCTGGCCCACTGAAGAAAATGAAAAATAAACATTTTTACAGCGCAGCTAATTCAGTGCTTCACACACCCACACACATACATATTAGTAATGGACCCAGTAAACAAAGAGAATGCATGTCTCTCTCTCTGTATAGCGGTTACTGTGCGCCAGTTAAAGCAATTTGTCTGACAGGATTGATTGACTTCAAGCATGTTGCCGTGGAAACTGTTGCCTTTAATTATTAAAGCTAACATTTGCACTGCAAACATACAAGACGTTAATCCACAGGTCGTCTCTTGTGAGCTCCGTTTTGTTTAGCCAAAACTGATACTTATTCGGGTTTACAAAGAAAATATTTAGATTGTGGTATTTGTACAAAATGTAGCCATTAAAAGTGCAGTAGTATTTTAAAAAAATTCAGTCCAGTACATCTGTTTACTCAAAGCAGAGCCTTGTCCTTTTCATTAAGGGCCACGTTCACCGTGGTTAGCACCTCAAGCTGCATTTTCAGGCCTCTCATAAAATGAAAATGGCACTTGACAGGAAGGAGACATTGGATTAACAGCCTGTATTATCCATCAACAGAAAACATATCACAAGAAATAAAGAAATAAATGTTCAAAAGATACTTGTTTTAAAAATAAAAAAAATCAGCCAGAATCTCTACCTAGTAAAATTATTTGCGTATTTTACAAACTGAAATGGAAAATTCGAAAACTGTATAATGTATATACAGTATATATATATGTTTATTTATTAGATACATGGAACAGAAAAACATGTCCATTTCATCAGAGATTTAGAAAATCACGATAATTTCAGTAATAATGACAGTATATGATCCTCGCGACTGACTGTTATTCCCGCTGCCAAGTTAATTAAGGCTGAATCATATAAGCCCCATTGAGCTGAGTGAAAACAATCAGGGGTAAATGTTACTCTTGAGAAGGTGGAACATCACTGGCAGTGTCATGTTGCAGCTTGGGGAGGGATTAAACTGATGCACAGGTCTGTACTGCCTCCTGTATGACTCCTTTTTAGTGATACCTGTAAGTAAGGCACATTCAGGTGATTTGGTACATGCGAGAAAACAGCACTGCTCCTGCATTGGACTTGCGGCTTTGCGGCTTTGCAGAACAGCTTCTCCTGGCAAGGGTCATGGCATGAATATGCTAAAACAAATTCGTCTGAGGCATAAGCATAATTATGCCACTCAGTACAGGAAATATGTGGACCTGTGACGGCTTCCCATGGAGCCATAGTTCTGTACATTTGAACGTACAGAAATACAGAAACGTAAGTCACCCAGATTAATTAATGAGGTTTCTTTCACTTCTCTGTGATTGTCAGATGAACTGCAAGTGGGTGGGCAGGTATTCATCTGCCCCCCCCCCAAACAATCCACTGTCCTCTACACAACAAAGATATGAATGACACAAGAGGGAATCCAGGCCACAATGTATCAACTACAAATGCAAAACACATAGTTCACAACCAGAATGACACATCTGTTTACTGTCTGCCTTAGTAAGTATTTATTTACAACACAACTAAATTTTCTTTTTACCATGGAAGGCAAAATGTTATAGTGTAATGGCTCTGCTATATAATATACCTGGTATCCCACATGCATTATAAATTATACATTATTGTTTTGGGTGAAAACATTTCATAATTGAAACAAGTAAATTAAATAGTCAAGTGCTGAAGATTAAGTATTATTCCAAGCAACTAGATATAAGACCAGTCCGTATTTCTGTTTGCGTAGTTTAAAGCATAGAGAAAAATGTATTTCAGTATTTCATTCAACAATCCTTTAATCAATAACTATTAAAATACAAAAGGTTTTCTTTCTGTGTTCTTTGAAAGTGAAAAACAACCAAGCACATCTTTGCACAGCGGAGTGGAGTGGCTTTGTATTTAATTCCAACAGACATTAATACTTTCCAAGGTATCTGTCCCTGGTGGTCAGTTCCTGCAGAACTGGCCAATTTTCAGGCTGCCCCTGCTCCAGTCATCAATCACACCTGGTAGGGCCTGACTTGCCACGACGATCGTGGCTAAAGGGACTGACGGTTTGACACGGCTTGGCCATCCCCACGTCTCCAAATTCCAGCTGCCTCCTTCTGAAAGGATCACTTACATAGCCTGGTATCCTGTAGCACAAGACTGCATTCATCCCACTCCTGGAAGGATTTATTGAATTTTAGGTTTTATTTATTTACGTGTTAAGTTTTTTTTTCACTTCTGCTGGCAAAATTGTACATTTTGACATTTGTCTAAGCATATCATACTTTCTTTTAATTTATTTCTTATTGGAATTTGGCAAAGCTCATAACAGATGAAGTTTCCTCAGTGACTGAGGGGAATATGTAGATTCAAGTCTGCTCTGCCTCAGTGTGTAGGAAGAATTTTTGTTACTTTATTATCATTTACAATTTTTCAAATGTATGGTGCGATCAGTATAAAACTCTTGGAATTTCATTAAACGTCAGGGATTACAAAAAAACATTATAACAAGCACCGTGAAAACAGAGACAGTAGTCAAAATATACTACCATATCAGCCTTTGTCTTAAGAATGTCATCGATATTCCTCTTGACAGATCAATCATGAATCCCTTTTTTGGGGAAAATATGTAGGTTGCATAATTAACCCCATTCTTGGTTTTACTGGAATTCTTGAAAAGCCTCTACGGGCATCCATGGTTTTCAGCTCTCTGCTCTTGCAGGATGTGGGAAGTACAATAGCTGCACTTGTTTAAAAGGTGCCCCAAACACTGACAGGAATGCTTGGCTGCTGTCGTTCCCATAAAAAAGGGAGAAAAAAGCAAAAAAGGAATAAAGGAGGAAGTGACAGAGAGGTATAGCGTCAAATTAATCCTTTGACTTCCAGCCCACATTTTGTTACAGTTCTCATGAGATGAGGGTCATTTTCTGAACTCTCGGCAACTTCAAACTAAAATCACATCAATCTTATTGTCAAACGTCTCATTGAGTAAGCGTTCATTTCATTAATCTGTGTCTATGCAGGACAAACGTTGACAATATCTCTGTCAATACAAAGATGAGATTACGCAGGGGATTTATCCTTAAGAATAATTAGGCACAAACTGATTAAATAACAGCATTTTTTTTGCAGTGAATGGTGTATTTTTGTGATGTTAGGCTCACATTTGCTTTCCAACTGAAAACTGGACCCAGATTTTGAACAGGTATTAGCAGTTAACTAAAACAGACCTGTCTCTTAGCAACCAAAAATACAAACTTATCATCACCTGACCTTTTACTGAATTAACTCATATCTGTGTGTTGAAGATAATAAGCCAAATGACACCTTTTTAGAAGAGTCACTCCCTTGCTTTTTCCATAGAATTCCTCCTGAGCAAACATTTATCTTCATAAATTTCTTTTACAGATGTTAAGTGAAATATGACACTTTCTTAAGAAAACAATATTACGCACGTTCCCCTTGCTCAGATAATATCATTGACAGATGCTTCCTTTTAAAAGAAATTAAGTAATCATTATGCCGGTGCCCCCGATATTAGAAACACATTTTGGCATCCATTTATTATTATGTCTTTTTGAATACGCAAAATCATCACATATCTGCCTCCATTCTGCTTATTGGCTGGGTGACAGCGTCTCTGACGCGTGCGAGTTGTCACGCGACATTCCCATGGCGTTTATGCCCTATCAGCCCTGCAAACGTGCAGCTGTGGTACAGCCGTACTGTGATAGTCAGCTGCAGGGCTGTATCACTGTAGGCAGGTGGAGGGGACACCACATTTCGCAGCAGCCTCTAGAACTCTAGTTTATATAGCTCAGATGCATTTTAAAGACATAGCCATTTTTTTCCCCTGCTGTTTGAGAAGAACTGATAGGACTTTGTCGGGGTGGTGGCTTTAACTGCAAGCCAAATCTCAGATTAGTCAGACTGTTATGAGTTGCATGTCCTCTGACCAGGATCTCTGCGGTGAATGTGGGAGAGATGCTATCAAAGCACCAACAGTAGAGTCCTTCCTGTTCAATGTATGTGGATATGGAATACTTGTTATCTTTAATCTACGACTGCTAAGTGCTGACCTCATTCGCACTGTGGTCATGACAATAGCCACTGACAGAAGGACAGTTACCAGTGTCGACCCTTGACCTTTCAGACATTTCATACTTTTAGGTTCAAAGCAATGAAAGGAGCTTGTACCCACATGAGAACTCCTCGTGCAATAGCAAAACCGGGGTCAGTCAGCGTTCACAAGTCAACTGCAGAAAACATTTTCACCAAATTAACCACTCTCACTGATTAGCTAAAAAGCTGATCCTTCACTTTCGAAACCCTAAAGCTTTATATGGAAAGTTCTCATATGGCTTGCCCTTAATTGGAGTAAAAGAGATTTCTCTGTACTTTTCCTGAAATATTAACTAAGCAGTTAACCAAGAAAAACGCAAAAGCAAGTATATGGAAAAGCAATTGTATAAGGTCAGGAAACATAAATTCTGGATTTGTTTAGCTGATGAGCAATTCTTTGATTTATAGCATATAGATGTTAGAATTTGGTTTATTTGGTTTTCATTTCTACACATTTGTATTGCTCTTGTTTGCAGGTACCCAGCTATGCTAAATGCTGTAGCAACTGTTCACAAGCCTTTTCACTGATGTCACTGAAAGTGATCCCAACCCCTCCCATGTCCCCTGTGCATCCCCCCGCCCGCCCTTCCCGTGGAAACACAACAGCATGACACCAGTTTTATTCCACAGTGCCTGGCTTCAGTGGAGGCCAAGGAAAATGGGGTTTCACTAGCACTCGTAAGACAGAGAGCTTTTAATGAATGACTGATCTGGACCAATCACAGTGCTCTAGCTGAAAGCACTGAATTTTTATTGGTTTTGACATCAATAAAAAGGGCAAAGTGAGTCAACACCAATGGCATAAACTCAGAAGAGTCTTATCTATCATTGGGGCAAGGCCTCTTGCACCAGATTAATTTCCTTGTGGTTAGAGCAGTGGTTGATTGTGGTTAGACCACACCTCTAAGAACCTCCTGCTGCTGGGGGGGGGTCAATTAATCCTGCAGGGTACAAGTACCTCCAGGCAAGCTCCACAGCCATGCGCAGACACACGCATAAATACACTCCAAGATGTCTGCAGTTGCAACCTGGGTGGCTGAGGAGAGATAGTAAGAAAGAGGGAAAGAGGAATGCCCTTATGTGGGCATCTCTTCGCTTTTGAACTGCTCCTTTGCTTCGTCTGGCTGCACCGCAGTGAGGGCTCACACGACCAGAGTTTACATTTCCAGCCAGTTTCATTCCTAGAAAAAGGGGCAGTGGTTGGTCTCCTCAGCCTGTCATAACAATGCACTTTCCACCGTTCCATCTCCACTTTTACTTAACGTCTCTAAAACTGAACCCTCACCTACGTGACACCAGCACCACAACAGCTAAAGGGTTAGACGTATACAGATCCCCAAAGTGAAAGGACTTCTACATGTCACTTAACATTACACTTCATTTGAATAGTTAAATTACCCCCATCCTTGTACAGAAAACCATGCTACTTGAGATGTCCAGGTTAACGCTACCAGTTTTAACTTTTAGAAACATTCCTTTGAGACATTACCACGTTGGCAGGAGATCTCTGAGTTTTGAAGAAAAGGCACATAAAGGTACATAAAACATTCTTATATGTAAAATAAATGTTTCAATATGAAATGAGGCGGTTAAATTACACAAAAAAAATCAGCTACTGAATGGTTAGAGAACCTTTCAAAGGGTTGATCTGTCGCTGTACCGGGCAAACTGGTCAGTGACAGGAATTTTGGCAGGATCCTGTGAGGTGACAGGGGGTTATGGTCGCCTCAGCACACAGAAGCGTTGCACAGCAGGCCCTACTTGCCTGTGACAGCACAGTCGTCCCTTGTAAGACGCCGTTCCCAGCTGCTCTTGTGTCTATTGCGGCTTCTCAAGCTCCCTCTCCATGAGTGACTGTTTGTTTTGTTTCTCGTTTTATTCTCATCGTTTGGCTCTGGGTGGGGGGCTCACCCGCGTTAGGCATCACCTGTCTGCTATCAGCGCGTGTATCAGATCCCGCTTAGCTCCTCACGCCTTCAATAAATCAATTCATACATTATGAGCTGGGGCCTTATGCCAATTTAAAGAGCCAGATGAGTGTGCTTATTGAAAGGCCAACGCTTCAGCCATCCCTGATGAACTAACTGCTTACAGTCGCCTATTGCAAACCCAGCACCAAAAGCCTTATTAAAGGTGGTGTTTCCTGAAGAAACTCACTTAACCTTCAAGAGGTTGTCAGGTGCTTTGGAACAGCAGATTACCTCACAATGTTGCCAACTCATTTCAATAATTCTACTGTGTAACCATGACTGAGCCACAGGGAACATGCGGGAAAGAGTAGGAGTGTCTGTGTGCGTGGTGACATGGTTCTCGACCTGTGACATTGGACTGACAGGGACCCAAGCAGGAACTGACCGGATACTGACTGAGACCTGGCACACTCAGGTGAGCTGCATGAATGACGTGATGCCAGCTGCAGATGAGTTACGGGAGAGAAGAGGAAGGAAGCCAAGCATAGAGAGCTCAGTGAGGCCCCGGACTTGATCCTGCATAGGCGACGATGGAAACAGCCTGCTTTGGCAAAGGCTGCCTGCCCGGTGTTTACTTTGTGCCCTGTTGGGACTAAATTCCAGGGCACTAAACTCAGATTCGCTGGCAAGGAACAGCTGTGAAATATCACCACTCGGGTTCCAGTATTTTTTTTTGTTGTTGTTTTTCGACCAGGCTTACGGATTTTTCTTCCCTTTTCTCCGAAGCAGGCTTTCATATAGCAAGGTTAGTGAGGTATTTATGGAAGACCACGAGCCAGTCCTGAGTCATGCGTGTCGATGAGGCGAGCCTGATTTTGCAAGTGGATGAACGTGTTATGGAAAACATGTGCATGTGTGTGAGGAGGTCACTCTTCACACATATGTAAACTTGCATAATAACTTGTAAATACTGGCTGATCTTTGCTCTGGCAAGCCAGCATGTATGAAGTGAGCCCAAACATCACTAAACTGATTTCCTAAGTACCTCCATTCTGCTCATTGTTCCCTGGAAAGAGGGCTGCGTCCGCTCACTTATTGTGACTAACCCTCGCGACGGTCCTCTGCTTTTGTTAGAAGAGCTCATTTATTTCGACTGTTTATGGTTCTGCTGAGGTGCAGTTCTGTGTAGTCTTCCGTTTACCAAAACGCATGCAAACACTTCCTGGAGTCCCTCAAGTGGAGGAGTTTAAGTATCTTGGGGTCTTGTTCACGAGTGAGGGAAGGATGGAATGGGAGATCGACAGGAGGATCGGTGCGGCATCAGCAGTGATGCGGGCGCTGCATC
>JAODKC010000064.1:19650865-19667226 GCA_026777985.1 Mormyrops attenuatus
CCCCCCCCCCCCCCCCCCCCCCCCCCCCCCCCCCCCCCCCCCCCCCCCCCCCCCCCGCCCGCCCCCGGCAGAGATAAAAACCTGTTATTTTCATGTTGTGGGGACCACAAAAATCATCAAAAAGAAAAAAGTGCCAAAAGTCTCGTATTATGTTTGGTCACTTATGGTTAAGGTTGGGGCTGGGTGGGGGTTAAGGTCATCATTGCTGGGATTAGGGCTTTTCCCATAGAAATTAATGAACTGTCCCCACAAAGATAGAAATGCAAGCATATGTGTATGTGTACGTGCGTGCTTGTGTGTGTGTGTGTGTGTGTGTGTATGTGTGTGTGTGTGTGTGTGTGTGTGTGCATAAGTGTATGTCTGTAAACCAGCAAGAAACTTCCAGATCAGGACCAGTCCAAAATATTCCCATCCATCCTCTGTCAATTAATTGACTTTAATATCTACCTTTCTCAAAAGTCTTTTATCCTTATTGGAGAAAGTTTCAGTGGACAGACAGCAATCTGTCACATTCTAACAATACCCTTATCGCTGTGATTAGCTCTGCATTACTGATAAATAACATCACCCACTCTAACTGGATGTAATTATGACAGCAGAGTACTACAATGCATCTGTTAATATAAACATACGCCGCATTATAACAGGCATGACATATAACATGGTGGGGGGGCTGAGACTCGAGCTGGCTTTGATCTGAGACATTCCACATCTTTGTCTTTGTTTCCGAGAGGGATCGTACTGCAAGGGGTTCAAACACAGAACCAGCATGGGACCCCCCCCCCCCTCAGCAGCATGTGACGGGCAAGGTTAACCCACACGCATCCATGCATGCACGCGCATGCAAAGATCTCAGTTCACAAGCAGGCAAATGTGCAAATACTCCAAGAACCGGGGCGGGGGGTGGGTGATAGGTATGTGGAGATGTCCACAGACATACACACACACACGTGTGCACGGATGCACAATCACGAACACACTGTGCAGGGGAATCGCCCCTGGTGTTGTGCAACGCCTGACCTGATATCAGATGCATCCCTCTGATGTAGATGCAAAGAAAGCATGTCAGTCAAAGGCTGCATTTACGTGAGCGGCTGAGGATGTATTCACTTCAGCAGCTTTATGCGTCCAGCCCCGCATATGACAACATAAGCTGATATTTACCCTGGAAGCCCCCCCCCCCTCCAGTGCATCCTGTTTGCCTCCTTGTTTTGTTTTGCCCCCCCTCTGTACCCAGGAAAACTATGTTATTATTTATGTTGCTATTTTGCCTCCATGGAGTTTTTTTTCAGGGTCACTCTTAACCAAACCCTCCAGACACAATAAACATGCCTTGCCGGTCGCCTTTTGTTTGCTGTTTTGTTTAGCCCTGCTGTGTTTGTTGGAGAGGCTGCAGAAGCGGACGGAGTAGGCGTCGGGAGGGGAATGAAAAATGCCGATGCAGGCAACAGATAAGGGTGGAGAATTAAGTAGGAACACATACCTGCCATTGTTTTGCCACGGTGGCTGTCGAGCACGAGGGGACACGCTTGGTCTTTGTGCTCTGTGTCTAAGGGATGGGCGCCGACAACTGAGCAAACCTCATCCGTGCTCCGTTGCTCTCCCTCGATAGCACACGATGTCAGAGCTTGATTGCAGGGATAGCAGAGAGGGCCACCACCCAGGCTGATGTCACTGCGAGAGGAAGCCCTTTGAAGTGGATGGGGGAGCAGGGAGCTTCACGTATTACAATGTCGTGTTTGTGCATTTGTTGTGCATGAGCTGATGATGATGATGATGATGATGATGATGATGATTGTGATGATGACATTCACTTTTTGTGAAAACTCCTCTACCAGTCTACATATCTTACGTGGGGTTTGAGACCCCTCGGCCGCCCAGAGCCTCTTGTTCAAAATGCCACTCTAAGATTTCACCAGTAATGATTCAGGATGTGAGAAATGAACATTTGCATCACTCCTACATCAGATACTGCCACATATTACTCTGATTAAACTTTACTATGTGAAAGACAGCGGCCTAGTTATGTGCTTGTCTTCAGTTAAGGGTATGACCAGTCACCCTTTACTTTAGGCAGCATAAGATCTGGATTATGGCAGCCCTAAATGGATTAACATCTACTAACCATTAGTCGATAGACATAAACAATCTGGTTTAGATTTTCTCATGAAGCCCAGAGCATTTGTAAATACGTATTAAGGCATCTTAATTAATCTTAATCAATTATCACAGTAATTAATGAGCACATAAGAATGTTAAAACAACATTGATCAGTCCTGTAAGATGTAAGACTAGTACCCTA
Organism: Mormyrops attenuatus; assembly: GCA_026777985.1. NCBI lineage: Eukaryota > Metazoa > Chordata > Actinopteri > Osteoglossiformes > Mormyridae > Mormyrops > Mormyrops attenuatus. Next base: position 19,653,168 of record JAODKC010000064.1, read on the forward strand.
AAATCCCAACAATAATGTATTAGTATGGTGTAGGGCCTCCTTTTGCAGCCAACATAGGATCATTTTGTCTTGGGAATAAGAGATACAAATCCTGTTCAGTGACCAGAGGGATTTTGAGCCATTCCTCTTGCAGAACAGTGGCCAGGTCACTATGTGATGCTGATGAAAGAAAATGTTTCCTGACTCACTCCTCCAAAACACCCCAGTGTGGCTCAATAATATTCAGATCTGGTGACTGTGCAGGCCATGGGAGATGTTCAGCTTCACTTTCATGTTCATCAAACCACTCTGTCATCAGTCTTGCTGTGTACTGGTGCATCATCATCCTGATACACAGCACCACTTTCACCTTGAGTAAACATGGTCCTCCAGAATGGTTCAGTAGTCCTTGGCAGTGACGTGCTCATCTAGAATAAGATGTAGGCCTAGGGAGTGCCATGATATTGCAGCCCAAACCATCACCGGTCCACCCCTGCGCTGCGCCCTGGGTACGTAACAGTCTGATAGGTAAGTCTCTTTGGGGCTTCTCTACAACGTAACTTTCTTGGATGTAGGAAAGACAATGATTGCGACGTCATCAGAGAACCATACATGTTTCACATTGTCCACAGCCCAAGATTTGTGCTGTTGGTACCATTCAAACTGACGTTTGGTATTGGCAAAAAATGACCAAAGGTTTGGCTTTAGCAACCCGACCATGAATATTGACCCTGTGGTGCAGTTTTGGTGAAAACAGGAGAGTCGAGGTGCACAGTTAATTTTGCAGTGAGTTAGGCAGCTGTGATTTTATGTTTTTAAATACAATCTGAGTTAGTACATCTCTTTCAGACAACTTCCTCTGGCATCCTTTGTGGTGGCATACCTACATTACCTCTCAATACACCACAAAGACTTGCTATCTTGGTCACAGATGTACCAAAGAGATGCCCAACAACATTTTGCCCTCTTTTGAGCTTTGATGTGTCTCCCATTATGTTTTGTGGATTGCAATATTTTATGTACAGCTGTGCTATTGCTCTGCTATTTAAATCTTCACACTCTGCTCTTAACAATAGAATGTGAAATCAGTGAAGATTTACCACCAGGCCACGCATATATATGAAACCTCAAATGATATTTTGGCCAGTGTTTCAGTTTCATTGTCCAACCCCTGGCTGTCTCAGGTTATGGAAGTAACTCCCAAATAATTTAATTGATATCATTGCTTCTTTCAGCTGGATCTTGACAAGATGAAATATGCTACGTAATAATACGATACACACGGGCTTTGATTCACTCCAATCCTGAAATCTGCATGAGTTTTATCGTACCTTGCCTATAACTGACCACCAACGTGGACTTCGTCATTTGACTGGATATTCCGAAGTTACGTGGTAGAGTCCAGCCCCCATCTAGTGGTAGAGACATGATACTACATCAAAGAATTCTTTATCAGAGCTAAAGTAACTGCTTTGATAAGGACTTAAAGGTTAATGCAACAGGCATGAGATAAAGCGCATCGTCCTTTTACTATGTCCTCGTATTTCTTCTTACAATTAATGAACTACAAAGGGGGAACGGTCACCTTCAAAAGAAGAGCATAAGGTTTGCAAGGTATTTTTGCAAGCTCTGTCTTTCCATTTTTTTTTATGCAAGTGAGCTTATATTGCGGAGATGGGCTGAATTATTACAGATTGGTTTCACCTCGAAGCAATAACATTCAGAACCTGTTTGAAATTTTAGATAATCAAAATAAAGGACAGAAATGGCACGTTATGTTTCAGTCTGCGTATAATCGCAGCCAACTCACTGTAGCTGCAGTTTATTCTGAGATCAAAACGAAATATTCTAAAGCTGTCTCAAAATCATATTTTACTTCAAACAAATGAACCCCCTACAAGGGCAATTAGAAGGATTATTGCCATGAGGTCACATATGTTGCACTGTAATTGGAATCATCCAGAATCATAGATCGTTCATTATTGGTAAATCATAGTGACTAATGTGGGGGGAAAAACATGAAAACCGGGCCCTTCACAGACTAACAAAACCGAAGATCCAGACGTCAGCTTTAAGTGTCGTCATGTTGCTTTAATTTAAAGCTGATCGGAACTTCTGACGGCGATCTGCTTTTACGGCCAGTCAGTCTGATACCCCCCAGATTGATTGATTATAAGTTTAAATAAACACATTCGGAATGAATCTGATCCCTGATAACCTCATACCCCCAGTCTCACTGCTATAGAAAGTACCATCCTCGAGGCCGTATATTAAAGACAATTTTATCGCATTACTTTACATTCAAATTATAAATAATATCGGTAACAGATTACTTGACGGGACGAAAATAACATAGCATTATGCTATAACTTATGTATTAATTAACCACAAGTCTTATTTACATATTGATACCATGTTAATTCATCATTAAGTGAATCATGACGAATCTTTCAGCCCAGATAGTCACTATATTTACGTTTAATTATGCAAATCCTTTTGAACTAATGAAGGAACAAGTAATGAATAACACAAGTGAAATTCTCGTCTCATGTTTTATCTCAAGAAGTTTGTTCATGATTCGTACTTTAGCTGTAACTGAGTTATGGCTAAGTATTTGTACCCCATCAAGTAAAGTGTTACCATAATGGCTTCTGATATCTTCTATACACAAAAAACTTGTGAGTATACATATAATAATCAGTGGTCACTGCATTAACAGAAAAAATAGTGCCAATTTGTACATTTGATGGTACAGTTATTTGTGACTGGGGCTGTACCCAAAAGGGTCTGCCAATTGTACCCTAATTGTAGGCAAATGTACCTTTTAAGGTAGAGAAATGGATGCTGAGGAACATTTTTGTACTATTGGTGGAACATTTATGTTGTTCGTTGCTTGGGGAACAAAACTGTACCTGGGCTGTACCCTGTGTTCTGCAGTGTGGAAAAATTTGATTTATAACTTAATATCTCAGTAAGCCACAATATCGCTATAAAAACAAACATACACATGATGGCCAATTTTAAAATGCTATTTTAATTTCTAATATCTAATAATGATAAGATGGTTAATTATATTCTGTTCTTTGGTTATGGGAATTGTTCAAAGATCGGAATAGAAAGGTCTTTTTTATAAAGTAACCAAGTTGCCCTGTCACATTCATTGACAATAGTGGTGATGTTTCTGCAAGGGCATCCAGGACAATAGCAAGAGCCTGCCTTCGAGCTCATAATCAAACCCATATAACAGTGACATTATTTACATACCTGCCCCCTTCTTCAAAGACCCGGTTGTGCAAACACCCGCAGTGGACGCTGTGGTCGTTAGCGATTATCAGCCGTTTACGTACCTGCGATAAATCTGAAACGGTTGCAGCTGTCTGGTGTTTGTGTGGGACGGGGGGCTTTGAAGCCACATGGGCTCTGGGCTGGGGCTCCTGCACAGCGTCTGTGCCACCGACCCCCTGCCTAGGTTGGAGGCTCCTTGGCCGACATTCTGGAGCGGATCAGAGAGACAGCATGATGGTGGAAGGTCTTAGTGGTCAAAAGGGGCTGTGTGCAGCTCTGTCAGCTAGAAAGCTGTTCTTGTGGTCAGAAGGTTGTTTGCTCAAATCCCATGGTTGAGAGTGATTTTTCTGTTGGGTCTCTGATCAAGGCCCTCAGTTCCTAAAGCTCCAGGGACTGGCTGACCCTGCTTTTTCAGCTGAATGTTGCTTTGGATAAACACATTTGATAAATTAACGTAAGTGATTGAAGAATCTGGTGTGATGTTAAGGCCCAGTGTATTTAAGGGCTAAACCGTGACCCCAAGTTATGGCTTGATCGATTGCCTCCCTGCACTGGAAAGTTGGGTATTTATTTACCATTAGGATTAAGAGATCTTGCCTGGTAAATTATTCTGATTTATAAATTACATCTGAATCTGCATCTAATCCCGGCTCAGTGGCACACGTGTTACTCTGGCAGTGTGAAATGTCATTATCAATAGTGTGACATAAATGACATTTTAAGGTGATATCAAATTTAATTCGAAAATATGCCTGATTATATACATTCTGCCAAGACTGACACTGAATACACAACATCAACATAACAAAACATAAAGAAAAAAAATTGATTGAAGGGGAACAAATGGGAACTTTTTCTTCGGCCTTAGTATCTGAATTGTCTGAAAAGTTCGCGTTATTGATGCTTCAACTGACATCCATTTACCACAGGCCCGTGTTTGATAACCATTTAATCACAGCAGGCAATCTGCAATCAGATTGGGCAGTTTGAAGGTTGTGGGAGGTACGGGCCGTATCTGGGATATGACTAACAGACAGGCCCATTCTCTGTGCCCAGTGTCAGCCCCCTGTTGGTGTTCCTGCCGTCTACCAGCACGTTGCCCAGGCACCCCCTTCAAAGAAGGTCAGCACCTGTGTGGAGCAGGAAACCGACAGACCTGAATCAGTCCGCAATCACATCACAGAAGCATCCGTGATACGGGTCCATCCGCCACCTGTATATCAGATATGTTCTTCCCTTCAGAACAAATGGTACTTTTTCCTGGGGTCGCCTGCTATTTCTCCACTCCTGGATTTGTAATGGCCCCATGACACAACAATGCCTGTCTGTAAAAGGTTATTCTTGGAAATTGGCTGGACTTTGGTGATAACACCAAGGACCGGGATTTGATTCCAGTATAGGCCATGTCATGCCTTTTCTCTCAATGGTCTCACCGAGTAGTAGAGGAGGCAGGGTGCAGAAAGTCATCTGCCCCCCCAGCCCATGGCAGGGAACCTGCTGCAAAATTTACCAAGCGAGGCTCAGCCCCCCTGCCAGCAAATTTTACAGATGATCATCGCGACAATTTATCAAGAACCCCCCCTCCCTAGTCAGCAAATTTTACCAAGGGCGCGCCCCCCACTTTGGACCTCTCTACTGAGACCCCTCCTCCAGCCCTAGTCTCGCTACACTGAAACCCCTTAAAAAATGTCATCAATAAACAAGACTTCCAAGATAGGCCGCCGTGTCTGTGGTGGAAAAGTCCCTGGTTTAAGTGCTGTAGCCAGAAGAGTGATCTAACTGCTGGGCTTCTGAAGAAAGCCCTTAGCTTGTAAATGCTATACATCGATACTCGTACTTAGTGGTCATCAACACGTCAACTGCGAGCTACTAGTAGCCCACATAATTCATGTAATTTGTGTATTCATGTATATTTGACTTTGTCTGGGATAGTGAGTGATGAGTGCTGTGCTGTCACGGCGTGCTGCAGACTGGACTTGAAAGGAGAGTTAATATTACCTGGGTATTTCCCCAGATTATTTTCTTTGTAAAAATAGCCCACACTGTAAATTAGGTTGGAGACCCCTGGTCTAACTGGTTTCCTGCATTTATGTACCATTATGCACTATGGGCTTGTCAACTGTTAGAATTATGCAAGAAGTCATATGCAGAAACTAATCCAGAATAAATTACTACAATGATAGGATTATTATATAGTACTGCAGTTGCTGCAGTGTGCTGAAACCCCTCCCCCAGGAGTCAGATTTCCTGTCTTAATGAAAGCTGAACACACACAGGGTGAGACAGTAGGCACCACGGTCATCTCACACCTTATACCCTGTGCATTATGAAATAAGGCCGTCCCAGGGAAAGAGTCAAGAGGCATGCAATTTCCAGGTGGACTCTTGTTCCCTGTTCATGCATGATGATTATAGATTCAATCCAGAAGGGGGCAGTATCAACTCACGTTAACAAAAATCCATGTATATTATTTTATTACCAGTGTTTTCTGTTGTTTTGAGTATATGCTTTATAAGACTGCCACAGTCACAGTTACCATTAATACTTTAATTAGATACTGTATTGGGCTATGAATTGTTATTGAAAGAACAGTTCCAGGCTGTCATAAACGTTTTAATTCAGGTGTATTGGCGGTCGTGATAGTTTTGGAACCAAAATATTAGCATCGTTATCGTTTGTGTGTATTTGTGTTAGTAATTCAGTACTGCCGAGACTAAAGAATTTATTGTTCAAGACACTACGTTACTCTTTCGAGCCACAAGAGGTCGCCAAAATATCACATCCAGTGAATTCATTCATCTTTGGATTGCGGTAGGAAATAAAAATCCCCAATACAAAGAGGACATACAGGGTTTGGACAATGAAACTGAAACATTGGCCAAAATAGTGTTTGAAGTTTTACACCTATATATGCACAGCCTGGTGGCCAATCTTCACTGCACATTACATCAGTAAGAGCAGAGTGTAAAGGTTTAATTAACAGAGGTATAACACAGCAGCATGTAAAAAAAATTGCAATCCACACAACATAATGGGAGACATATCAAAGTTCAAAAGAGGACAAATTATTGATGTGCATCTCATCTGTGAGCAGGGCAGCAAGTATCCACGGTATCCGAGGTAATGTCACTTACTCTCCTGTTTCCACTAAAACTGTTTCTCCGGAGCTCCACGGGGCCAATATTCATGGTCGGACTGCTATAGCCAAACCTTTGACCACTCCTGCCAATGCCAAACATCGGTTTCAGTGGTGCCAGATCTTGGGCTGTGGAAAATATGAAACATGTATTGTTCCCTGATGAATCCACCTTCACAATCCATCCCACCTCCGGGAGAGTTACGGTGTGGTGAAGCACCAAAGAGGCTTACCACTCAGATTGTTGTGTACCCAGAATGCAGCACAGGGGTGGATCAGCGATGGTTTGGACTGCAATACCATGGCATTCCCTAGGCCCAGTACTTGTCCTACTTGGGCACATCACTGCCAAGGACTACTGAGCCTCTCTGGAGGACCATGTTCACCCAATGGTTCAAACATTGTACTTTGAAGGTGGTGCCATGTATCAGGATGGTAATGCAGCAATAGACACAGCAAGACTAGTGACAGAGTGGTTTGATAAACATTAAAGTGAAACTGAACATCACTCATGGCCTGCGCAGACACCAGATCTGAATATTATTGAGCCACATCGGTGTGTTTCGGAGGAGTGAGTCAGGAAACATTTTCCTTCATCAGCATCACTAGTGACCTGGCCACTGTTCTGCAAGAAGAATGGCTCAAAATCCCTCTGGCCACTGAACAGGACTTGTATCTGTCATTCCCAAGACGAATTGATGCTATATTTGCCACTAAAGGACACCACACTTTTAAATGATTATGGTTTAAAACCAGGTGCTTCAGTTTCATTGCCCATCCCCCGTACAAAAGTCCACAGGTTGGAGGCGGGATTTTAACACACAACCCTTTAGGAGTAAATTGTTCGAGTTCTTTAATGTAGTTTTATCCACACAATACATATTTATACCAACATCACTTTAATAAATCTATGTCTTAGACTTCTTGTGAATAGTCATATTTATAAGTGCAATGTATTAATCAATGGACAGAATAGAATTAATACAATGTCTGATGTTTGTAATATGTGGTGTCTTGTCTCTGTCGTCGCTCAGGCATATCACCATTGACATACAATGACGATAAACAGAAAATTCACGCATTCAGCTCAGTTCAAGGGTGACTCCTTCTGTTAAATGGCATCCATTCCAAAACAAACAGACCAGCCATGAATTCAACTGTGTTCTTTTTCACATGTTCCCTCTATATTGATATCAACTTTTAAATATAGCATGCTCTGTGAATGCGATAACACCTGCGAAATTTTTCTGTTATTAAATCTCTTAGTATGGCCTTCTGTAAATGCATCTAGTCGGGGTGACAAACGTAGATCTCGCCAAGTAGTCTTTTAATGTTTTCCTTGGAAAAGTCCAGATATGTATTTATAGAAATATGTGAGAGACTGCTGTGTTGGAATTCTATTAGCTACCATGTTTTGTTTCACACTACATACAACAGAGTGAACAACCTGGAAAAAGTTACATATTTGCTGCAGAATTTATTTGAAACCATATTCTTTAGTAAATTTCGATTATTCGTGTATTTATTTTGAGGCAAATCCAGGACAGGACTCACAGGAGTGAGCCTGTTGATGAACATACCCGGAAAACTTTTCCAATTTGATACTGTTCCCATCAATAAAGCGCCCCAATATAGTGGACGTCTCGAGAACTTGGGCGCATTCCAAGGACTGACACTTTAAATTTTAATCTACAGTCGGAACTGGAATAGTCGGATTATCTCGACTTTTATCTTTACCAGTAGGTCTGTGAACTTTCCCCAGATGCAGCGCATGTACGAGTCATTGTGCGCTCATATCCCCAGCCAATGGCGCTCATGATCCCTAATGAAAAGGGGCATGTCAGGGTGGTGCAGACCCCTGGGCGGGGCTCACGGCACCCAAGCAGGTAACGCCGGCCCGAGAGAAGGGAGGTCTCGGGTGGCATCGCAGTCTGCCGGTTGTTTGCAGGGGGGATCCGAGCACAAGCTTGTCTTTAACGACTGCACGTCTGGACGGAGTTTCGTGCGTGCAAAAGGCGACCGTTCGCACCCTATACGGGTTTCTGATTTTATTTTTTTCCGGATGTCTGTACGCCCGTCTTTAATATGCTGAGCAGAAAATCCGGTCCGGGGCTGCTGAGTGCGGCGGGCAGTATCGATCGCGGCAGGGTTGGGGAGAGGCTGCAGGCAGCTCTAGCTGGTCTGCAGGAGCTGCATTTGCTGAAGGAAAAGCAGGGCGACATGGTGCACTGGGCCCTCCGGATGAACCATGGGGATCCATTGTCCTCCGATCAACAAGATGCTGATGGACCGATGATCGGGACTGAAGAACAGCGTCTGGAGGCGACGCTGGCAGCCCTTAAACAACAACTGGTAAGTTTCCATCTGGCAGTCAGTGATTAAGAATTACCTGAATGCGATGTTTACTTTGCCTCGACCCATTTGCTGTGAATTAATATTTCAGACTCCATCAATCAGACATGGGTTATCAATAGGATCAGCCAAGTCTGGGCATGTCACACTGTTGGCAACGCCTGCTTAATTGCAATATGGATTCATTAAGATTCCATTTGGGAAGGATATCACACAGTGCTCATGTTTCTACTATCTGCAATCCGATCGCGCTGTAAGTCTGTTACCGGTATTATGGCCCTGGTTATAAACTTGTATTTGTAAGTGATAACGATCCAGTGGCCTGACCTTTCAGGAAGGGCTTGTTTTTTTGCGCCAGCGCCGCAGGGGGTAGTGGGAAGTCATAAATCAAGGGTCATTCCGGGACCTGAAGAGGGACCTTCGTGTGCGCTGGTGGGGGTCGTTTAATCTCTGATCATTAACTCGCTTTCATTGGAGTTAAAGTGAAATTTCACTGCACAGTTATTTGAATAACACTGCTAGGAATAATTTATCTGTAGGAGTTACAAGAGAACCAGAATATAAAAACCTACAGTTTATGAATAGCGTAGACAGTGTGTTGATACTAAACCAGCCTCCCAAATGTAATTAATTCATATCAGAACTCATCTTCTTATCGATAGAGAGACTACACAACATTGTGGACAAAGTTTATTCCCTACAATTTTACTTTGTATATAATACATCTGACATTTGAGTATGGGCTTGTTTATTCTACTGATTCCCAGGTATTCGAACCATAGTACAGACATGAGCAGCTGTGTAAAGTTTCCATTTACAAATATTTATCAGACTGGAGTTAAAATCTTTGTCTCCAGAGGTGCAAAGCCAAAACAAAGTCATTTCCCCCTCCCCCACTGAGCTTTAAGAGCAGGGCAGAGTGATAAAAGTGGGATTCGAGTAATGGTCTGTCCCCTGTGGCCGGGGGCATTACTGAGCTTAGCTGCTTAAACAAACACGAGTTTCTGTTGTCCTCTCTACCCCTCTAAGGTTGCACAATGGGCCGGTCATTCGCTGTGGGGGGGGAAGTGAATTATCCACCTAGAGCTGCTCTCCCCAGCTCCTTGTCCTTGTTTTGTTAATGAACAGCCAGACGTCTCCCTTGTTTTTCCAGTGCCGTATAACCTCAGGAATCGCGTTGGGCACGCAGCAGCGAGGATGTCGTTCTTGGTCGAAGGGTCTTCCGTCATGGTTGGCTGGTGTGTGACTAGCATGAGGAGAGAGTGGGTCTTAGCGTTATGTGTGTTTTGTTCATATAACGACCTTTTCAGAGACAAGAGTGAGACCCAGTACAGTATTTAAGGCTGTGACCTTTGACTTAAAGAAAAGATTTAAGTACATCTCAGGCACCAATTCCTGCTTGCAGTTTAGGCTTGTCTAATTTTGGGACCCTTAACTGACCCTGTTTTCAGCAGGCTGCAAATGCAGCATTTGTTCATATCTTACCAAAGTACCTGTGGTTGCCTTACAGATGCGGCTGCGCAGACAGGATGTGGGGCTGAAGAGCCATCTGCAGCAGCTGGACCAGCAGATCAGTGAGCTCAAGCTGGATGTGAGCAAGGCCTCCAGTGAACATCTGGAGAGCGACAGCCGACCCAGCTCTGGTGAGAAGTGACACACAAACACAAACCCTTGCTGACAAGCTGACAGTGTGGTGTTAGTTCTTCTAGTGCTGATTTGCTCATGGTCACTTTCTTTGTGCTGGAAAGACGGATCTCAGACAGATGACTCAAAGCCAACGGGCTGTCTTTTACATAAGTCCATGGTGTCACTTTTACAATTTATAGACTCTTTGGGAAGAGTTCTGCAGGTATACCTCAGGACGTTTAAGAATAAGTAGCTTGCATTTGATGCTAATCATGGCCATCTTGGAATGTGCATTTGCTCCCTGGATGGAACGGCAATAATGACTTTGTCATGTTCCTCAAGGTTTCTACGAACTCAGTGATGGCGGCTCGGGATCGCTGTCCAACTCCTGCACCTCTGTGTACAGTGAGTGCCTGTCCTCCTCCCAGAGCAGCCTATTTCCTACTCCATGCAGTCCTGGCCTGCTCACCCAGCCAGCAGGCAGGCCATCCGAGGCTGCCCGCCCCCGCTCTGCCGACGAGAGCACCTCACAGGGTGAGCCCCCCAGGGTCAGCGGGGTACGGCAGCCTGGCTCCCGGATCCGCACCGGGGTCGCAGATCGGGCCAGGCCCAGGCCAGTGTCCACAGGTAGGCCACGCCGTCCTCTTGGGTTTCATGCCCCCCCACCCCCCGTCCCAATTCATAAGTATTTCTAACTTCTGAACAATGCAGGAAACATTTAACAATTTTTCTGCAAGGACTGGGTTTGGTTTATAGTTTGATGTGATGGGAAATGCATGACTTGTAAAATTTAGCTTGCTTGTCTAAAAGTTTTGTAATGACTGTTTTTCTCAACTGAGCTGTGGTTCCCCCACAGGAGACTTGGAGAGACTTGTGACCCCCAGTCTGGGACTTTACAAGTCCATAGAGTTAAAGAAGACTTCCCTGTGTGTCAGTCTACAACAGACTGCAGTAAACCCCAAGTACCGAAGTGACCTGCTCTCACGCAGTGGTGCTGAAGTGTACCGTTATCCCAGCCCTCTTCATGCTGTGGCCCTCCAGAGTCCCATGTTCTCCCTGAGTGAAAATGAGGTCAACATCTCTGCAGAGACCCTGGAGTCCCAGGACAGAGCCACCCCAAGTGCTAAGAGTCCCGAAGGGGATGAAAGGTCAGAGAGCAAGCCTGTGGGGTACATCAACAAGATCCTCCAGTGCAGTTTGAGTAAGGGCAACCTCATAGTGCCCCAGCTACCAGTGAAGAGCCAGAACGAGGCTCCTGCTGTGGGAAACGGAGCATCAGCTGTCAAGGACCAGAATTCATGGATGCCTGACATGGGCCCTCAGGAGCTCCCTCTGGAGGCTGAGAAGACGTCGACTGCCCAACACAACCAACTGTCAGGTGGCAGTTCTTCCTCTGGCCTGAAACAAGTTGAGAACATATCCATGTCATATTGCCAGCTGTACGCAGCAGATGTACATGAACCTAAGACCAGGGAGGTCACAACCCTCTCTGGCATGCCAAGGGAGGGCAAGGAAGGGTCTGGAGAGCACCCCCACCAGGAGTTCAGCAGCAAGGATGGAGAGATGGCACGGTCTACGAAAACACCCAGTGTGACCAGGACTTCCAGTGTCAAGGAAAGGCGTGATCCTGAGGGAACCATCCACAACCCTCAGCCAGAGTTTGTTCACGCCCAGTTTGTGCCAGCTGGCTCAAGGCGTGTGAAAGTCAGGCAGGCAGACAGGAAGACGAAGGCTGTGAAGCTGAGAAGGAGGAGCTCAGAGAGGCCCCGTTCGGCGAAGCAGCAGCAGCAACAACCGCACATGAATTGTGATCGAGACAAGGAGCCCAGTGGCAGGGGAGCCCGACACACAGATAGGGCTCCTAAACAAGCAGGAGAGGGCAGAGTGTCCAGAGATCCACCCACCCGCATGGGGGATGGAGGTGCCCGGTTATACACCGAGTCTAACTCCATGCCCCATTTTACTCACCTCCAGCCCCAACTGGAACCCAATGCCAGAGTGAAAAAAAATCTGTGGATACAGCACTCTAATCTGGAGCGCATGTCTGCCGATCCCAGCAGGAAGAAGCAAGTGGCCCGGAAGTGGCAGTCGGCTGCAGAGACCGGTCCCTGGCCTGCTTCTCTTAGTGTGGCTCAGGGTCAAAGGTCAAGGGAGGTTCCAGGGACATCACGTAAGACAGGGCTTGTACGCAACGTGAGACCCCGCTCGGGGCCATGGGTGGGCCCCCCACGCTCTCTCCACCCCTCGTCTTCATATCTCGGTAGCTATGCCTTTCGCTACCCGGCAGCCTTACACTACCCACCGGCGAGCGAGTCAGGACAGTCCGAATACTCTGCCGATGGGGCGTCCCTCTTCCACTCCACCATTGCCGAGAGCAGCGAGGGCGAACTCAGCGACTTCACCACTAACCGCTTTGGCGACAGTGAGTCCAGCCAGGGTTCCCAGTCACCAGGCGACTCCGACAGCAGCGTCTCTCTGGAATATGATGAGGAGGATGAAGAGGGTGGTCTGGTGTGGGCGGAGGCAGCAGTTGGACCAGCTGCAGCCGGTGTGTCCATGCGCCAGTCCTGTCCTGAGCCCCCAGCCTTTCGGATCAAGGCCTCTAGAGCCCTAAAGAAAAAGATCCGGAGATTTCAGCCAGCTTCCTTAAAGGTGATGACACTGGTGTAGCTCTGTCTGTCCGGTCGTTGCCACAGGATGAAGAGCTCTCATCTATTGGACTGCTGTGTGCATATTGCTGGACTGCCAGTTGACTAGTGGGACAGTTCTGTTGACATTATATTGCTAAAACATCAGGAACAAGTCAAGTGAAGCCAAAGATCTTCGCTCCTGATTATTATCTGAGTGTTTCTTCCTATAAGCATAATCAAAAAAAGTATGAATACACAATCCATGTTCTTGCTAGTACCAGTACTTAATCAAGAGCCTAGAAATCGTAATTGTAATCATGTTTCTCTTTAGTGTTTCTACACGGCAACTTTTCACATGTATGTATGCAATGTGTTTTCAAAATAAAACACTTTAATTTCAAATGTGTTCAGTATATCAGTCCCCTCCCCCATTCTGTGAAGATCTACTCATTGGATTACTTTCATCCTTGGTATATTAACTCTGCCCTTGAAAGGATTCTCTAATGATCCGTTTATGCGGGATGGGGGAAGGAAATCTTGCAGCACTTTGTGGTGGTGGTCTAGCCAGAGTTTATGGCTGGGAGTTAATTTCACAGGCTGTTAACCCTGCATAAGAGCAAGCCCTGGATTTCAGTAAGGAGCCAAAATCCTTTTACAGCCTTGAATTTCTGTAGGTGGTTCTTGGGCCCTGGAAAGAAAGGGAGCTAGAGAAGACCAACGTCACAATGAGTGGTTTATGTAGTTACTCCAGAATCTGTATCCCTAGATGAATAGACAGGAGGCGAGTGACATGGGATAATGCAGAAAGGGCCAGGGATGAGACGCTCCTTATTTGGAAAGCTGCCTTAGAAGATTAAACACCTGGGAACTGCAGGGAATGCTAAGCCTTCCTCTAAATCTGCTCCGATACTCCTCATTAACAAGGCCTTTGGGCTGAGTTTGAGGAAACGGGGGAAGGTTTCAGCCTGTTAAGCTGCGCCGGGGGGGGGGGGGGGGGGGGGCGGGGGGGGGGGGGGGGGGGGGGGGGGGGGGGGGGGGGGGGGGGGGGGGG
>JAODKC010000064.1:19679307-19693426 GCA_026777985.1 Mormyrops attenuatus
CCCGCGCCCGCCCCCCCCCCCCCCCCCCCCCCCCAAAAACAGCTTTTCCTGTGGGTCAGTGGTTTGTCTCTCAGTGCAGGTTTCCATCCCTGGAGTGCACGGGGTAGTGGCACTTAGATCCCCATCCAGGTCAGAGGCAGGTACCAACACGCCCCTCATGGCCACAATGAAAGGTGTGCGGAGACATCAGGTTAGTTACCATCCAACTTCCACCATTGGATAATGGGGGCATCTCTACAGAAAATGAGAGGTTTGGACAAAGGCATTAGTAGGAAAAGAATAAGCGATAATGGAAGGAATAAAAATTAAAGGAATTAATTCAAGAATATGTAACTAACAAGAAAGGAAGAATATAAAAACAAGTGTGCATGAAATGCAGAAAATAGAGAATAACTGGAAAGATCATATCCTTCTTTTTTATTTCTAATTTTCTGATTTCAGTCAAATCTGGCAGAGACAAACAAACCTGCAAAAGTATAAATGCTAGTTTGAAATTTCCCAACCACATGATTTCTTGGTTTCTTGATTCTCCTGATAGGGCTGCTATCTCGACTCCTGAAGTTATCTGGTCCCAGGGTCCACTGAGAGGTCATAGCCCAGGGGGCGTGAGGTCTGTCCTTTTGTCAAATCTTGAAGGAAGATTTATTGTCCAGAAAGAGCAATCCCTATCATATATCCTTCGTTGCTAGGCTCAAGGTGGAAGATCAACAGTGGGCTCAAAATGGTCTTTAGTTTAATAGACAGCCTGGTGAACCACGGGGCCACTGTGGGCTTACGGTTGGGTGGAATGCAATTGTTAGGAAGAGTGTGAGGTCACAATGAACAATTTGTGTAACAGAAAATGCAGAACATTTACCTACAACTTGTATGACATTTAATATGCTTATGAACCATATTATGAGAGCCGTCAAAAATATTCTCTTAAAAAAACGGCTTAAATATTCTCAGAAAAAAACACTAACATATATGTATAAATAGACAGCAATACAAAAAACAATAATTTCTTCTATCCTCCAAAAAATTTCTATCTTTATAGATGACTGGAAGAATATAGATTTGATTCCCAAACCTCTCCTCCAGCCATTTTATATATTAAATTTCACCATTAACTAGTTTACTTAGCTGAATTTAATTAACTTCATGAGGTATTGATTAGCCAACCAAGGCCTGCTAGGAGCTGAGATAATCAAATGCATGGGTATACTGCGTAGTAACTGTAAATGTTGGGATGTTTTGTGGGGAGGTTTTGAAACGGCTATGCAGATTTACACCAACATAAACATCATCTACATTTTTTTCTTTGCTAGTTCAAGACTTCTGCGTAGTACTGTATATGACAGATGCTTTCAGAGAAGTCAAAACGGCTTGCAAAGAGAAACATTACCTAAAATGTGTATTTAGGCCAGTACTAGACCGAAAAAGCGCTCCACTCCATGCTTCCCCAGCCATACGTCTATTTCAAGGCTGCCGACAGAGCTGTTTTGGCATGCAACTTAGAAAGAGCGGGATTTATTGTTCTCATGTAATAGCATGAAATCTCCTATCCTGGTGAAATGCTGAAAAACCCAGGCAATGAATTACAAGGAATTACAAGTCAAGCATCACATGGCAGGGGATTTTTCAGAAGCTGGTGACAGACACGCTATTGTGGCATGACATCATCGGTGGAATTTTCACAAAGACATATATCTCATTTATGCTTTCTTTAACAATATCTCCGCTGGTTCTTAATTAACGTCATAGAATTGCAATTGATTGAATAACGGAGCAGAGAGGTGGATATGCTGGCCTAAGAGTGATGGCTTCTGTTTGTGCCTTATATGGGCTGAAGTGCCACCATGCTAATGGATGGACTGACCCTACACATACAGGGTCTGCCCCGACAGGTGTTGTGTGGGAAGTGTGTGCCAAACATGAGTACTGCTATCTGTGCAGCCTTCTGGGTTTAATCTGTGGAAGCCCTTTGATAGCTACATACATTGCAGGCCATTTGTTTTTCGGATTAGCAGGCGAAGGTTGGGGCTGATCTTTGAAGTGATGGAGAGGCTGGGTGAATGAGTAATGTCACAGATGGCCTCTGCCCACTGTTGCTTTTGGAGAAGACGTATCCTCTGGTTTTGCAGCAATCGAAATAGATGATGCACTTTTGACAAGCTACATATATCTGCATGGCTTTTTAGGGTGTGATGCCAACAAGACAATCAGTTAGAAATGTATTCCCTGTGCTCTGATGGGGTCAAAGACATGATCATTGCGTTTTTAGGCTACTCATCCGTTGCAAGTATCACAATATTCCTTATAAAACCACATTATAAAAGCAAGTTCCTTTAGGCTTTTACAGGCCACACTAAAGCAGCTCTTCACCCAGCCTGAAAATCTCACCTTCCATCCCATAATGTGCATCTGGCTCAGTTAATACAGCAAATTACACTGGGAATATGGCTGCAGCACAATTAAAATGGTTCAAGAAACCACATACACAAATTACTACCTTAGAGATGCAAGCCATAGTGACGCCATGGCCTACACACTCTCCCTTTCCCCTCACCAGGGGTTAATTATAAATCTAAGCTAATCAAGTCCAATTAAGATGAGAAATCACTAACATATTGGTCTCCGGTTTTGTGGGATTGATCCCGTGAATGAGTTACAGCTGTTGTGCTGGTCAGTGATCCATGCCAGAATCCAAAACAAATAGCACAAAAAAACAGATCAGGGTCCCCTGAGACTTCAACATGGCTGTCTAGCTTCCAATCGTCCAGGTCCCCAGTCATCATTTTCATAGCTGTGAGCACCGCCTAACTCTTCCAATCAGTCGTGATATCGATTTCTGTTTCCTTGGTGGGGGTGGGTCAATAAGTTCTGTTGAGTGACCCTAAAGCCCAGCTTATGATTTCATTTCCTCCCCATCAACAGGACGGCAGAAACCCCTGACAACCTGGTACTGTATCTCGCATAGCAGACAGATCATACCCATGTATCTCCCATGAGGTCTCCTGTCTCCTTGGTATACGATACTTAACTGAACAACCTTAATTATATAGACCTTGAGTTTGCAGTAGGAAAATTGACTCTGGATCCATCAAACTTTAGGTTGGCCTTTTACTGTGTAATATAGAAATACTACTTTTGTCCACCAGAGATGACGTTCTGTGAGAAAGAAGGAATTTGTCCACTGAGGTTCTGACTAAAGATTCAGGGCCTCTCGTTAATGGGGCAGCAGTGGTGTCTGTAACTGGGACATGATGCATATGGTCATGAAGATCTCATATGGAGGGAGGCCATCTGGATCTAACTGCTACCTCCCTGCTACAACACTGGCAGGAATATTTCAATGAGTAAACAGATCACTGAACTGCTAACTAACTGCTAGCCAATCAATTTAACACTTGCAGCTGAGTGTCTGGTTTGGCTCTAAAAGTGTATAGGAAATGTAGTAGCAGGCTCTAGTTTTCAGCACTCGCAGCATGCGAAGTAATCGCTAATAATTATCTCCTTTTTGTGTCATTTGTCGCCTGGAAGAGTGTGAAAAACAATAAAATAAAAAAACAAGGTGCCAAAGAAATCACACTAAGTTCTGTGGAATATCTGCTCAGTAGCGGTGCGTGTTAACATAGTCCTATCAATATTTATAAGTAAAAATCCCTGCTTCAGAATTCCATTTCACTGTGTACACATTTTGCACACATTGTATGTATCTCTGACAACCCATGGCTTTACTGAGATTAAACCTGCCTGGGAAATGGGACCTCGTGGCTTCCTGCATATAGTGTGTGTCCCAAATTAAGGCCTTAATTGTTAGCCACCAGTAATGTTTTAAGAGATGGACTGTGTACAAAGTTTACATAATTCATTTATTTGACAAGCACAAACCATATGCAAGGCTAGTTGTGCTCCAGTTAGTGGAAGTGGTTATTATCAGTCATCCAAAAATTAGACTGCCTAATTACTTTTCTCCACAATACACTGTTGCTCATCATTATTGGGTGACACCTCCTTGAATCCCTACATGCTCCCTCCAGGAGGGAGCTGGATTGTTCATTTGCTTTCACCTATGTGTAAAGATTGATTGTGTGTTTGTCTGTCTTTGGTTTTCAATTGCATTGTCAAGAGCCAATTATGTTTTGATGTAGGGCACTCATGACCTGTTCTTACCTCATGGCCATTGATATGACACACGAACACTGGGGGTACATATGACATGCCCTCTAGATTTGTGCCCCTGCAGTGACTTTCTGTTGCATTAGTGCATTTTGCCCCTGGAGGTCCAAATGTATTTATAGCAGGGGTTATACACCATGAGCTACAGTGCAGAGCGCTAATCCAGCCTGTTTTAACACGTCGGCCCGTGGGATTTGTTAATTTGCCAGTGACGAGTCCACTGATAGTGTGGCGAGCGCCTCTCTGGAGTGCAGTGTCGATCATTTAAAGTGTCGCTGCCCCACCGTGTCCTTTCAGTCTGTCAATCGTGGTCTGTCTTTGCATGATGGGCTATTTAAGGCTCTTTTTTCTGGTGTGATGCCCCTCGCTGCTTTTAATCAGAAGTCTAACTGAGGCTAATTAGTTGCCAGGCTTTTTTTTTATCATCATTGAACTGTGACCCTTTTCCATCTCAGCCAGTGGCGTCCTGTGCTGCGAATATTCTCTTTTGTCTTGGGCCAGGCCATCGAATGGGCAGGACAGTCCTGATGATCACTGTGCAAACAACTCTGCTTGCTTGCAAGGGTCCTGCCAGAACATGTTACAAATGGAGCCAATGAATAAATTAGCGATTCAAAAAAAAGGTTCTACAGGAAGCGCTTGGTACTGTGTTAATGGGTATTAACTTGTAACATTAGGGCCCAGGTGGAGTAACTGTGTCTCTCATATAGAGCCACACTGAGCCCGGAGTACTAATCAAAGTACTAATCAAATGTCCAGCTATATAAAAGGGTAAAAAATAAAGCAACTGTGAATTAAAGTATGAGGAAGTGATTTTAGCCACAACAAAACAGGGGCCACATTCTTAATTATTATCCTTTTAATACCATAGATGGCCACTCCACCCTCACCTCAGTTTTGCCCCCCTGTACCATACTGTTAGCAATGGCTGCTTGCACATTTTACCCCTTTGACCTTTGGGGAGGCGTGGAGTCGTTTGTAAAACAGATGTGGGCAGCTGAGTAAACCGATATCTAAGACTCCCCCCGTCCCCGAGTTCACTGCCCCACACCATGTCTCTGCACATCTGCTAAGGAAAAGCCCTGTGGAACCTCCCCCCCCTCCCCCATGCATGCCCTGCCCTATTCTGCCAGGGCTCCCCGGAACGCCCGCATGTTTCTGCAGGGGTGTTGTGATGCATTAGGTTCCCATCACCCCAGTGCTCCCAGCACCCATTCAAATGGAATGCTGGGTAATAAGACAGGAATCAACTAGAGAAAGCATGAATGTCATTAATGAGGCGCCTGTTACACCAGAAAAAACAGCCCCACCCCATCCACCACTCCTCTGACATCTCTCTTCCTCTCTCTCTCTTTCTGTCCCTCTCTCTCTCTCTGTCTCATCTCAGTCCAGTTTATCTACAGAAAAATGAAATAAGAATATACATGAAACTGTGCCCTTATTTATCTACCTACCTAATGCAAATACTCTATAAGTAATCTACGCATCCACACCACCATAAATAACACAGCCCTATTCCTTTTGTATGTGCTTTAATGTTCCTCTTCATAAAAGCCCAGCACCCCCCTGACACCTTGGACCCATCAAACGCACAAACACCCACCATGGTAGACCTGTGGCAAGGTGGTGAGATGCGGGGGGCGGGGGTGTCTTCTGCTACCTTTGTTATCTGCCAAAGTGACGTCCAAGTGACAACGAGGCGAGTTTGGCTGTAAATGACGCTACTGCAGTGGGTGGGGGGCAGCCCCCATCAGTATGGCTAGTAGGCAAGATTTTGGGGAGAGGCGTGAAGAGGCTTTTAAAAGCTGAGTTTAACAGCCCCACGCAGTGGTGTGAGCGTGGACGGGCCTCTTCCTGGCTCTGGTGGTAACTGAGACAGCAGGGGTCTCTGATCCAGCCGATCCAGCCAAAAGGTTGGCTGGCCACTTAGCCCCCCCCCAAGAATGCTCCAATCGTAAACCTCGGCCCCGCTATGACACGTTTCCCAGCTTCCACTCCCCTTCCCTCTCCCACCGTGTCAGGGAAAAGCTACCTGGGTCTTTGGATCCATGTTCCTAAAAAAGCAAGGTGCGTCAGATTAGTTCAGGACGCCAAGGGGATGTGACATGATGCTGTGCCAGGGGTTTGAGAGGCGGAGTTATGGAACCCAGCAGACCAGCTGCCATTTGTACACATTTCCCAGATGATCGAAGGAAAAGACTCTTAATTTATGAGGACTTAATACAGTGATTGTATTTGGTGTTACTGAATGTGATGAAAGATTAGAACTGCTGCTTAAAAATACGTTTTTTTTAAACAAGTTTTTCTTCCTCTTAACTGTTTTTTTTGTTTCATTTTTTTGTACGTAAATATTTCTGTGACATAATAAATGAACAAAAGCTTGATATTTATATGTTGTTATATGGCCCTACATGGTACAAAGGCAGTGTTTTTCACTTTCTTTTATTTTATTAATTGAGACTTTACAGTACTATTAACAAGATGACATTGGTTAAATGTGATGAACACTTCTGGCAAACTATTTTCTTATGTGGTCAGTATATTAACTTTATAACAGTTTTACTGATAATCTATCCGTCTTCTGACATTTACTGCACCTGACATGATGAATGATGAAGGGAGACCCACAGTCAGTCCATGTTTTTATTCCCTCCCAGCTCCCTCCCAGACAGTCCAAAAACGTGAACTGTCTGCGGTTCCCCCAAGGACCGGATCTGGAAACACTAGTCTACAAATCAATCGTGTTTGATGTCCGTACCAGACCTAGTGGCTATGTTAAAAATGACCCTTTTATGATCCCTGAGTTATTGCTTTCTGGATCCTGTTTATTTAAGGCTGTTACATCCAGCGGTATCTGTCATCACCCCTTTAACAGCACTGCAATACCTATAATGTAGCAATGTTCTTAATGAAACCAAATTGATGGAATGGATTCCCGATTCAGGATGTGCAGTGCAGCACTGAAATGAGTTAAAACCCAGAAGGGCCATAAAATATTTAACCCAAGTGTGGACCAAAGAAGCCCCCACATCGGCAGCTTTGGATCTCAATCTGCCAGCTCCTCTGATCCCAATCTGTGGAAAAATAGTAGCCACATGATCATCTGCCGGTTCTGATTCATTCTGAAATCTCTCAAGTTAACCTGTCTTTGGCGAGCATGGTTTCCTAGCGCCCAGCCCAAATACCCAGATTCTCCATTCCAGGTTCTGGTGAGCCCCTGCCCCTAGGGCCCCCACTCTGGGGCTCTGTTCTCCTGCTGCATTCAGTCAATCTGCACATTGTTTTTGGAAGTCCGGTGGGGGTCATTTCGCCCCCCCCCCCCCCTTCGATAGTGTAGGTCTTCAAAGAGCCGCTCCTCCCTCAGCCTGAGTAGTCTGGCCCCCAGCGGGCTAATTGTGAGCCAGGCTCCATTTATTTGCAGGCTTTTCCTACAGGGAGCCAGCTTGACATTAATTAAAGACAGGCTGGTTAACAGCTCACCTGGCCTGGCGCAGCATGGGGTATCGATCGCCGTCTGACACACACAGAGACACAGAGGCAGAGAGAGAGCCACACACACAGACACAGACACTCGCACAGACACACACACACGCAGTCCTAGGTCCAGACCTGCTCTATGCTTTCCTGTCTGTCTCTGTTAAACGAGGCCTGTCTTTATGGGCTGGAGAAACAAGGCAAAGAAGTGTTCACCCACACCCGTGGCCCGGGGGCCACTGCTTCGCGCTCTTAGCTTAATGAATGCTGGCACATGATTCCCTCCTGTTTTAATTTGGATTATTTAAGGGGTTGTGCATTTTCTGCAAATATATATCAAAAGGGTAGCAAATGGCATCTGCCATTCTGTTGACTTTTCTATGTTAAGGTCTCGCTGTTAACCCACCACTTGTGTATCAGTCTTGCTGCAATCACCCAGGAGGATGTGACACAGGGGTTTGTGGCAGGTTTGGTAACCATAGGTGACCGTAGAGGATTGGATGGTGTTTGGGGCAGGCTGGCGCAGTGGCGGCTTGGAATAGCCCGTCTCCAGGTCAAGCAGAGAAGAATGGAGGGAGGAAAGGGCTATTAGAGACAGACAAAGGATGGCTGTAATCCTGGCTGCATATTGAGTATTTGTGGGTGTGCCTGTGTGTGTGTCTGTGTTTATACAGCTGTGAGGGTCTGAGGACATTCCATAGTGACAAGGGAAAGTGAAGCCCCCAGTAAATATGTGAATATCGAGCGTTTAATATTGTAAACCAGAGCTGCCCAACCAGTCAATAATGGTTTGGCTCCAACTCGATTGTCAGATGATCAATAATAATAACAATAATTGATACTTTATTGATCCCCGCAGGGACATTCTCTTCACGCCCCTTCCCCAACATGCTGCGCCCCATGTATAATGCTAACCGAGGGTTGGCAAAACTATCAACCCAGTAGAATCACGGGCTGTAGTCCCCCCCGAATGTACATGGCCTGGCTATGCCCCCGGAGTGAAGATCTGCCCATTCTCTCCCTTCGGCTCGCTCTGTGTCTCTTGGTCTTTCTTCCTCTTTTTCTGATTCTTTAATTCATGCACCATTTAACTGTTTGCAGTAATATGTCAACTACAGTTCTGTGTGTCACATGGAAGTCACTTGTAACTATCACTGTAAACTCCTCAATGTCACCCTCGTAAAAGACAAGCTGCCAGTGTCAAGTTTACTTTATTGTTTAGGCATTAGTGTTTGTTTCTCAGCCTAAATACTAGAAATCCATTACAGGAAGAACATTCTTGAGATTACACATCCTCTTAGCTTATTATGGTACCAAGTGATATTCAGAGTTGGGATGTTCCTGTGAAATGAGTCACTCCATTGTGTGTATGTGTGATAAAAATCTGTTATTTTGACCTTGTGGGTACATTTTTCCGGTCCTCACAAGAGAAAACTCAATTTTATAAAAAAATCTGCAATTACAGTCAAAAAACTAAAAATGCCAAAAGTTGGTTAATTATGTTTAAGGTTGGGGGTGGGCAGGTGTTAAGGTTTTCCTAGCTGGGATTAGGGTTATGCCTATAGGCATATATACCTATATTAATGGAGATTCCCCACAAAGATATGGATACCTATTTTGATGTGTGTGTGTGTGTGTGTGTGTGTGTGTGTGCGCGCCCGCATGCCTGTTTTTGTAATTATTACAGTATAGGGACCAGATTTCCCTACAATGTGATAAAATCCTGTACATTTTTACCGTGTAGGGACATTTTTCCGATCCCCACAAGCGGAAACGCACTTCTATTGAAACCTGTGACTGCAATCAAAAAGCTAAAAAAGTCTTGTATTTTCTTTGGTTACTTATGGTTAAGGTTAGGGCTGGGTTGGGGTTAGGGTCATCGTGATGGGATTAGGGTTTTGCCAATAGAAATGAATGGATGGTCCCCACAAAGAGTGCTGGTCTGTGTGTGTGTGTGTGTATGTTTTTGTAGTGGATGTGTGAAGATTAATATGTATTATTTGATTCATATTTTATGAATCAAATAATATCAATGCTTCTCCTAGTCAAAAATAGACAAAATGTAATTTTTCTAATGTTTCACAAAAAAATTACATCCTATTACAGGTAATGCACAGCTGAACTAGCAATGCCTCTCTTTTCTCTCTTTTTTCTAATTTTTTCTTCCCTACTCCTCTTTTCCTTTATTTTTTCCTTTCCCTTTTCTTCCTCCTCCCCCCTTCATCCCCTTCTTTCCACATTCTTCATGGATTTCTGGCTTTCAGTTGTTCTTCGGATGGGTGTTTGGTAAAGATGGATGCATTTATATGGGAAGAATGTTAAATCTTCAGATTATATTAGATTATAGTTTTCCAATTGTTTGATATATGTCATATCAGTGTAATGCTTAATTTGAACAGGGAAAGGAACTGAACTGAGAAAAATGCTGGGAATTTATGACAGGACAAAAGTTTATCTGGTCCAGGTCCAGCCCTGGGTTTTCTGGCACTAAATAACTAATGTCAAGTAATGGAACCACAGGAATTTCTTCTGAGTTTTTTCAGTCGTTGTTTTGCGCCCCCTGGCGTCCTAGGTGATTGCTTAAGTCACCTATATGGTGCACCGGCGCTGGCGCCAGTCCCCCCACCCCCAGTTGGTTGCAAAATAGGGGACAAAAAGCAGTGAAGTCATGCATTCTTTGATGGGGGGGAGGGAAGCCTGAGACGAGTCAAACAATCACAAAATTTTATCAGTTACTAGTCAGGCAATCACAATATAATCAGCTACATCAAACCGTACCTCCTGCGCATAAAAAGAGATGGAACATGGAACTCCTCTCCTGAAAGAGCTACACCAACGAGCTCTCAGTTCCTGAAAAGGCATGGTCGGAAGTAGGAGAATGAGATAAGTGGAAAAGTGGCAGAATCATACAGATAAAGTGATTGTTTAAGTGATGTAAGAAGAAAGATGTGGATAAGAGGAAATGGTAGATGGAGGAATTTCAGACTAACGCATCAGAAGAAAGACAGCTTACAATCTAAACTCAGTACCTATATTTTATATCTCATGTGTTTTAAGATGTTTTCCATGTATAATACACTTATTCATAAAGAAGCCCAGTAAGCCATGAGCTCTGTTTGTACAGCTCATACAGATTAGCCCTAAAGGCTAAAGGCAGTAAGGAAGTCACTTGTGGCTCTGTGGGTGTGTATGTGATAAAACTGGATGCATTTACATGGGCAACTAGCTGGTGTTCTGGTGCTGCTCATGAATACACGTCCCGCTGATTATTGCCTCACCCTGTTGAGCATTCAGCAAGTCAAATCCAGTTTAATGTGTTTGGGTAGATTATGTATAATTCCCACCTGAGCGGTAATTATGGAGCTTACGTTTATGGGATGTCCAACCTTCTATATGCCTTGTAATCAGGCAAATTAAGTGTACTTACGGTTTCCTGTAATATCAGCAATAATCACTTTCTGTTTGAAGAACATACGTTTTACATTTGTAAAAAATATCATTATGTTTGTAATTCTGCTAAAATGTGTTTCGTAGTCCTAGTGAAGATAGGTAATAGAGAATTCTGAATTATAACATGTTCACTATATTTGCAGCTGCTTGTCCTATTCAGGGTCACAGGGGGGTCCAGCGCCTATGGGGACAATGCAGAGAACAATCCAGGAGGGGGCGCCAACCCACCACACACACACAATTTGGTAACTCCAATTAACCTCAGCATGTTTCTGGACTGGGGGGGAACCAGAGTACCCAGAGGAAACACCGTGGGGAGATCATGCAAACTCCTCACACATGGAGTCCCTATGGAGACTCAAACCCAGGTCCCAGAGGTGTGAGGCCACTGTGCCACCCACTCACACATACATGTGTAACAAATTAAAAGCTATTTACAAGAAAAATTAATGAATAAAGCACAAACTTTTTTTTTCTCTGCCCTCTTCCTACTCATGTCCTCCATTTACTGCTGAAGCGGCATGCTAGATTATGAGGACAGTATGTGTATCCATAATACTGACTGGCTATCTTTGTGCTGAGGTTCATTGCACTTTCTACGCCGATTGCTCCCAACTGTTTGTAGGCCCTCTTGGCAGGTACAGTAGGGAGAGGAGGGCCTACAGGAGCAATACAACAGGAATTTCAGGTGTTACCATCATGAAGATGCAGACTTGGGCAGGGTTAGGAGTTGTGAGAGAAACTGTATGAGGGGCAGAAACTGTAGGGTGATGTAAACGATAACCTTGGTCTTGCTAAATGAGGAGTGTCTGTGTATGGAGCTACAGTCCACCTTTTATCCACTGCCTGTCTTGCAGTGCGCAGGCAAGTGGCACTGATGCTGGGGGCCGGAATATGGCAGAGGTGCAGTAGGACGCAAGAAGAATCAATTCTTAACATTCCCGTTGCTGGGGCTGGACAGACTGCACAGAGGGCTGAGCACTTGCTGGGACAGGTGACACTGAATTTGAAACTGCAGAGAGACCCGAACTTGCTGACCTACAGGACACTGAACTCGCTCGTGCAGAGGGCCCTGCGCTTCCTGCTGCGGCGGACATCACAGGGACAGTAGAAGGCTACAGAAGCACAGAAATGAAAACACATAAACAAAGTAAGATTTATCATGTCACTTCGCTGAAGCCGCCAATACCTTTGCATTATATCCACAGCAGCATGGTTGTTGTGCCCCAAGCAGGGTTGTTTGTCCCCCGTGCTGCGTTGTTCTGCTTCATTATTTAATGCAAGAAAGGCACACATAAAATAACAGAGAAAATATGAACTACTATAAACCAAGGCATTCAATGTCCTTTACAGAAATAGTTCAAAAGAAAGAGCGTAAATTAAAAGAAAATACATAAGTAACAAATAAAAACATAAATTAAGGCATAAACTCAAATTAAATAAAAATTTAATTCAATAAAATTTGCAGTATAGCACTTTTATAAAATATTTTTCTT
The DNA here is from genome assembly GCA_026777985.1 of Mormyrops attenuatus. Lineage (NCBI taxonomy): Eukaryota > Metazoa > Chordata > Actinopteri > Osteoglossiformes > Mormyridae > Mormyrops > Mormyrops attenuatus. The sequence continues at coordinate 19,691,889 of JAODKC010000064.1, forward strand.
TGGAAACAATATTTTTCAACATTATTTACATTAATAAGATGTTACAATATTGTTATCATGCCTTTGTTAAAATATAAAACATGGAAATAACATTCTATTAATGTTACAGTAAGAACGTTCTCTGCCAACTTTGCGTTATTTACATGATGATGGCTACAGTTTGGGAACATTCCCTGTTAGCTGGGAAGTATCTGTACAGCTTAGCTGCCAAAGCTGTCTTTGAGGTAAATGAACAAACGCGGCCTTATGCTCCCTCGGGTCTCACACTCAGCCACAGTACGGTGCTTTATTAGTGTAAAGTTAGCTGCATGTTCCACTGATCTTATACACTAATATCACAAGAAGGTACTGCACAATGTATACTTCACATATTTGTTGTGCTCTACTTGTCTGTTAAGGTGTTCTTTTTGTCAGTTGTACTTTTATATAGAGTTGTACTAAATGCAACTTCATGCATTTCGTGACAAGTACAATGTCTGTGGCTGTCTGCCCATCCATCCATCCATCCATCAATCCATCTATCCATTTTCCATAACCATGGCTTATTCCAAAGATGTACCCATGCCTAACTGCAGATATAGTAACATACTTGGAAAATTTATTGTGGTTCTGAACATGTTCAGTCCATGACTTGTGAGGAGGTGGCTCCACACAGGGTTTGCTGCATAGAAAATAAGACAGTTAACTTCAGGTCGTTCCCAAAGCTCAGACAAGCTTCAACAATGCGCTGAGTTCCCTTTGCTCAGAGCAAAGGAATTGTGGTTTTGGAGAAGACAAAGGGACATTTTATGTAACATTCTCCTTTTGGCTGCACCTGTGTTTATGCAAGAGGCTGATTTCTGTGCATGTAAGCGCTTGTTCCACTGCCCACCATGCAGGCCCTCTGCCTAATTCAAGGTCACTGACCTCCCTTGTACACAGGCCTCCTTAGTCCTGTACCATCAAATCTCCTTGTGTCTTTCTCTTCAGTTACCCATTACCCTACTCAACCATAACTTCATGTGGTTTTCATTTCAGAGTCCATATGTTTAAGCATGTTTTTGTTAAAACCACTTTTAATAATTTCCTGTATTTCCCAGCATCCCACTACTGCTTATTTGGTTTGGGCAGGCGGTAGGGTATACACAGCATGCACACCTGTGCACCGAGGTGATTTTTTCTCAGTTGTTCCACTTCAGTGATTACATATACATTCACTGATTCAAAGGTTAAGAGTAACATCTCAGAAAAGTAAAAACACCAACAGATGTCAATCTGTTTTATGTTTTACCATTTGGAAAATGAAACCCTTTTGGAATTAAACTAACTTAAACTAAATGCGTCCATTTTCTATTAATGCATTCAGCCAGGGCCGGATTAAGAGTATTAAGTACCCCTGGGCAACAGCACACATGACGTCACGTCAGACAGAAACACAGCTGAATGGTGGCTCATGAAATTCAGAAATGAATCTAACATGGAGAAAACATCAGATGGGCTTTTCAGTGAGTTCCATGTTAAATGAATAGTTTTATCTTAATTAGTGGATGGGACCAGGG
>JAODKC010000064.1:19716616-19732706 GCA_026777985.1 Mormyrops attenuatus
CTGCCTTCTTTTTCCTCCCTCTGTGCTTGTTTTAGAGCTGTGCCCCCCCCCCCCCCCCCCCCCCCCCCCCGGGGGGGGGGGGGGGGCGCCCCCTCGTCTTTCCACAAATTAATCCCATTGTATGTCTTCACGCATGATTACGTTACTCTGACTGTTCCGGTTTCCGTCTGAATGAATTTTTTTAGTCCTTTTTTGTGGTTTGGTTTTTCTTTTGCACAGACAATGAGCATATATTTGTGGACTTGGATGAAAAAGTGACCAAGTACTTCCCCAAAGAATGGAGGCAAGACTCTGCGAAGGTGAGGGAGTCTGGACTCCACCTGCGGTGTTTTCCAACCCGTGGGTGAAGCTACATTTGATGGCTACTAAGGCTATCAAGTACTAAAGAGCTACTCCCCCCCTGCTGCCTGCTACATTGCCATGTTTCCCTGAGACATTTCAGCCTGTGCTTGTTTTGTTGCCATTTCAGAGACATAGTAAACATGATTTATCGGTGGATGTCTAGGTCTAACAGCTACAGATGCTAAAATCGACATCCACACTAACGTTCTTTACACATGTGGATAGTTACCACGTAAAAATGGAGAGGGCAGAGGACCCAGCCTTCAAAACCAAAGACCGCAACCCTCCTGGGGCGGTACCCTGCTATTTTGGACTTTTAATAGTTAAAACGCTCTTTAACTGCAAGGAAAACACCATGTTCAGTCATACTGTGGGTCTGGCAGTGTAAACTGTGGACTGAAACACTGAGGTTCCAAAGCCCTCGCATATAAACAGCATCAAAGAAGGCGTGCGTCAGCGCTGTGCTCCCCCTGCAGGGGCCGCCGAGACGAGCCCTGCCCCTGGTGCTCTGCCTCAAGGTGCAGTACTACGTGGAGAATGGCCGGCTCATCTGGTGAGTGTGCCCCCCCCCGCCCTGCAAAAGTAACTGAGACCAACAATTATCTCTGTGGTCGCTGGGCGGGCACTTTTATTAAAGGGGAATTTCACAGCTTAAAATTCAGCATTTTGTTCTGTTTTTTTTTTGGCTAAAGCTAGTCGGGTTAAGCAAAAGTTCATTAAATAACTGCAAGGTGCAAACTTTTGGTAACAAATCAAAGACTTTGGGTCTTATTTTCCCTGCAAAGTCCAGCTATTCACGTCCATCATTGTCCTCCCTCAGTGACCGGAAGGCACGACGCCTGTACTACTCGGACATCCGTGAGCGGGTGCTGCGCTCTGAGTGCCGCCAGCAGGAGGCGTTGTATTTCGAGCTGGCGGGCTACGCCCTGCAGGCCGACCTGCCGGACCACCTGCAGCACAACAGGCCCCAGGAAGGAGGAGCAGCCTACTTCCAGCCGAAGGACTACTTCCCTCCCTGGGTAATGGCGGGAGCGGGGAGGCGGGGGCGGGGTTAGTGTAACCTAAATCATGTAGCTGAAATGTGTGTGTTGACTGACTTTACCACTTCTCACGTCCACCATGACGCACCTTTTCACGCAATCCTGACTCACTGACCCTCCCCCACGCTGCCACAGATCCTGGCGAAGCGTGGTGTCGATTACCTCCTCCGGCACGGGCCCAAGCTGCACCGTGAGCTGCGGGGCATGTCGTCCCGTGACGCCACTCTGCTCTTCATCCGCGAGTCCTGCCGCCTCGAGGACGTTCCCGTCACTTTCTACAGGCTGCAGAAGGTGAGGGGTCACACGGAGACAGGGCTGGTGGGGCCCGGGGTCAGAGGCTAGCGTGACCCCTCTGATAGCGGAGTGTGTAATTAGCCGTAATCTAGGGGGCGGCTTGATGGGTGTCAGGCACCCGTCCGGGCTGCAGTGCCTGCAGATCCTTATCAAGCATCAAGCCACCTGATTCAGGATAGTCTCCTTCATCCCCATGGATTTATAACCCCTCTGCTTTGTTTTCTAAAATCAAAGGCTGCGATGCACCTTGTTCTGGCCGAGCCTCTTTAATCTCTTACATGGTGCCTTATCAGCGCAGCACATTAAACGATTCAAGGCCTTTCAGGTTCATCAGACTCCATCAGCCCTTTGAGCTCTGAATATCCCTGATGTTTAGCAGATCGGGCTCAGAAATGTGAAACATTTAAAGCCCCTTTAAGAGAGGTTTTAATGTTTTATTCTACAGGACAAGAAGGAGGAGAGGGGTTCGGCTCTGCTGGGCCTGACCCTGCGAGGAATGCAGATTTATCAGGTGAGCCAGCGTGCCCCTGTTTTCTCTCAGGGAGGTGGGCGTCAGCAGCTTTCCAATGGCAGGGAAGCACGGAATGCGGTGGCCATTAAGATTGGAGCTCCCTGTTTTTAAACTGTCAGTCAGTAGCCATCAGTGTGGATTAGCGGGGCGAGCAGGGGGGGGTCACAGCTTTGGCCATGCAGAACCAAAAACCCCACTGGCTTGTGGGATTGCTCTTTCCTCCTGGCGACCCCGGAGTCAAGCCTCTGACTCTGTCCCCCAGTTATATATTTGCTCGGCAAACACACTTAGACTTCCCGCCCCAAGGAGCCTGTCAGCACCATCCCGCACTGATGCTGACCTTATGAACTTCTGTACTCTTGACTTGAACTGTGACTCCCACATTCTCCTTCGAATGGGTCACTAGAAATTTTGAGAATATCTAAGATAAAATTAAAACGGCTTTCTTTTGGATTTCCTGCGACTTATGATGTCTTATTATACACCCTGGTAACCGTCACGCTTGATTAACTTGTGCCCTTTTATTTAGTCTGAGCTTATGATCTAACTGCTTTATAAGAACAGAACATTTTTTATTCATTCCAGGACAGCTGTGATGATGCGGTAATTGATTCTAATTATGATGTAATGGTCCACACCCAACCCCTTAACAACTACTTGCCTCTGGTCCTCTGGTTAGATGCATGGAAATTCTTTCCAGTTCTCATTTTTCTATTTTTTTTAGTACATATGAACATATAATGGACATGTAACATGCGTGAAGGATTTGCCAGCAGGGACTGTCTTCATGGCTCCTTTAATGGCTGACATTGTGCTCAGTCCTGCACGCTGTGCTAACCCACCCTCTCCTTCCCCTCTTTACACCCTCAGGAGGCGAACAACGTGCGGCAGCTTATCTACGACTTCCCCTGGTTCAACGTGGGACGCCTCACCTTCCTGGTGTGTTCTTCCGAAAATTCCAGAGCCTTTTGTCCATGGAGATGTATTGTTCGGCCATTTTTGCCTTGTAACTGTAACTCATACATAATGCAGATCCGTCATGAAAACGGCCAACATTCTCTGAAGGGGTTTCAAAAGATGGCTTAGTGTCTGATGCCTCATCGTGTTGCACTTAAATCTTATTTATCCAGCCAAGTAGCATGAGAAAAGGCTGGAAAGAGGGAGCTGTTTTACGTACTGGGTAGCCGTGGTCCTTGGGCTAAGATTGAGGGTTATGAGCCTGTTGCTCTCATCCCATCTGCAGGGTAAGAAGTTTGAAATCCAGCCGGACGGGCTGCCCTCTGCCAGGAAGCTGGTGTACTACACCGGCTCGCCTTTCCGCTCGCGCCACCTGCTGCAGCACCTGAGCAACAGCCACCGGCTCTACATGAACTTGCAGCCGGTGCTGAGGCACCTGCGGCAGCTGGAGGAGAGCGAGGGTCAGTAGGCCTTACCACGTTATGAGCATATCTGTGGATGAAGGAGCTCTGCAATGGATGGTCTGAAACATTTTGAAAATGAAGAATTCTCAGTCGCTGAATGTATGATTATGGTTTCTAAGTTTTTCTAAGTTTCCCTGTACCTTCTGACCCTCCCAACAGAAAAGAAGCGGTACCGGGAGTCTTACATCAGCGACGACCTGGACCTGGACCCTGCGGGCAGCGACGGCAGCCCCGGCCTATCCCGGCGCTCCACCACCAGCTCGGGCATCGAGGTGGACACCCAGCAGCCGAGCTTGACAGAGGGCCTCCCCAAACCCTTCAGCTCGGCCGCCAGCCACAACAGCTCCCACAAATCTGGTATCGATGCAGGCGGCAAGGCGCGGCCAGAGGAGAAGGAGGAAGGTCAGTGAGCTGTTAACACGGCTGAGCCTGCTGAACTGCAACTGGTAAATCTAGCATCCAGTAAGTCACTGGATGAATATTGTATAGACACAAACCAGAGCAAAGTTGCTTAATAGGAAAATTTCAGTGTGAGTGTGTGCGTGGATTGTGTTTATATTACATTGTGGGGACCAGATGTCCTCCACAATGTAATAAAAACCTGTTATTTTGACGTTGTGGGGACCATTTCTTCAGGTCGCCACAAAGGTCTGTGAATGCAATCAAAAAAGTAAAAATGCCAAAAGTCTCGCATTTTGTTTCGTTAATTATGGTTAAGGTTAGGGCTGGATAGGGGTTAGGGTCGTCATGTTGGGATAAGAGTTTTCCCCTAGAAATGAATGGAGAGTCCCCACAAATACCATTACAAACAAATATAATTACAAACGTGTGTGTGTGTGTTTGTAAACCACACTTAAAAACGTCAGAATGACTGACAAGAAAACTATTCAAACTGGAATGTCAATTATGCATTGGCAAATAGGAAGCCTTGTCTTTGTGAATATTAGGAAACAGTCTTGTGTCACTGGTGTTGTGAACGTGAAATTCTGCATGTTGGAAGTTTACGAGAGAGATCACGTAACCAGTAAAGGCTCTAACTGCACTGTAGAAAGAAATGCGTCTTATACAATTGAATTGGTTATGTGTAGAGCTTTGACTAGCATTGTGTTGCTGTTTTAGTTTCTTGAGTATTCTGTCCACTCACTTGCCAATTCGTGTCCATTTCAGAGGCTGAGCTCAATGTAGACGAACCCGAGGGGGTGTCCGTGGATGACCCTGAGGAGATACTGCGACTGGCCCAGCTGCTGAAGGGCATATCCGTTGACTGCCCAGTCCTACCCTCCGAGACCGACCACGAAGGTGAGATGGTAGAGCTAGACGCGCGGCAGACGGGCACCTTTACAGCTCATCACTCTGGAATGTTATTGCGTGCCTCGCCGCCATTAATGTCTCTGCCAAACAAGGTTATTGCGAAACTAGGCAAATTTACTATTTTCAAAACAAAACGTAGAATGCATATTATTAATATGAGTCTCTGCTGCCCCCTTTCTGCAGATTGGTGAAACTCAATTTAGCTTTGCTGAATGCAGAACTACTGTATTTAGAAGTGATTACACGAGTATAATATCAGACATACCAACTGAACTTATTCAGACACTGTCATTATTATTATTATTATTATTATTATTATTATTATTATTATTTAGGGGTATAACAATTGATATATCGACATGTTAAGGCTACGATATGGTTTAATCGACAAATATCAATTCATATTATTTAAGAAATATCAATTCATACTATTAAACCATTACGATACGTCAACAAACTGCCAAAAGAATTTTAAAAGCTGTGAAATTATCTCTCCCAAATAAATCTAGTTCCTGCGTTTTCAGATAGTAAGACAGAGAGGCTTCTTGTGCAGATTTTTTTTGGTGTTTTTGAGATGTGTGGCTTTTTCAACATATTCTGTTGTTAACAACCGTTTTATTTTCCATTTTAAGTATTTTGAATTCAAATTCCACTAAAATCAGCTTATATTTCACTGTATTCAAAATATCAATCATGAATTACGGGATCGAATTATATTATAAACATAGTAACATTTCAGACATCGACAGATTTATCATTTACACCCCTCTTATTTTTATTATTATTATTATTTATTGTTATTGTTATCAATAATAAAAAGAATAATTGTTGCTTTAAGTTGTTGTAAAGTAGATCTCATGTCCTGGTGAGGATATAGACAGCAATAATCTAGAATTTTCTCTGCATAACTACTATGACTTACTTGCAGACGGCACAGTGAAGTCTGCTGACATGTCTGACTGCCAGGTGAAGCTGCGAAGCACAGACCCCCTGCAAGAGGTCAGTCCCCAGGGAGAGATAATATGATTCTCCTAAACTGATCCCAGAATGGTTTCTCCAAAGCATAGCCGTGTTTTGTGCAGGACTAGCTGGTCAGAGAGTGATGGCAAGTTATTCATTTGTTGCGCAAAGATGGTGTAGCATCTGTGTTAATTGTGCTTATATCACCCTCTTCAATTAGCTGCTTAATTAAAATTCTAATTGTTTCTATTGATATCCGCACGCCCCCATGCTCATTTTCACCTTCACTTTCATTTTGCAGTGCAGTTAGCTTTTATTACCTTTACAGTGGTCGCCTCGGTTCCCAAAAAGTCTTCACATTATAAGCAAATGGAGCAAAACCAACGGTGACGGCAAATAAAGAAATGAACTTACTTTGTTTTGTTTTTTAAGTCTTTTTCTTTTTTGCTGAGCAATTTCAGGCCGCTAAACGTGAAATTGATAAGGGAGAGATTTTCTAGCCTGTATTGAGGAAAAAAATGCTGTGCATGAAATAACTATATTGATGGACCTGGAGGAGGGAATTCTGGGTCTTGCTCCAGGTGGCAGCAGGCCTAGCATGAATGTTGTCTGCCCTTACCATGACTGCTGCTGTGTCTCCCAGGTGCTGAAGCAGAAGGCTCGGCTCCCTGTTGACCGGCACAGCCAAAGCCTGGATGACGTACGCCTGATCAAGCACCCTACCCACTTTGGTACTTCCCATCTGCTTGATACCTCCCACAGCTTCACCTTCGGGCTGCCGAAGTCCCAGCTGGATTCCCCCGTGGGCCACAGCTACTACCCAGCCAAGAACTCTGGCAAACCCACCTTCTACGGCCGAAGGTCCACAAACTGCCTGTCTCTGGACACACTAGGGGATGAGCAACTGCTGGAATTTATTCTGTGAGCACTAGAGGATGCTGTTGTAGCTTGGATCCCGTCGTTTTCACTACTGCACCAGGTGACTGCCTGGGACTTTTGTAGGTGGCAGGGACACACTGTGAGCACGTGTGCGCATGTGTGGCTTTGAAAGGAAGCCGACCCTTGTTCATCAGACAAGCCACATCGCCATTGTGTTGTGATTGCAGGTGTTTCCACTTAGGACTGTAACCTAATGGACAAATCATACTGTGAAAGAGAGCCTTTGTTGTTGCCTAGATACAGTGGTTTAAACTCAAGTAACCCATACATTTGGAGATGCAGGAGGAAGCTCGTGTTGTGTGAATTTTACCTGGATGGCTGGTCACCAAGTATCTCCCACGACACGCTTTTTTTTGACTCTTTGTATTTATGTGTTTGTCATTGTTCCCCCCCCCCCCCCCAAATAATTCATATTCTTCATAATTGCATATATATTTTATTATCTTGTCATGTTTCAACGCATTGATAGCTTTCAACTTCCTACTAATATAAATCCCAGCATTAACAAATTTAAAAGCATTGCTTACTGGATGGAATTGCATTTGGTAATTGCAAGTTGTCGAGGCGGGCCGCAGAAAACATTGCATGCAGGTGGCTACATAGAGAGCCACAGCTGATCCAGATCGGTTTATGTGTGGTTCTGTTTGGTGCTTTCAAAGGTTTTGATGGTTATCACTGCCGAACATTGTCTACTCGTTCTGGGTGGTGTCACTGTTAATAAGTAATATTTGTAATCATACAATAATGGGAAAATTGACAATAATGACAATATTGATACTGTACTTTTGTCACTGTTAATTGTTATGTCAGTATTGGAGAAGTCGATAAAGATTTCAGATTTCACTTGTCTGTTTTCCTGTCATCGAGACAGCGTGTTGAATTACATCGATGCCGCAAATGTCTGCAGGTCTCCCTAGAACTATCCATGCATGTTAAATTTCTCTTCCCGGAATTAATTCATTCTTATCCTTTTTAATACCATAATAACATTATTTATTGATAACTGATTAAAGCATTCATTGTTGCAATGAATGATACCATCACCCGTATGGATTATTGTTATTGCCAGTATTAAGTATGTTAACACTGACCTTGACATGTAATATCTTCATTTTTTTTATTACTGTTTTGTATTTTTTAATATTCTATTGTAATGTAATCTTAATCGTTGTGCAAAGTTTGCACAGTCTATATTAATGTGCTGTATACAAAATTTATATGTACAGACCTGAGCCCCCTTGTAGTTATTTTTCCCCACATTTGTCCTGAATTGGAAAATTAAACATTTTTTCCGGTACGGACAACAATCAGGTTTACTATATTTCCACCCTTTTTGTTTACATTTATGTTTATTTTACATAGCTCTGTATCCTACAATGCAAACCTGGTCTTAACCCAATGTACTGTAATACTGCCATGAAAGCCTGCTTGCACCTGGGGTGTTTGGATATTTCAACTCAAACTTTGTATCTCCTCCTTTCAGTGAAAGGCACCCAGATTTAGGAGCCGAATATAATAAATGACTGTGGAAAGACGGTGTATGGGTGTTCACTGAAAATACGCAAGTTAACACATCATCCAGCGGCACCTATATGATAAAAAATAAAGAATGAGAAATACAGTACAATGGCATCGACAATCTACAGTATATACATTTCTATATATGGAAAAATAAACAAAGTAGAACAAGTATTGATAGAATGATTACGAAAAGAAGAATTGCACTGTGTAGAACAGACAAAAAAATAGTTATTTTCACCTACCGCATCTTGATCTCCCTGACACACCGACATGTGAGATCAAGCTTCGGCGTCACCTGCAGTGGCACACATGAAACGGGGGGGGGTTAAGGGCCCCGCGGACATGTGGCTATTCTGCCGATGCCGGGCTCATACCATTCACAGGCACAGAGGCTGCCCCGAGTATATTAGCGTATTGTTTATTTGGTTACGACCGCTTCATAAACCAACCATGAAAAATGGTACACAAATATACAACTTATTTCGATTTATTCAGAGAGAGGTAATTTCAATTATTGGGGTTATCACAATGGTATACACATCAGTTTAAGCGCTGGACAAAACAAATATGATTGCGTGTAGCACCAGCTTCTTCAAAAGCGAAAGTGACATAATTTCAGATGTATTTTACGCTCAAAATAACGTTTCATATGAATGTTAAACGCACTCGCGTAATAATCACGATTGACCCATCAAATACTCCGTACACGTCCAAAACAAAAACGTCACTAGAAAGCGACAGGGCGCATGCGCAATTCAGAGAGCCATGTGGAAAAGTGGGAAGCCGTCGTGTTAAATACCGGTGCGCGTAGAAAATTGTTTTCTCTGTTGTCTCAGTACCGTGGTTGAAATGCCTTCTGTTTTAATCAATGCACTTTTGTCTGGCTGCTCGAACCCCGATTTAGTGTTAAACGCTCTTTGCTGGCCGCGTGACACATGGCCGGAGATAGACCTTGTTGAAGAACTTGCCGTATTAATCGATGGAATTCATAGTCTACATTACAAGGAGTCAGACAGACATAATATCGGAGCCAATAATTGTCACACCGGATGTCCGAGAGAGGCGGCGTTCCAGAAAAAAGTCGAGGATGTAGCATGGAAACACTGCGTGCCTCTACTGTTTAAAATATCCAGCGAATACGAGTCAGTCTGTAAACTCAGGGGTAAAAACAAGGATTTGCTTAATGCTGTGTGCGGGCTGTTGGGCGTTTGTGTTAAGATTTGTGACGAAGAGCTGTCGGAAAAGTTGATAAACGTTACTTTGTCGGTACTGGAGCTGACGGAAGATGAAGCAGGCGAAGAAAACCCCGAACAGAAAAGACTAAGTAAAGACGTTGCAATCGAAGTCTTGGCTGTTCTAATACCTATTATTTCGTCTAACGAGCAGCTGACAGCGACGGTGCTGTCATCCGCTTTAATGTGCATCAATGCCGGCTCCGATTCCGTTGCTTCGAAGATATTGGTTCGCGTTTTGATGACTTTGCTTAACGCCTGTTGCCCTGATGAGAGGAGAGCAGTCCTGTTGGGACGCATTTGGGGTGATCTGAGCTGCTGGCCCGAAAATGACAGCACGCCTGCAGTGACAGCTCGTGTCTTGCTGTGTCTAACTGCGCTTTCAGACCACCTGTTTCATTCCAGTAGCGGCTCTCCTGCTAATGTTGACACACACCAGTCCCAGCAGTTTTGGAAGATCGTTCAAGCGGGATTGACGCACAGGGACAGCGTGTCGCGCAAACGGGGCTTGTATCTATTAAAGAGGGCTGTCGCGCTGTCCGATGAAGAGAACGTCGATTTTCACAGTGGTAATGCATGTCGTGAAGGTAAGCCTGGCATCAACAATAACACTGTGGAGTTTGGACTGTAGTGTACTTCATGTCATAGTGGGCTTTAATAGGAGTACTTGATGTTTGAATATTTTGCATTATCAGGTATATGGATTTTAATCGACTTTTTTGCAGACCAGAGTTTATTCACATGGGTACCAAAGAAGAGCCAGCTTCTCAGGGAATTCTGGGAGGACTATGCCTTGATCATGGAGACTCTTGATGAAAACCAGGTAGCAACATACATGATTCACATATGATGTGCCATTTCCCAGTTTTTTTCCTTTTTTTCTGTCTCAGGACATTAACGAAGATGTTTTGAGACGCATTGTTTAACTTTGATCTCATTATTTGATTTTCTTTTGTCCACTGGCAAGTGGGATTGTTGTTATCCATATATAATGTGACTCTGGCCCACAGATTCACGTGGTTCGGCCTGTGCTCAATAGGATGGACACACTGATCGAGGCCACTGTGAGTGACATTCGAGGTAGGTCTCTGCATTGTGTGCTGGGTCCAGCCATTTGGCGCTGTTGCATCCTCCTGATTTGTCTTTGGCCCTCCCTCATCTCCTCCCACTCTCTGACCCCCTCTCTCAGGCCCCACCCTGCTCCACCCCTCATGGCTGCTGTCTGTGTACCAGCGCATGTTCCACAGTGAGAACAAGACCGTTATGAAGGAGGGGGTGTGTCACCTGCTGGGTCTGCGGGTGCTGCGATGCCCTGCCTTTGCTGTGGCTTTTTCACAGGTGCGTTAGTATTTATCTGACCACAGCTCAGCTGAATTGTCTGTTTACTATCGTCTGTGTGTTACTGCAGAAGCAGGAGACGGACGTGTTAACAGGCAGAAGGTTGCATGCTTACATTTGTTAATGAACTGTACTTTTGTACCCATCAGAAAGGAATACAACTGAATTAATAAAAAGGAAAAAAAAAAACAAAAATGTAGTTCTCTGCTTCTTGAAATGTGCACCAAGCTGACCATGACCCTGTGATGGCTGGATAGATAGATGGGTGACTGGATGCAGGGAGAAAATTGGAAGTGGCATTGAGTAAAGCAGAGTATCATAGTCATGATACATAGGTGACGGTCCTTTAATTTCTTTAGATGGCGTACACTTGGCTTGTAATACATAGTTTTCGGTATTAATTTACATCTGCACCTCTGTACTGGATACTTGTTCTGGAAGGTTGTGTTGACATAACATGAACATCACTTGTGTTGCATGGTTATGAGTTTTCATCTTTGTGCTTGGAGCCTGCAGAAATGGTGAATACTGTACCTGTCTCGTATGCTATGGTTTCAATCTGTGGATTTAGATATGGTTTTATTGAATGGCTATTACTAAGTCTGTCGTACTCTGTCTTGTCCATGAACATGGCATTAGTGTGACTGAGTTAATCCTTCTCTCTGTTCCAGTTCACTGTTGGCCCCTTCTTGGATGTTCTGGCTGAGAGCTCGCTCTTCCATAGGTGAGACGCTGTTAGTTCAGAGCACAAAACATCCTCTTGGCCTAATGTGAAGCTCACAGCTTTATTTTTCATGCTGTTGCTGATTAAACTGGAAAGTTTACATTTATAGCTGTGCTTCATGTGAATGATTAGTATCATATGTCTTTCATAGTTATCTAAACATATTGCACCATTAATGTACACTCGTTTCTGGGAGGTATTTATAAAAAATTATGAATTTTTGCAAATAAAAATGACTTGATTTTTTTTGTGGATGTTTTGATCCTTTCTTCATTCAGTGGAACTGAATCTAGCGAAGAATTACAACTCCAGTAAAAAAAAAAAACAAGCTCCATACTTAAGTGGCAATAAAATTACAATAAAAAGTCGAAAATAACCTTGGTGTTTTGCAAATGGAAATCATCATGATGGCCTGTTTGGGGGAGCAGGGTTAGGTAAACATGGAGTTGCCAAAGTGTGATTAGTTTAGTTCAGTGTTGGTTATCTGGTGTTACTGTTATCTAGTGCTGTCTTCCTGACTGAGGGATGTTTCTGGTTTGCTTCCTCTGCTAAGCGTTAAGTGGAGTCGCTTGTCATATATTGTCCTTGGGGTGGGGGGTGGGGCGGCATGTGTAGCTTCACTGCCTGCTTACTTTGCTGATAGACTGATAAACTCACCCCCTACCCCCAGGTCTCTCGGGCAGAGCATTGGAGAATGTCCAGAGGTCGGGACCAAGCTGCAGGACTTCATGGTCACCTTCATAGGCAGCCTACCACAGGAGAAGAGAAGTAGGTGGCCTGCACTGAGGGCGCTCAAGGGAAACAGGTAGCAAAGCGGTTAAGGACTAGAATCAAATGCAGAAGGACGTTTGTTCACGTCCCAGAATAGTCCCAGCTGTTATACCCTTAAGAGAGGAAGTTCATGAGAGCCTGAACTGTGTAGGTAAAGTTTTGCAGCATGGATAAATTTGGCAGTTTTTTTTTAATGAGGAAAATTAGTTGATTATTCACATTTCAACCACATAGTCATATCACACATAATGCCTGCAAGTATTAATGTAACTTGGTAGCTGTATTCTTTCTTTAGCGTTCTTTAATCAGCTTTGCGTCCTGTGCTGCTATGGACAGGCTCCCTGCCGCCGCCGCCACTCTAACTGGGATAGGTGGTTGTACGACAGATGGAATAATGCCCTGGGCCTGATGTCTGTACTGCATGCATACGTTTCAGATGAGGTGTTGCTGCAGCTGGTCCAACGGCTGGGCTCTCGCCACTGGTGCGCAGTCCCCATCCTCTTCCTGTCCCAGGCTCTGTCCTGCCTGCCCCCCTGCCCGGCGCTTGGCCCCCCAGGCCTGCAGGCACTTAGGTAATCTAGCTGCTTGGGACTGTCCCATTTTAGACTGGGAGTAAATGAGCCAAAACCACTACATACACCGTCTATTCCATCCATCCATCATCATAACTACTTAATCCCCACTGGGGTCACAGAGCCTATTCCGGTAGCAATGGGAGCAGGCGGGAACCAACACACCGCAGGGCACACACACTCACACAACTGCAGGGCCAATGTAGACACGCCAGTCAGCCTACCCTGCACACTTTTGGACTGTGGAAGGAAACCGGACCCCCCCGGCGAAAACCTACATGAACACGGGCAGAACGTGCGAACTCCACACAGAAAGGGCCCGGGACTGAACCCAGGACCTTCTTGCTGTGAGGTAGCAGTGCTAACCACTGCGCCACCATGCTGCACGCCATCTATTTATTTATTTATATTTGCATTATTTTCTTAGTATTCTTTCACGATATTTTGTTTGTCCACCGTTTTTGTTTGCACTATGTGTGCTTATTTGCCCTTTTCTTCGTTTTGCATCATATATTTGTTTGTCTGGACTTTTTACGTACCTCGCTGCTGTATGCACAGGGATCCGTAAACTTTATCTTATCTTACTATGTCAGGCTGTGCAGTATCTCTGAGTAGAATGCTGAGGGTTCTGTTAAAAGTTTCAATGGCCCAAGCTAAACTGTCAAATGCAGGCTTTTCCAGAGAGATCATCATAGGGAAGCTGGAAAATGTGTATTGTGGGAAAAAATGCAAAAAAATTGTATTCAATTCTTCTACACCTGTTTTGTTGGTGCTGTTGTTATCATATTGTACATTTCAGATGTGTGAAGAATACTTATGTCAATCAGTCAATCATTATTCTGACGAGGAAATGTGTTCCTCTGAGCTAAAGTGGAGGTTAAAGCTAGCAAAGGTGTTTAATTTAACATTTTCCGGGATGTTACAGGGAGGTGTTGCATTGCACCATGATCACTCACCAGGTGCTACTCAGAGGAGCTGCTCAGGGCTTCTTGTTGCAAAGCGCCCTCTATCTGACACATGTGGTAGGACACTTTTTTATTTTTTCCTTTTGTGCAATTTGAGCTATTTCCCATCAAAATATTTTGAGACCACAGGAGCACTTCAAGGATGTTTTTTGTCTTTGTTTTGTTAATACGAAATATATACAAACAGATAAGGTAAAGGTGAAATATTTACCATTGTCTGACTTTAATAGCAGGGATTAAGCAGAGTCCCTCTCCACACTGCAGGCCACAGTGACGCTGGCTGATGTCCTCGGATTCCTAGCGCACTTCCGTGCGGATGAGTCACTGTGCAGAGGCACGAAGCTCTGGGATCAGGTACAAAATGCTTGGTTAGGGGTCTAGACTGGGGGAATGTCTTCCATTTAGTGGGTGATGAAATTGTCCGCTTGGCTGCATCTTGTAATTATCTTTATATATAGACATGTGTAAGCTTTGCTTTCCCCTTGCAGTCAGGAGGCCTGCGGGTTGATTGCCTGGAGTGTGTGAGTGTGTGTGTGTATGTGTATGTTCTGAGATGGACCAGCCTCCCATATAGGGTGCTCCCCTGCTTTGTACCATATCATAGCTGACTGATGCAAACCCGTATGTGTACTCTTTTGTTGGTTGTGACTTTATTAAACATAAAATACTGCCTTGGGATAAGTTCCAGGCCCTGCCTCCTACAACCCTGTACTAGAAAAGTACTTTGGATGAATGGATGGAATACACCTGGAGGATATTCTACAAAACAGATTTTTTTCATTAGCCAGACAGATTTTAGGATTGTCCAATAGGCATGTCACTTACCTCTCCTCCAATGGGACACTTTTCCTATTAGGAGTTATCCAGTTATCTGGGAAATTTCGCTTTGTAGAATACCCCCTGCTGTCATTGTTTACATGCTGAAATTTGATTTGACCTTGTGTGTGTGTGTGTGTGTGTCTTTCAGGTGTGTGATTGGCTGCTGGAGAGTGAGGAGCATTTTAAACCTGATCCACGCCTGAAGCTGGGGGCGGAGCTTTCGAGGGCCTCAACCTTCCAGGGGGGGTCCCTGAGACGCTTTGTGTGTGACCAGCTAGATTCTTTCCTCCGGGTCCCAGCCTGCGCAGGTGAGCCCATTAGCTAGTCCCACCAAAAGCTTTCCAAAAGCCCGTATGTTGGATTCCTACAGCTTGCTGGCTCCCTCCCTTCAGGAGGACTTTGTCAATAGCTACCCATGACCCCTTTGCTGTAGACTCGACTGGTGGCTTACCAGATCCCTGGGAGGCAGAGCTCATGGCCCGAGCCCTGTTCCTCTGTGCGGACGTGGAGCAACGACGACCCGGCGGTGCATCACCTGGGGGACTGGAAGAGTTGCTACGCCCCCTGCTTGACACCCTGAGTCGGCTTGGCACCAACGTCTACCTGCCCTTGAGGAAGGCTGATAAAAGCCTCCAGCTGCTTTTGCGCGTGTTGCAGCTGCGGATGAGGCCTGGCAGCGATGACCCTCAGGCACAGAAGGGTGTGTCACATCACTGGCTCTACTGTACAGCCTTTGTTTTACAGCCTCTAATGAGAATGCAAGGTTTGCTGAATTAGTCCTTTAAATAGCTCTTCTGTAGCTGTATTTTCCATCAGGCCTCCCCATTGGTCAACCGCATTGCCTTTATTCAAATACATTGCTTTAACTGGTTTTGTGAGGTAATACTCAGTTAACTAGTCCAATCCATAACTAGTGGAGGATACTGTGTATCTACTCTAACTAGGGTACTTGTCTCTGTGAAAGTGGGGTCATACCATACATTTTTTTGTGGTTTAATATTTTAATTTATTAATTTTTGCCCACAGACGAGGTATCAGCAGCCATAGAAATGCTTGTCCTGAGGGAGGCCAAACCAATTCAGGAGTTCATCCTGCGCAGTCTAAGTGGGGAGCTGCGTGAGGTGAGGGGGGCCAGAACTGGCTTTTGCAGTCTCTCATTACTGAATTTGCAAACTTGTTTTTCATTATTGAACTCCTTTTCATTTCAGCTGTTTATCCAAAGCAGCTTCTTTTTTTGATTTATATATACACGCATATATATATATATATATATATTAGTGCTGTCAAACGATTAAAATTTTTAATCAGATTAATCACAGGGTTGCTGTGG
>JAODKC010000064.1:19754596-19767457 GCA_026777985.1 Mormyrops attenuatus
GCATTAATCAGATGACTGCCATCCTGGTCACAATAGGATACAGAGAAAGGCTTTAAATTCACACTCGTCTGCTAGGTGAATTATTGTAATGTGCATTGACAATGAAATTGAACTGAAGATGAGTGCACTCTTGCCAATTTTGCCTTTGCTTAGCTCACGCACGGCATGCGAAGCAGGCATGGATTCGGCATGACTGCTGAGCGCGGCGTGCCAGCGGCGACGGTGAGGAGACGGAGGCTCTGGCCTACTAGGGACTGTGTCCACAATGGTTCTCAGTGCCTCAGGGAAGCCTCACTCCTAGGAAACTGTCCCCAGCAGGCTGAACTTCCTGAACCTTCAACACATTCTCAGTCTTAAGTAGCTCTCTTTCATGTGTGAAATCTTCCTCATTCATGTCTGCTCCCGCCCAGGGATGTATTAAGGCGGTACCAAAAATATGTACAGTGCAGTGAGGATGGCCATAGACCATTAAATTTCACCACAGCATAAGCTAAAATTCAATAAATGTCTCCACCAATGGCAAGTTTCTTTGGATGAGTATAAGAATTTTCCTCATTGGCTGGTGACCTGGTATGCAAATATCTTCAAGCCAACCATTATCCCTGTTTGAGCAACTGCTTTTGGAATGATGATTCCTGGCCGGGCTTCCAGAAACGGGTAAGTGATGCAAAAGGTCCTTCCAAAGAATGGATAAATAGAGATGGAGCTGAATGGGAAAGGGTAGGGCGAGGCAAGAAGAAAATATATATTTAAATCCCATGCAAACTACTGTACACTTTGAAGTAATTATGGACTGCTGTACTTCATATAAAACATTACAAATTATATTTTTGACTTTCAATTCAAATTATAAACTGTAATACCTGTGCTTAATTGTTTTGCTTCCTTTTGGTAGTGCAGAAAAATAGGACCTTCTTCCCCATAGGTAAATGAATGGCTGAGTGCACAACTGGCTGAATTTTAAAAGGTGAGCAGGTTGCCAGGCAGCATTGGTCTGGCCGGCGTGAAAAGGCGGGGTCAACATGTCAGTGTGTGAATGTCGACATGGACGTCCGACCCCTGCGACTCCAGGTGAGTCCCGCACAGGCGCCCGCCTCTCCGGCGCCCTCGACAGCCTCCTCCTTCTTGCGCAGCTTGGTGCTGAGCTGGATCAAGCACTGGTCCCAGTCCTCAGGCAGCAGCAGCATTAGGAAGCCCAGGCAGATGATGAAGACGGCTATGAGGCGCACCGTGTTGAACTGGATCTCACAGGTGTACAGGTCCACCACTGTGGGCAAAAAAAAAAAAAAAAGTATGCAGGGTACACTCTTTAGTACACACCCCACTGGTAAAGTCCAGCTAACGCAGTTCACTCATGCAGAACAGGTCAATAAATAATGCAAGGGGCTTCTTAATACCACTCATTGGGGATGGTACACCCCCAGCCCCCAAATGACTCATCTGGTCTCCGCGTCTGATTCAAGTACTTCGAATCAGTTTACACAGAGCTGGGAAACCTACTGGATGTAGCCAAGTCTAAGGAGCAAAGGGCACACTTTCCTTACTCTGTCCAGCTGGGTAGGTAAATAAATATTAGTCATGATGCAGCCAAGAGCCATATTCAGTGCCTTGAGTATTTTCAAAACACAATATACTCACATTATTACCTCTAATGATGCAGTCTGTCATTAGCTGCTTTCAACATCATTAAATTACGAACAGAGCAGGGTGTATGTCTGCTGATTCAGTGGATATAGTACGCTACTTAGTAACATTTTAGTGCTGTATATGCAAATTTAGATAAAGCTTCACTGGAAACGTGCAGAAAACTGCCCTTATTTTTTTTTTTTGGCCCACTGATAAAATACCAAATAGACAGAATAGATATCAAAAACATCAGGAAATGTACCAAAATAGTGAAGGTGGATGATTCTGATCCCCCCCCAAAGCTACTACTGACATTAACTGTAGTGTATTGTATTTAATAAGCATATTGCACAGTGGAAAACAGACAAGGTGAATACAAGGAGACAAAGAGCCCTACTCAGCCATGCACATAGCTGCTCTCTTTTTTCACTTTGCAGTAATATCACTTACAGTAGATCATGGAATTTCTAGCCAGGAAGAAATTTCACAAACTGACTTATTGCAAAAGTGGCATCCTATGACAGTATCAGGCTTGAATTCACGGAGCTCTTCAGAATGACCCATTCTTTCAACAATGTTTGTAAAACCTGACTGTATGGTCTGAATGAAACACCTGAATTCAATGATTAAGAGGTGTGTCCCCTTCTGCCCATATAGTATATTGATTTGTTCTTAAACATGATGTGGGTTATTCTTGCAAACTGATAGCTGTGGCTCACTACTCCTGACTATTGCTGTATTTTCTGACCCCTCTAGATGGTGCTGTCTATACAAAAAAGGGCTCAAAACAGGCCCCGAAATAAACCATCACCATCTAGTGGGGGTCAGAAAATACAGCAAATCATGAATCATGAAGCGTTGTTTTGCCCATCGCTATTCCTGACTCTTGGCAATCGACAAGTTAGCGAGTTCGGCACGTTCGGCTTTAGTGTTTACTAGGCAATTATTGTGAGACTTGCAAATCAATGCAATGGAGATGTTTATGATATAATTTACTAATGTATTATTATTTAAAATGCATGAGCGGTTTCAGAAAATGTATGGATGGTATTACATTGTTGGTCACTGGTATCACTGTTTCTATTATTTAATTCATTTTGTTTGGAGTGAGTCGTTTTCCCTTAGCCCTATTTTCCCCATTGGATACGTTTATTTTAGTACGTGATTTTAGTGACTGTGAGGTTTTTCAGGAATGCATTACTCACATTGTAGCAGGCCTGATTGTAACTAGATATTATATACGTCTATATATCATGTGCGCAAAATGGAAAAAGCGAGCTTGCAGTTCCTAAAAAAATGCATAAGAATTGCACCGTTGCTTTCGTCATTTCTGACAGCCAATCACAGACTTGCAGATCATGGTTTCAAGTGTCAGTATATGTAGCCTGGCCAGTGCGAGGATATCTTGGATGGTATAATCCATCTTGGTTAATCTGATTCGCCAATGGCTTTGAAGAGCCGAAATAGCCGGATAACTGTAACCACAATTAGACGATCTTGGATGATTCTTTTGATCTTGGATGTTTTAAACCATGTATGAAGAATATCCCCCTGATGCTGCTTCTTGGTGTGTTTATATGTGTTTTATGGTTCCAGATAGATTTTATTGTTGTTTAGCATGTTGGAGTAGCACAGTGGTTAGCACTGCTGCTACACACCTCTGGGACCAGGGTTTGAGTCTGCCATGGTTCCATGTGCATGGAGTTTACATGTTCACCTCGCGTCATCGTGGGGGGTCCCCCCCCCCCAGTGCAAAGACATGCTAAGGTGAACTGGCGTTACCAAACTGTGTGTGCCCTGCGATGGGTTGGTGCCCCATCCTGAGGAGAACCCACCCAAGGTAGCTGAAGAAAACAGAAATGGCAGCAGACGATGCGAGGTAACTTACTGGCGTTAACAGGGACACTAAGGACGATTCCCAGGGATATCAGCGTGGGGTATGTTACTGCAATGCCGAAGTTTACCAGGATGTTGAATGCTGAAGGGGGTGAAAAGAATACACACACACACACACAATAAAACCTAAACAACATGACGTTGGGGAGGTAATTTACTGTGTCATTTAAGACATACAAGAAATACTCTCAAACATGCCTAACAAATGCACAGTTAAGGAGTTTACTGGCATCACTAACTTAAAAGAAAGTAGCTATAGTAACCTCTTCTTGTTGCAGCTTTATGTTAAACAAAAAAAAATCAGACACAATGTTTACAAATAGTATCAATTACAAGTTCATGTACTAATATAAGTGCAGTATGGACTTAAAGCTAGTTCATATCGTTTCCAGTAATGCTGGTAATCAGTCAGATATTAGCCAGTAGGATACCCAGTGGTGGGTAAGATTCTACAAATCCGCTAACTGCTAGTTAGTTATGCTAACTTTTTTGTTAGTGGATTAGCGGTTTCAGAAAACTTTGAACACTCAGCAGACCAATTAACTTCCACTAAATGTAGTTTCGCCAACTGTAAATCCGCTAACATTTTTTTCCAAGTAAATAAATTTTAACGGTCAAAAACATTTCTAGATCTTAAAATTGCACATGTGTGTTCCTGTGTGTCTGCAACAGTCTATCTGGCACCCTGTTGGCTGACTACAATGAGTACAAGACATGATTAGTCAATATATTCAGCCCAGACGACTTAAGTGAACAAAGATAAAAAGTCTATTTAAACTGAGGTACCCTGAACTAAGCAGAGAACTGGGGCCTGTATCACAAAGCTGAATTTCTTGCTTGGTCCCACCCTCTTTTGTTCACTTACATTTAGCCTAGACCACCTCAAATATGACAGGTTGTCCAGATAAACAAAAAATTCTGCTTCGGCCCCTGGTTATTTTTCTTTATTTTTTGGGTTCTGATTGAGAGAGCTATAGACTAATAAAGAGCTGTGACCCTCCTTCCTAGTTCTGGGTAAACTGCCATGTTTGTAGTCCCCAAGGGGCTTCACTGATGGCAAAATGTCAGCATGAGCCAGTTGCAGAATAGAACTTCTCTGCCAAAAACCTATATGAAAAACCTAAATGAAATATCATTGAAGGAAAATGTATTCCAGGGACTCCACAGAATCCAATTGCCAATTAGGCAAGTCCAAAATATCCCCATGTAATCACTCAAGCCCTAAATTGCTAAACAGGTTAGAATTTCAGCTCTCCAGGTATGTTTTAAAGGGTTTCAGAGCCTCAACCTAAACCACGGTTAGCGGCTATTTAGCGGTTTATTGGTTTATCAATTTAAACTTGAGTTAGCGGATTTGCCACCTCAAAGCTAACTTTTTGGTTAGCTGTGCCCATTACTGTCCTTATCTGATAAATGTCTTACCCCACACGTTACTGCAATAAAACAACCATTCATTGAACGACCATTCACCTAAAAGCAAGCCTGCCACCCCACACAGGAAGGCCCAGGGGATGTTGTCTGGTGAGCCAAAGTACTCCACATGTGTGAAGTAGAGGATGACAGGGACGAAGCTGATGAATACAAAGTTGGCCCCGCCCACAATGGTCAGAAAGAGCGCTGCCTCTCCAAACTTAGCACTGCCCAAAACCAGCTTGAAGAGCACCTGAGGGGAAAAAGGGGAGCCTCATAAACAAATCCATTGCCTGACACACCCCTGATGGACAGCTCGCTGAGGGTGAGACCTGGCAAACATCTTCTGTCTCTCTGTCATTGTTTTAATTAGATGTTAATAATCTGAAGCTGAAAGTATAGTGTGGCTCAGTCATGATGTACACCTTCCTCGGTATCAATCTTTCTGGGGGGGGGGTGGATAGGAACTGTGAGTTGTTGACAACCACAATCAATGCAGTTTAATTGATTAAAACTGTGTTCTGCCTACGTTGCGTATGCTGAAATCCAAGCACAGTTATCCACATAACAATGTCTTTCAATTGAATTATTAAAGAAGCTGTAGTGACTTAAAGCTGTCATCTTTAAGGCATTATAGATACTTTCATAATGCATTATAATGGTTGGTATAAGAATTAATAAAGCATTACAGCATCTTCCATTGACAGTCATAAGGCATTATAGTGTTGATTATAACACTTCATAAGCTCCAGTGAAGCTCTTACCTATAATATACTATAGATACCTCTTTAATGCAGCATAATGGTCCGTATAAGAAATAAAGATGATTTACACTGCACTATGAAGGTATGTGTAATGTATTATAAATGAATGCTTCATAAAGTATTCATAATGCATAATAAACATGTTTTTAATGTGTTATGCCTTTTTATAAATATTTGTAGCCATGCTTATAATGCTTTATGAATGCATAATATGTTGTGAATGTATTCATAGATTCATACAGACATGGCATTCATAGAAAGTGTTACCACTATAGCTTTATCTTTTCAACATATTAAAATCTGCTAAAACACCAGAACAAAACACCTAACATTTCTTTGATGAAATGTTATCTCTACGGGAGCCTGAACAGACAAATAGCACACCTAAGCAGAGAGGCATGGTACTGACTGCTTGGTTTATGTATTTCCAGAATCCCTGCCATTCATCAGACTGTAAATTGTGTGGATTACATGAGTAGTCCTGCTGTTCGCTCACCTTGTACAGCGCAGACATCGAGGCAGAGGACACCACCAGGGTGATGCCGATGACGGAGTGGCTGTGGAACCCGTCGGCGTACGTCATCATCACAATCCCAGCGATGGCCAAGATGGCTGCCACAATCTGCACAGAGGAACAGGAAGCGTCTTAGGTTGGCAGGAGACAGAGATCGGAGCACAAACGACCCCAGATGGCTTCATCCCTCTCAGCGTAACGTCATTTCCCCTTGAGCTAATAGCTGCCAGGCTGCTGGAGTGCCGTTCAACTTGTTCCCGCTTGATTGAGGTTCCAGAGACTAAAAGATTGTAGGCTAGTACGTCAGCATATAAACATAAAATTGACTTGAAGCATAGTAACATACTTCAAATGAACAATCACCCTGAGTCAGGTCTAATTGGGATTACATTGGTATTCTGGTTGACACATTACGGCAAGTGCCACCTGTGGTCCTGAAGAAAAGTGTTTGCAGCTGGGTTATTTAAGACAGCAAGAGCAACACAAACTGCTGAAGTATGGCTGGAGCCAAGTGGCCACGTAAGTTGATGTAATGCTACTCCCCCAGCTGCTCATTGCTGGTCCATAAGGGGGTTCAAATTCTGTGGCAGTAATACACGTGAAGAAGGTGTTGTTACTTTGAGATTCTCACAGTATCAGTTTTAACACACGTGTTAATAATGAGTAACAATGTCTAATAATAGAAATGTGTAACTCCCTCCCCTTCCCCCCCCCTCCAAAAATGATTTCAAGTGAGAAATGGGGGGGGGGGCAAAAGCGGGGGGAGTGTCCAGCAACTGATTGCCATGTAAGAGGTACAGTTGGCATGAAGGGCACGGCTTACTATTGAACTAAATGAACGCAGTTTTACGACGGCTGACACGCCCTCCGCTCCCACGCCTGAAACCTCCCCCTGTAGGCCAATGGTAACCACATGCACACCAGCTTGCTCTCACCTCCAAAGAGCAAAGTGGGGGAGGCGTAAAGAGGATTTCCCCATGGGGATCAATAAAGTATCAATTAATACTTAGTGACGATATGGTATTGCCTTGTATCCAACTAAATTTTTGAAATCCCTGTTGGAGAGTACAGGGGTATAAATAGTCTGAATATAATGAAATAAAACTACAGATGTAGGCTTGAGTCTTTGTGAAGTCTCATCTTGTTGCTTGCTGTCAGGTAGGAGGCTTTGGCCCCCCATGTAGGACTCCGTATGGGGTGCTACAGGACTCCCCAGTGTCTGCTGGTTGGGGGATGACAGCCAGTGGGTGGGCTTGGCTAAGCATGGGGGAGGGCAAAGACAGGAGTTACAAGGAGAGCTGGGCTAAGACTCAAAATGGTTTGCTATTTTCATCGCTTTCCTTACCTAAGCTCCTCCAAAAATCTACTTTCTATTCCCTCCCATCTCAAACCCGTTACAGGGCTCCTTTACTACACATCTGCATGTGCCACTGCTACACAGAAGGCATAAAGCCAGCATCACCAACTAGCTCAGGCAGCCCAAGGAACCTCAAAAGATAACTCATAAGAAAATGCAGAGACTAATATCTGTTGCATACCACTCCTGATCACGGTAGGTTTCTAAAAATTAAGATGAATAAGACATAAATACTAAATAAGCAAAAAAACTGATTTGTTCTTCTATCCCAAATTTATGACAAGGAAGTTGTTCAAAAAGAATGAAGCTGCTGCCTAGTATATCTGCTGAAAGTGCATGAAAATACACCCCAGTGGCCACTAGGGACGCTCTGGCATCTTCTGAGCTCCAAGCCCTGATACATAATTTATGTTCCATACAAGGGAGGAGTCTAGCAGGTGTTTATAATATGTCAAAAGCACATTGCTCTTACACTGACACTCCTGCTCAACTATGCAGTGTAACCAAACCATGTCGAATGTCAGTTGCTCCCCCCTGCTATTCTGTACCAAATGGGAGGATCTACTCAGCCCTAGAGCCAACACAAAATGAAGTATTTAGGAGAAAGCAGTGCCACAGTGAGTTAATGTGGGGAGTGACTCGTGGGCAGGGTGAGCACCGCTTACTCTCACCGTCTGTCAGCCATGTAGGCATATTCCTAGTGGAAAAATACCACGTCTGCCCTTCTCAAATGTTTCTCAGAAAAATTTCTTGGGTACCTCTCTCCCATTCAATTCTCCATTTCCGCCCTTAGAGAAAATAACACTTAAGCACTTTTAAGACTCATTCATTCTCATTCATGCCATCATTTCACTGTAACCAAACTATGTTGAACGTCCCTGGAATTGATGGACCCCACCGAGAAGTTCAGTTGGTCCTTATTTACACCTCATTCAGTTTCACCTGCATCAAAGTCATTCTTGTGACATCACATACTCCCCATACAGACACCTTCAAACATTAAAGCCTCAATACCTATCCAAAGATGAATATGAGCACACATCTACTTTCTGTACAAACGGTAAGCATACATCCAGCATACATTTTCAAAAGAAATTATGTATAAAACATTGCTCGTTTGATAAAGTCAAGTAGCAAGTAATAAGGACTGACCCTTCAGCACAGAGGTCAGAGCTGGTGGTGTGCATGGGTGATGAATGGGGAGCAGGCACGCTGCCCAAGCAGATTAGCGCTGTATTAGCAGGGTGTCAGGAAGACAAATGAGCCGCCTATGCTCGCCCTCCCAGCATCTTGAGGAGCCCTGACAAAACGGAACTTTCTGTAATACAACGAATGAGACTTCGGTCACGTGCGATTTTCATTCTGGCGGGGTGAAGCTATTCTACAAACCTACCAGAGATCTTGTGGTTCTATTGCCTTGAGTTTCAAAGGATGCATTGTCCAGACTTGGAACAAAACGGCAGCTCTGCCTGGTCTTACAACCAAAACACAAGAGGGCGCTGTTTAACAAAAACTTTGACCCCCTTTGGACTGCAAGGCTATAATCCACTTTTCAACTTCCTGACGCACTTGAAATCAAATCAAATTCTAAATGTGATAAAAGATCCAGAGAATGATTGTGTGTTCCCACATCTCCCACGCACACACCGCTGCCCTTCTCATACCCTGGGCCCAAGCACACACCCCTCAGATATCTTAAGATTTCTGCAGTACAGCACTCATGCTATAAAGGAGGACCCTCTCTGGTCCCCACCCTCATTTTTAACTTCTACATAATAGAGTCCACAACCTGCTACAGAAATAAAATCCTTCTAGCATACTGGTGTGGGGGGGGGGTCTGGAACTGTATTACATGACATTTTCATCACCAAGAGAGTAAAGATGAGAAGAAAAGGAAGGGGGGGGAGGGAGGGAGAGAGGGAACATGTAGTGAGGAGAGCAGCTGCGGAGATGAAAGCCTGACAGCAGGAGTGTTGGATGGATGCCAGCTCAAAATGCTCGACACCCAACCCATGCTAGAATCTTCTCCCCTTGCTTCTTTCCTGCTGCTATTGTGGCCCCTGCCTCTGTAACCTCTCTCCTTCCCACCAGTCTCTCTGTGGGTGCGCGGGGTCAGGTTAAGCTGAGCCATGCTGTACATAATACCAGCAGGTAGAGTTAATCTCTGCGGCTGTCATCACGCGGCGTGATGGCACCTGCTGTGGAAGTGGCTCCCACACATTTGTGTCTTCATAGAGGATGAAGGCAGCATCTTTTTGCCTCAGAGGAGCCGCCACCTTGTACGCTGCCCTGCAAAGTGACACGACGTGACCGCAACCTTACCAGATTTACCAATTTTACTAAAATACTTTCATAGTGCATCCTGTATTCAATTACGTACAGTCAACTAATTTGCTAAAAATGGCTTTCCATCAAAAAAGCCAGTGATTTTACATACACTCTACATGACCCCACATTACACAATTACAAACTATGAAGTGATGATGTCCCTGCTTGGCCCTTTGGGACACCCACCACTGTAGGACCATACTAAAAATAGCCAGCCTTATATACACACTCTAACCAAAAGCAACCAAAGAGCCCCATTTATCCACCACAAAATCATTAGGAGACAATTATTTAAGAGGCACATTGCAGGCACAGCGAGTCTGTGCCGACCTCAAGGGCTCGGTGAATTATTGCCAAGCTGACTCTATAAACTGCAAGGGGGGGGGGCATTTTTAATGACTGCTGGATGGTCACCACATAGACATGCTCATACAAACATAGACAAGCAGGCACACTCACAACACACAAGTATACAGGATTCCCAAGGTTACTAGATCAATGAAAGGACCTTTTCAACAGGACCTTCCAGGACACGGGATCACACAAATGACAGGTTTCAGCTTTGTTAGGGTGCATCCAAAACTGCATACTTGTTTGCTAGGTAGTAGGCAAAATATGTGTGCAAAGTCAGCAGTATGTCTGAATCCTCAGTGTGGTTGTGAAAGTAGGTGAATGGTACCTGGATGACATATGACATCCTGAAAAATTCCAAAGTGTCCAAGTGATGGACGTTATGCTAAGCCACAAGGCCACTAAAGTGACAAAGAATGTCACTTGCTTAGAATTTTTGTTAAGATGACACAGGAAGTGCTGTCTCTATACAAATTTAATTAGAAAACAATGCCCAGTTACCTAAGCTGAATATGTATTTTCTTCATTCATAGTCTTTTATGTTTTGAGAAAGTCAAGCTACATCACTAGAAAACATCCAGGTCAGATAAAATGCAAAATGGCGACTACGGTATGCCCAAGTGCACACATACTGTTCTCATGCATGCATACAGTATATACTGCATAAACAGTCAAGTATTAGGCTTCTGACAAAATTCAGTTTGTTCTGTGGAAATACGTGATTTAAGACGCACCCTTAGACAGAAGCATGACCTGTAACCCTGTTACAACGCATTCTGTAAGAACGCTTCATTCTGTAATAACTCGACAGAATGTAACATATTGAATGATGATAATGATAATCATTTTAATAATAGGTTAATGTTGCAAAATAAAATTATAATTATTCTATAAATGTTACATTTTGTCAAGTTATTACACAATGCGGCATTATTACATAACGACTTGATGAACTGTGGCTCCAGTAGACTTTGATAAGCATGCACTATACAACACCCAGCAAGAAAAACACCCAGCACACATTAACCCTGGACATCGTGAAGGGCAGACTCACCCTGACGCCCATGAAGCGATCACGAAGCACTATCCAGGACAGCAAGAAAACGAAGGCCTTGTTGCAGCAGAAAAGCGTGGACACGTCGGTGGTGTTGATCTTGCGGAGCGCCTGAAAGTACAGGTAGTTTGTCAGGGTCCACAGCAGGCCGAAGGGGGCCACCTTGGTGAAGAACACCTTCGCTGTCAGACCGTCATCTCCAAAGAACCTGCAGCACTCCCTACAGAGGATCACACACACACACATGCGCCAACACACACAACACACAGAGAACACAGTGTTAATGAACACACACATAACACACAGAGAGCACAGCATTAATACACAGAAACATACATAAGTCCGTCTGATTCACATACACTGTATTAATAAACACGGTAACAGTAAAAGCTAAGCACACACTCACACAAACAGTACTATGATACTGATACCATACAGCAGGTGTGTATTCAGGGA
This sequence comes from Mormyrops attenuatus, assembly GCA_026777985.1. NCBI lineage: Eukaryota > Metazoa > Chordata > Actinopteri > Osteoglossiformes > Mormyridae > Mormyrops > Mormyrops attenuatus. Next base: position 19,766,353 of record JAODKC010000064.1, read on the forward strand.
TGGGGACACAGAGGCACTGTACCCCAGCTGAGTACCCCCTCCCCATCACTCACTGGCTCAAAACAAATCACTGCCTAGTTATAAGGTTGGCCATTAATTCCCATGTATTCCTGATAATTCCCATGGAAAGTTTCCAACTTGTAATATTTCCAAAATTCCCCAAGGAATGGAAAGTTTCTGGAAAGTTAACCGACCCTACAAAGTACTTTAAATACTATAGGAGCTATATGAATTATTGTCTGTTATCCTTGTGGCTGACCACTTGTAGAGCTGCTCCATTAATTCCCCCATAACAGTCCCTATAACTGCCCTTGTAACTTGGGGACAAAGTACCCATACTGAATATCGGGCACAAAGCCCACAGCTCTGTTATTACCTAGAGCACTGGCAAGCTTCTTCCTTCGATGTCGCTGCCCAGGGTTCTGATGGCAAGTTGCGTCTGGTCACGCCGCCATTTCCTACGCTGCCCTAAAAGCTTTTGATTCTCTGTTCTTCCTCCCGGTCACCTTGCAAGTAGAAGTGCTCTGACGGCATGCACAGAACCTGGCACTCACATGTTCTGAACCATCAGTCAGTTGCTGAAATCTATGGCTGGACAGGTTACTGAAACCGGCTGGGACTATGCAGGTCATTAACTTAACATTTTACAAAACACTGAAATTATACTTGCAAGCCCTGACATTTTAGCAGTAAATAACTCTAAATCTCTCAATATTGTATCTGTCAAAGACATGCAAAAATGCCAAGAGCAGTTCTCAGAGACCAGAATTTTTTTAAACACGCAGCTACACACCAGTAACTCAAGGAATATGAGGTCAGGGTTTCCTCTTATTTCACTACAGATCTTGGCTCGCGTCCAGGATCAATCGCAGCCAACCACCAGGCTTCTGAAGGCTTAAAGTGTTAGTCTCAGATGATGAGGATAAGTAGTCCAACAAACACAGTCGAGAATTGAGTGTCCAACACATGAATATTTTCATTCACTCTTTGCCTTTTTCTACAGATCCTAGTAGCTTTTTTAACAGTCTTTAAGAACATAAGAACATAAGAAATTTACAAACGAGAGGAGGCCATTCGGCCCATCAAGCTCATTTGGGGAGAACCT
>JAODKC010000064.1:19786719-19801612 GCA_026777985.1 Mormyrops attenuatus
TGCGGAGTTCCCCCAACCCCGTTTGGTCCGTCCCGAACCAGCCGGTCTTCGCCGCCAGCCACCGCCCCCCCCCCCCCCCCCATTTCAAGGGTCAGTGTTCTCACCCCTCTTGAACATGCTGTGACAAACTGCCTGGCAAGCAAGAGGGAGAGATGGGGGGGGCGAGACAGGAAGGGCCTAGAGAGGAAGAACAGCAAGGAGGATGGTGAGATCGCAGGAGGAGAGCATCTCAGAACTTTCACAAGTGTCACGGCAACAGACAGGAAAGTCACTGGGGCCACACAGTCCACCATCTAACATTCATAGTTTTGAGCCACAGCTCAGAAGAAACCAAGTGCTCTCAGCAGGTTGACGGCACTCAAACGCGACCGTGGCCAACATGAACCTTCCTCAACCGCTGGTCAGTTCGGGTTAGATGGATTAAAACTGTTGGCGAGAGATACTTCTAGTAAAAAAATGTCTATGCAAACCAAAGTCCCAAAACACCACCCACTGCATGAAAATAACAGTATGTATGTCAATCTAAACATAGAAAATATACTCCATCCAGACTTGCTTTTGTCCCTGTTGCAGAGACTTTTTGGTCACATGATCCCTTGTGACCATTCTACCCCCTTGGTCTCAGTACAGTGATGTATTGGTATGTTCCAGCAGATTTACCATTAATTTGTTTGTATATTTCCTGCATACATCACATGTACAGTGCGATATTTATTATACAGTGTAATTGAGCCCAAAATTGCAGCCAAGAGTCACACTTTGCATTTAAAGCTACCTTCACATTACCAGGCTGAAGTGATGCAAATCTGATTTTTTAGCCTTAATGTGACACAGATCTGATATTTTCAGGGCTAGGATATCCAATCTTTTGAAAACAGATTTTTGTCACTATCATATGTGGTCCTAGATCATATATTTGTCTGATTCGTACCTATGCAACATAAATGAGAATGGTCAGATCAGAATTCATGTGGTTTTCTGAGTATGTGCATGCGCTGAGCATTTTCTGTTGCTGGTAATGCAGCTGACACGTGCCGTTTCAGATGACAGATGACACATTACACTTAGATACAGGTCACTTGTAATTATGAATGTGAACTGTCAAGATCTGGGCAAAAAAAATTGTGAACAATAAAGAAGTGAACAATAAAGCTTGTATTATGAGCATAGCTAATGTGGCATCTTTCAGAAAAGACTTCTTATCCACAAATGGAGTTGGTTGGTCAGAGTGCAGAAACTCCAGCGGAGGGCACCGTGTGGAGTTCAGGGGTGGCTAGGGGCTGTTCCTGGTGCTGAATCCTGCTGTGTAATCTGAACCAAGCATCTGCGAACACCTCAAACCAGCTAGCCTCTATTAGTCAGAGCAGTCTGGTAGGATGCGCCCCCCCCCCCGACTCACAGTGAGTTGGTAGGATGTGACCCCCTGACTTATAGCAACCCAGTAGGGTGTGACCTCCTGACCCATAGCGAGCCTGTAGGATGTGACTACCTGACTCATAGGAAGCCAGTAGGATGCATCCATAGTGAGCTGTTAGTGTGTGAGCCCCTGACCTACAGCGAGCCAGAAGGATAAAGTCCCCTGAGCCATGGTGAGCCAGGAGGATGCAATCCCTTGACTTACAGTGAACCAGTAGGATGTAACCCCCTGACCCATAGGTGGTAGAATGTGATCCTTAAAAGAGAAGAAGAACTAACATCCAGCACAGGAAGGACAGTGCTGGGAAAAAGAGGCATACATACCTGGCAATCTAAAGACACCAGGTCACCTAATAACTGCATATATTTGGACTGAGGGAGGAAACTGGTGTCCCCTGAGGAAATAACTACAATACAGAGAGAGCATGCAAGCTGCCTCCATACAGAGAGAGCATGCAAGCTGCCTCCATACAGAGAGAGCATGCAAGCTGCTTCCATTCAGAGAGCATGCAAGCTGCCTCCATTCAGAGAGTGCATGCAAGCTGCCTCCATACAGAGAGAGCATGCAAGCTGCCTCCATACAGAGAGAGCATGCAAGCTGCCTCCATACAGAGAGCATGCAAGCTGCCTCCATACAGAGAGAGCATGCAAGCTGCCTCCATACTGAGAGAGCATGCAAGCTGCCTTCATACAGAGCGCATGCAAGCTGCCTCCATTCAGAGAGAGCATGCAAGCAGCCTCCATACAGAGAGAGCATGCAAGCTAGCTCCATACAGAGTGACCATGCAAGCTGCCCCAATATAGAGAAGCTGCCTCCATTCAGAGAGAGCATGCAAGCTGCCTCCATACAGAGAGAACATGCAAGCTGCTTCTATACAGAGTGAGCATGCAAGTTGCCTAAATACAGAGTGAGCATGAAAGCTGTCTCCATTCAGAGAGAGCATGCAATCTGTCTCCATTCAGAGAATGCATGCAAGCTGCCTCCATACAGAGAGAGCATGCAAGCTGCCTCTATACAGAGAGAACATACAAGCTGCCTAAATGCAGAGAGAGCATGCAAACTGCCTCCATACAGAGAGAGCATGCAAGCTGCCTCCATACAGAGAGAGCATGCAAGCTGCCTCCATTCCGAAAGAGCATGCAAGCTGCCTCCATTCAGAGAGTGCACGCAAGCTGCCTCCATATAGAGTGAGCATGCAATCTACCTCCCAACAGAGAGAACATGCAAGCTGCCTCCATACAGAGAGAGTAGGGCTGGGGTTCATGCACCTAGTCCAGGAAGCGTGAGATAGCAAGGCTTCTGAATAAGTAAATTAACAGAGCATTAGTACAGCTGTGCCTAAAATATTGCAATCCACACAACATAATGGGAGACATATCAGGGTTCAAAAGAGGACAAATTGTTGGTGCGCATCTCGCTGGCACATCTGTGATCAGGACACCAAGTCTATGTGGTGTATCGAGAGCCACATGTAACTGTGGACACAAGAGGAAGCTGAAAGTGATGTCCAGGCACTAACCTGGAATGTTTCCAAAAAACACAAAACCACAGCTGCCCAACTCAATGCAGAATTAAATGTGCACCTCAACTCTCCCGTTTCCACTAAAACGGTTTGTCCGGAGCTCCACAGGGCCAATATTCATGATCGGGCTGCTATAGCCAAACCTTTGGTCACTCCTGCCAATGCCAAATATCAGTTTCAATGGAGCCAGCAGTCAAACCTTGGGCTGTGGACAATGTGAAACATGTATTGTTCTCTGTTTTTCCCACATCCGGGAGAATTACGTGTGTGGGGAAGCCCCAAAGAGACTTACCACCAAGACTGTTGCATACTCAGAGTGCAGCACAAGGGTGGATCAGTGATGGTTTGGGCTGCAATATTATGACATTCTCTTATACTGCTTATACAGTAGATGGGTGTGTCACTGTGTGACCTCACCTGTGACCTGCACAGTCACCAGATCTGAATATTATTGAGCCGCTTCAGGGTGTTTTTTAGGGCGGAGTGGTGGCTCTCAGGCTAGGGATCTGTCCCATCAATTGCAAAGTTGCTGGTTCAAATCCTGTGAATGCCAGGAGTGATCCTACTCCGTTGGGCCCTTGAGCAAGGCAATTGCTTCATCCAGGGTATGATGTTAATCTACATCCAGCCCTATAAGGAGGTCCTCCAACTTACTGGGAAAATTTGTGGGTTGGAGGCAGGATTGGCACTCCAGCCACTGGGGGGGAAAAAAAAATTCACACTGTTCCATTTGGACTGTTGTGGTGCTGAGGTATCGCACGGCTGCACTCGGGTTCTTATCCCGAGGTGGTCCGTTGTGTGGTGAGTGCAGCGACACGCTGTACCAGTGCGTGCTCCTTACCCCTCTCTACCGCAGGGTGTTTTGAAGGAGAGAGTCAGGAAACGTTTTCCTCCACCAGGATCACGTAGTGACCTGGCCACTGTTCTGCAAGAGGAATGGCTCATAATCCCTCTAGACACTGAACAGGACTTGTATCTGTCATTCCCAAGATGAATTGATGCTGTATTGGCCACTAAAGGAGGCGCTAGTCTACACAACACTAATAAATTATTGAGGTCTAAAACCAGGTGTTTCAGTTTCATTGTCCAACCCCAGCATATGTGAGGTGTACCCAGCAATATTTATAAAAAGCAAAATGGATTGCAGCAATTGGAATTTCAGTGAAGTTTGTCAAAAGGGAGCAAAAGAAAATTGCATAGCATTAAAGGGAAAGAGTAAAAGCATACTTTCAGAATAAATGTAGGGGGAAAATGAGCATTTTCGCCTCTTCACCTGCTGCAGAGAAACAATTTGTGTGTTTTTGTTGTCATTCCTCTGTTGTTGCACTCATTCTTTTTTTTTGGATATTTGCCCTTCAACATCAATATGTTAATTTATATAATCTATGGCTATTATGGCTCACTGCATTAATCACTGCCAGATACGTTAACTAGAAACGCAGCTTTGTATCATCTTTTTAAAGGCGCTGGACCAGAATGGATATTACGGTGTTAAAGGCACATGAAGAATAATCATGTTAAAAGCTCAAAAACTACTCAGGACTCAGCTGCTCTGAAAGAAAAATCATCACACAAGGTTTTATTTCACATTACCGGTCCATTGGAAAAGATTTTCAGAAGCTGTAAAACAAAATTGAATGGCCTATATTTTACTGGAACAGTCTTGTTTCCCCGTTTCCTGACTGCTGTAAATGTTATTCACTTTTCTGTTTGGACCTGGCATGTATATTTGCATAATTTATAAATACAAACATAATGTCAAACTCTGTCTGGATGCAATTGCATGGCGATTGCATAATTCTAACTTGATTTACTGCTAATATAAAACCATCTAATCACAAAGTTCCTCTAATCTCTGTTTTCCTCTCTTGTTTCCCTTTATTTTAATTACTACCTTAAGATTTGGGCATTTAATGTGGGGAATTAAATTTGGCCTCTTTTAATCTTAAATGGGAACACTACCCCTCCCTTCCCAAATGAAAACAGCAGGCTAGAAAGCAGCATAAATGTGCTTGATATGTTTTTTGGTGCCATGCTGAGCCCTAGTGGTAGAAATAGGAAGTACATATACCAAATATTTGCCAGTATACTGCCACAGTATGACAGGCTAGGTCGCAATTCTTGGTGATTCCACGCGCACACACTGTTCTGTTCTGTGTCAGGGTTCTAAGAAACCTTTAGAGAACAAGATGGCATTAGATGAGTATGGCATGAGATACAAAAAAAATAAAGGATCATCTAAACAAGTGCAACCTCCGAGTTTGCCTTTATGGGTGGAGCATAGCTCAGTAGGTTTTTAGTGCTCAGGTTGTTAGTTCAAATCCCATAACATCACTGTAGCATTGTATTACTCTAAACCCTAAACTCCAACAGCTCTAGAGGTGCCGGATGCTGGGTCACCCTGCTTCCTGATGCCAGGCTTCCCTCACTTGTATGTTGCATTGGACAGAGGCATCTGCCAATTATGTAAATCTAAATCCATCAATCCCAGATGCACCCATTCCCCTTGTTTACCTTTCCTTGCCAGCAGATGGCGCTGACCACCCACTTTGTAACACCAAAACCCCATGAAAGCTGTTCCCCTTTGGCTTCATTTAATGGGTTGACCAGAAAGTAGGTGTAAGGGTTTCATTACAGAAAATGTGTAGACCTAATTACTGTCATCATAAACTATAATTAGATGGTTTGGATGTTATTTTTCCCTTGTTTCATGATAAATTGAAAGGATGCATATTTATTTGAATGCCAGAGTCGTGACTCTACTGTTGTGAATCCGTTAATCAGTGTGTCTATGGAGCAAAAGGGGAAACAAAGGCCCTGCGAACTGTGAATCATCACAATTAACATTCCCAGCATCCGCGTGCCGCCCACCCAACTGCTCCTGAGCATTAGAGGGTGCCTGTCGAGACAAAAAGCCCTGCCTCACAACAACCAATGACCATGGCCAAAAAACAGGGGCGTGAGGCTCAACCCTCAGCACAAACAGCCACATCTGTCACTCTAACGCACCAAATGTTAATGCACTGATCACCACGCTTCCTGCTCTCCCACAGTGGTGCTTTGCGCACCCCGGGAGCCCGAGTTAGGCGAGAACAGGAGGCTCCATCATCCACCTCCAAACAACCTGTCACAGGATGTGCTATTGAGCCAGACCGGGACGTCACGGACTGCTAATGGATTGAAATGTGTACAAGAACTACTGGAAAGAGGTGCATTTGTTAAACCAATTAGCCACATGCGACACGGACATCCAAATCTAGCCACAGGTTTGTCCATAATTAACCAGCAGTGTGCCGTGTAAGCCCAGGGATAACTGATCATCTGTTATGCAGTTCTGGACAACAAAGGGGGATGCTGACCCATCTTCCAACTACAAAACGTGTCACTTCCTCTCTCCAGAAGGGCGGGCTAATTGTCTCCCTGCCCCAGTGGTACCCTGATGGCACGAGATGGCGGCTGACTTTCCTCTTGCACCACGGTGGCCCGGCTTGATCTGGTGTCCCGGCCAATTAAGTCAGAGAGGGGAGGGAACATCTTGGAGCTGTGCATAGGCGAGAAAGGCCAGGAAACCCGCCTTGGTTTAGTGTGGAGTGTTGTTTGGAGTTCAGCCAGTGGAAACGCACTGATCTGTAATGGTACAGCCCAGTTTGGACACTGAAATGAAGTAGCGCACCCATCCATCCATTTCCTTAACCGGGTCACAATGAGACAGAAAGCACAGGGCACCGGCAGAAGACTAACTCAGGGAGAGGGCGCTAACTCCACACACACAGGACCAGGCTGGGAATTGAGCCCACAAAACCTGCAATTGTGAGAACGCTGCAAGCCACGGGGCCGCCGAGCCACCCAAACGTCAGACCAGCCTCCAGAAATTATTTCAGGTCACTGGTCTAAAAGGTAAAGGTAAGGACTAAGCGGTTGATTCTCCCATATGCTTACATTAAAAAAACGGGTAGCTGTCCTTTTGACTTATGCATACTCTCCTGTCGGCAAGTCTGTGGTTTACTCACACCTAGACTAGATATGCACTTTGGGCGGAGGAACACCAAAACGTGGCTATGTCACGTGTAAATGAGCCTTATTAAGCGCGTCTAATTGTGTTTTTCAGTACATGCTCGGGAGGGTTGTATTCATCGACCAGTCTACAAGGCAGATGTCACTTGAATCCTGCCTAATGACAATATACTTGTATAGGTCTATACTTATATATTTTATGTACTATTGCGTTATATAATACTTACATAATTTCTAGATGTATACAGACCCTTCTCACTTAATGGCCGAGTTCCATTCCTATGACTATGTCGTTAAGCGAATTGGTCGATAAGCGAGGAGCCGCCCCTTACTGATATTTCAAACATACTGTAGGCTGCTGGTAGTGGGTTTGTGTCAACCATCTTTAGATATTGTTTTAATGTCACCTTTGCAGCATTAATAACATTTTTAGTATATTTATAAATGTTTATATAGTAGCGTACTGTATATTGTAATAAACAAAATAGAGGCAACCAGCTGTCATATAGGCTACATCAGGTGTGAACAGGTGTGCGTTTATTGAGGACCCCGCTCCAACTGCAAATCTCACATGTATGCAAAACATTTGTAGGCGTTAAGGTGCTGATGTCATGCATATTAGAAAAATTTGTGACAGGCTAAATTATATTTTTTATGTATACAATCTCATTCTGGTGGGATTCATAATACGAAAATATTTGGTAAAATACTTCAAACAATTTTGAAATGTAAAAGTTACTAATGTTTTGTACTGAAATTCTGTTGTCGAGGCATGTATTTAACAAAAAAAGCACGTTTGTGGAATTTGCTAACTACCGCAGTGCATGATGGGTATGATATTTGGAGGCTACTTAAATTTCATCATCTGCAACTGGTTTAGGCAGGTGCTAGGTGAGAATTTGGAAGGGGGGGGGGGGCATGGTCCATTTTTGCCCCAGGGCCCAATGTATATTTGCTCCACCACTGAGCTACATTATTTAGGTTTGCATATTGTCAATACAGATAATCGTTTTTATTCATTCTGAATAAAGTAAAGCTCTAAAGGAAAATCCAACTTGATAACTTTGCTTTAATTTGCATATTGCAATAATTTCATCAAACTGGTCAACAGAATTTTCCACTGCTTCTACATCCAGGCTTGCCGCCTCGCTGCCGATACTCCGATTATGCAGGTTGGATCTCTGACGAAACCGTTGAAACCATCAAAGGTTTTTTACGTGGTCTTGGAGATTGCAAACACTAGCACCGTGAATATACCGACCAACTGCGGGAATGAGACTGAGACAAAGGAAGGAGATACGAGATGAGATGCGTGACGTTTCCGCAGCCAAAGTTCACGTACATCAAACAATACCGACTGGTCAGAAAGCTGGTCGTAGGTCCAGCTGGTCGTTAGACAGGTAAGTGGTTAAGTAAGGAGTGTCTGTAATGTTAAACATTTCATTTTGTTACATGTTCAGCTTTCCAAAAAATGCAATATCATGTATGGTTGAGTAGAGACACGTGGCTTTGCTTAAGTGCCTGATAGGTTCATTTAGGGGTCTATTCTCCTATCTGGTAAACAACAAGAGGGGCTGCTCTCTAAATATTTCAAATTCCTACTCCCAAGCAGACAGCTTTGGCACTGTCATTGAGACCATTTTCAAGGCACAGACCTTCATCTCTTCAGAACAACTGAGTCTGCCTTTAATCCTCGGCCCTTAGAGGCCTTTGTGAGGATTTCAAAGGGAAGGTATTAGACAGGGCCAGTCCATAATGGGGGAACCAGAAAAGCTCCAGTATAGAGACTCCCAAGCTCTCCTCGTCCTCTGCCACCGACAAAGGCCAGCTAAGAAAATAGGGATGCTAGCCTGACCTTTCCTAATATCACTGGTGGGAAAAGCACAGAAGCTTGGCTGCAATGCCTTTGAGCACAGAGAGCGACGTTTTGGAGGATCCAGCACCCGACTTCCCTCTTCAGTGGCTTTCATCTGCAAAGCCACATGCTCTGCGTATACTCACTTAGTCAGGAATGAATAAGACTCCAGAACAGTCATTTTTCACCTGCTGCCGCTATGAATCAGTGTTGACAGCCATCAGTGACACCAGTACGAAGCAGTTTAAAATGTAGAAATTTGTTCCAGTACTATAGAACCCATTAAAGGATTTTTGGTATTAATACCACAGAAATCATAGAATTCTTAGATGAGCTGTTTTCATGTTCTCCCGCTCCTTCTATCCTCTCTCTCTCTCTAAAAAGTGACAGATGGAAGGCCCACAGTCAGATGTGATCTTCCCTTGCTCTACTGGTTAAGAGGGACACTGTCACAGTTAACATTTTGTCACTAGAACATTTTGTTTCTCTAAATGCCAAAAAATGTTTTATATATATGAACAAATCTGTCATAAAGTGCTACGAGTTAGCCTGCCAATAAACGAGCACCCAGCCCCTTCACAGTTCCCCTCAAAGGCTGTCCTACTTCATAACTCTCCCCTGTGCTCCTAACTGTGATGCTCCCTGACCCGTGCTGCTCTGGTCTGCTCCTGTGGCTCCCGTGTTAAGCCACGGCCCTGACTAATGCTGACACGGGACTGGAGATGCTTCTCGCTCCCCACTTCCTGTTGGCTGCCCCTCACTGTCGTCCCCATCACAGCTGTTTCGCCCATGTCCAGCCTACTCCCCCATTTCCTGCTTGCTGTCGTTCCTACCTCCTTAGCTGCTTCTCCCTTTCACCCCCACCTCCTCCGTTCCTTGAATCTCTCTTCCTAATTGCTTCCTACTTCACTCAAGCCAATCTATTCTCCTCCAGCGTCCAATCTACTTCCATAGTACCCTTTCTACCTCCACAAAATAACCTACCCTTCACCCCCAACTTCCTGTCTACTTCCTGTCTACTTCCATCTACTTGACTTCCTTCCATCTCTCCCTACTTTATATCACTCTGTTGTCTTTATTTTCTCCAAAGGTCTAACACCTCTTCAACAGGACTTCAGACACACCATTCAACAGCTCTTCAGACACATGGAACCAAAAGTACATGGGGGTCAAAAATAAACCTTGATGCTCTCCAGATGTTGAACTGATTTAATCTTGAGGTGGGCTACTTAATATGAGAAGTAAACTGTACCACTGCCAGCCAAGACCACACCAGAGTGTCACAAGGTCATGTGACCCCAAGGACCACACGGTGATCTCATTCCACCCACCTCACATCTGATCATTACACGCTGTGTAAAGAAATGCTTTCTAAAATTCATTTTAAAATGTTCTCCCACTAATGTCCACTTATGGCCACGAGTTCTAGTATTCAAACTAATATTGAAATACCATTTGGCTGAACAGCATCCAGACCTGTTAGAATCTTATATACCTGGATCATGTCCCCCCTTAATCTCCTTTGTGCGAGGCTGAACAGATTCAGCTCAGCTAACTTCTCCTCATAATACATTCCTCTAAGACCAGGAATCATTCTTGTAGCCCTACGTTGCACCCTTTCCAAGGCAGCAATGTCCTTTTTAAGGTATGGTGACCAAACCTGCACACAATATTCTAGGTGGGGTCTTACGAAGGAATTATATAATCGTAGCATCACCTCCCTTGACTTAAATTCCACACACATAGAGATTGGCCTTTTTAATTGCTTCCCCACACTGGCGAGAGTGGGACATGGAAGCATCAACATACACACAGAGGTCTTTCTCATAATCAGCTACCTTTACTTCAGTGTAACCCATAAAATATCTGTACTTCATATTTCTGCTCCCTGCATGGATTACCTTACATTTATCTACGTTAAATTTCATCTGCCAGGTATCAGCCCAGTCGTTAATTAAATCAAGATCACATTGTAGCCTCTGTGCTGCTAATTTAGTATCTGCTACACCACCCATCTTGGTGTCGTCTGCAAATTTAACCAGTTTACCGTATGTATTGGTATCAATATCATTTATGTAAATTAGGAACAATAATGGTCCTAAAATTGAACCCTGCAGTACCCCACTATGAACGCAGGCCCACTGTGACATTGTGCCTCTAATAACTACTCGAAGCTTCCTGTCAGTTAACCAGTTTTCGATCCAAGCTGCTACAATTCCTAAAATCCCTGCAGCTTTGGAGCTTAAGCAAGAGCCGTTTGTGGGGGACGACATCAAAGGCCTTCTGGAAATCTAAGTAGATCACGGCGTAGGCCTTTTTGTGATCAATTTCTCTTGTAAAATGCAAACTCCACACACATGGAGCCAGACTCACAGCCAGGTCCCAGAGGAGAGACAGTGCCAACTACTGCACAACCACGCCGCCCCTAATCCTTGAATCCAAATGCTCATAAAATACTCACGCATCTGTGCTGTTACAACAATCGATTGCTGCACGTATCACTTTTAGAGGTGAATAAGTACTTGCGTGCCAGTTATGTGCATCCCTGGTAATAATTAGTGTTAACTGATGTCTGTGACGACCTTCTGTGCCATCAAAACAACAGAAAAGACCATTAAACAGCTTCAAAGCTGAGATCAGTGATCGGACTTTGTGACCGTGTTACTACGGACTTTATCCGACTCTTTTCTTCCCCACAGCTAATTAGCGGCCACCCTCTAGCAGAGGTCTGCGTGATATCGCCATCTGCTCGTCCTCATTGCGGAATCGATGGCTGGCTTTTAAATTCGCCTTCATTACAGTAAACCTTGGAGCATCCCAACCAGCCGACCGTAACCATGGACGCTGCAACACTGTCTGATGTCTCCGTCTTCAAGGAGACCAAACACCTGTTTATTGCAGCAGGACTGGAAAAAGAAGTTCACAGCTCACAGATTCTTATTGAAGCACCAGACAGATAGTAGACAATGCGTGACTGAAACCTTACAGTCGTACTGGTATACAGTATGGATTAAGCATTCATATTCTAGCAAGACGTAACCCAGAGACCTTCTCCTGCACTTTAACGGCCAAGCCACCCGTTGCCCTTGAATTTCATCCAGTCAACCTTAAACACACCCTTGGGTAACACGCTGCATTTCAGGGTGCATTAAATGCATGCACAAACATTCCTCGACCCACTGTATACCTTTGAATAAGGAACCTAAAATACCCTGGTAAAACTATCCAAAAGTGCAAATAGGGGAAACCGTTAAGTGCTTTGGTCCGATGCATCAGCCAAGAAACTCAAGTTGACTGACTATCCATTTATCACACTATCTTCCCGCGTGATCTAGTACAGGACCAGGCTATCCCCAGAACATATAAGACAAGGCAGGAAAAACCCAAAGGGGTGTGGGCACATGAACTCAGGCTTTAAACAGGGATGCCCCGATCCACTTTATTGGCCCCGATCGGATCCAATGCATTCAATATTTATAGCTAACGATTCCAAGTCCTGATACGATCTTTCAAGAAATATTTAAAATAGCCATACACATACAGTTGGCGTCTTTGCATCCCTCGGTTGAGTAAAACTTTGCGATTTCGCAGTATGCAGAGGTCTGGAGGGTGGGATGTCACCTCAAGCAAGGGTGCAATGTTCACCTTGTAAATGACTTATGAAAAAATCAAGCTGCAGTTATATCACGTGGCCACCAGGTGATTACTTTGGAAAATAAAGAATACGGCCGCAGGAACGACCAAAGAATGAGCAGCCTTGTTTAAGTCTATATATAGAAAAATAAAGTTTTCTACAAATTAAATCCACAAAGTCTGAATTAGCAATTTTCACAAAACTGCCACTGTGAGAAATAATTAGCATTTATAAGTTTTAACACTGAAGCAGAAAGCAGGCGACAACGGCATTGCTGTAGGGCGCAGTGGTCCAGAGGGTCTAACTGACATGAGCCTATAATGCAGCGTCTCTCCCCTCGCCACCGCCAGCGGAGGAGAGCGTCTGCTCAGGCCAGCAGGTCCTGCTCTCCTCCGCCCCCACGCAGCCATGACACCCCCATGACAGGCCAGACTTCCTCCATAGATGCTTCTATAGATATGGAGCAGGATCTATTACATTTATTTACATCACAATCATCTGAGAGATGTTTTTCTCCAAAGCTACACGAGGATCAGAGAGCAAGATCAGCTAGCATCCCCGCTGCAACTGGGGCTGTGATACCATTACTCTGCTGGCAAAGAGATCCGACTCCACAACCTTCCGGACATGTGCACACATCCCTGGCCCTCTCTGCCAGTTACTGCCTCAAGCAGTATACACACATCCTCAGAGAGCAGGGCCGTGACAATGCAGGCTTATAATGTTGTGTGAGCTCAGTGAACGACAACATACCTTTAAACTTAAAGGCTATTGCGGTCTAGTGGGCAGGGAGACTGTCTTAGCTGACCATAAACCGGAGAGGACTACAAGGAAAACATCAATCTGCCTAATTTACTGCCTTCACTTCCTGCGCTGCTTTAAGTGACATGGCTCCACGCTGACTCCGGAGGTTGCGTCATGTGACTGCAGGCCACCACCCGCCACACAGGCCGGTGCAACTCCATCACTTCTGACCTTTGAGGGATGGTCCAACACCTCACCATAAAACGCAGATGAACGGAACAGAGAGCCGGGAAGCCGGTGCAGTTTTATTGGTGCCACGGTTCTGGGTTGCTATGTCAGAAGAGAGATGGTGCACCTTTAATTAAACAGCTTTCACTGATCTGGGGGCGGGACGCTGCATTGTTTATAATTAACAAGACCTTTCACACCGTGGGGGGGGACCGGGCACAAGAAGCGTGCCAACCTCGTCAGCCTCGGAGATCCAATAGACCATAACGCCATGACGACCATGGAGCTGGCCGGCACCCTGCCCTCATTTTGGCTGGTGGGGTGGGGGGGCTGCCGTCTGTCACGCGTCGCCTTCAGCCAGCTCTGAAACGCTGTGACGGGTTCACGTCCTGCCTGTGAGAGCGTGTGCGAATGGAGACACTCAACAGCGGCACTGGGCTCGAAACGCTGGCTCTATTACGTTCACATGTAGAGGTGATGTCGCTCTCATTTAACCGTTACAACCATGACACTCGGCCAGGTGAGTCGCCAACTCTTCCGAGAGTTTCTCAAAACATTTGCATTGCGAAATTAAAACTGTAGAGTCTGAAGGGAGTGACAGATTAGCCCAAAAACATTTAAATGCATTTCTCAGCTGCAAGGTATTTATGACACAGACTGAGAAGAACACGGTCCATATGGCCTCACTCACTCAATTAAAAAAAAACCGGCCTCACAAGATTCAGGCAGGAGAACCTTATGAATAAGCCCAGATAAGGTTTATCCAGGGTTATCTACCTTTATCCACATCACAACATGCAGTTCACATTCTACACACACACACATACCATACCATTCATCCCCACTGCGTCATAAAAAGCAGGACGAAGGTGTGAATCTCCACACGTCAGAAAGCGTCGACTTAAATTCACTCAGGAGAAGTTTGCTCTGTGCGCAGAGTAACGTAACGTGCCATTTTACAAAAAATTTAACAGCGTCAACGGTTATTATTTGAGTCGCTTTATTCTGCAGATTTCTGAGAAACTTACACCTGAGGACAAAAACACGGTAAATCCGAGTGACGTTTTGTGTATCGTATCTAGTATTGAAAGGATTGTCCTTTGGTTACATCAAATGAGAGAAAGGAGGGACAGAAAAATGGGGGCAGTCACAGCAGAGTCTCTGACCCTCACACCACCGCTACCAAGATCAATCCAATAAAGCTTCACCACATAGGATCCTATAGGGGGCGCTACTGAGCGGGCCACCAAATTGAAGGAAGAGGTGCATCCTGATTGCCAACAGGTCCCAGTCACAGCACCGCTGAGCTCCACCTGACCCCTGAACTCAGTCCCAGAAATAAACACTCTCCTCAGGTCGGAATGCGGCGGCGCGGGGGGCGCCGCGGCGCCGCGGGCCGGGGGGGGGCGGCGGGGGGGGGGGGGGGCCGGGGCGGGCGGGCGAGGGGGGGGGAGGGGGGGGGGGGACGGGCCGCCGCGC
>JAODKC010000064.1:19801712-19812728 GCA_026777985.1 Mormyrops attenuatus
AGCATCAACATACACACTGAGGTCTTTCTCATAATCAGCTACCTTTATTTCAGTGGAGCCCATAAAATATCTGTACTATTTCTGCTCCCTGCATGGATTACCTTACATTTATCTATGTATGGTAAATTTCATCTGCCAGGTATCCGCCCAGTCGCTAATTAAATCAAGATCCCGTTGTAGCCTCCGTGCTGCTAGATCAGTATCTGCTACACCACCCACCTAGGTGTCGTCTGCAAATTTAACCAGTTTACTGTATGTATTGGTGTAAATATCATTAATGTAAATGAGGAGCAATAGTGGTCCTAATATTGAACCCTGCGGTACCCCACTATGAATGCGGGCCCACTGTGACATTGTGCCTCTAATAACTACTTGTAACAGTTTTATTACCTTGTAAAACCACACCAGAGTATCACAAGGTCATGTGACCCCAAGGACCACACGGTGATCTCATACCACCCACCTCACATCTGATCATTACACGCTGTGTAAAGAAGTGCTTTCTCAAATTCATTTAACAATGTTCTCCCACTAATGTCCACTTATGGCCACGATAAGAACATTATCCTATTACATATGTCAGTATATGCCTTAGTATGCACATACATGTTAAGGGGAAACATGTAGTGCAATATATTGAGACCTCTTCATTGTTATCATTCTTACTGGTGGACACCAAATTTTATTATGGCACAGGAAAGAGTAGCAATGCTGTGGTCCCTATAGATTCATAGGAATCAGACATGTTAATGATGCAGTATGTCAGTATATACGGATTTCTGAGCCTAGCCATTGTACATGACGGGACGATTACAGACCAAAAACATGTTGATGGATTCCAAAAAGCAATCATTTGTTTTAAGGTTCTAAACATAGATTAAAATGATTTTATTTCAGATATATTGCTCAGAAATCCAGAAATTTGTGAATAGCGTCTATGCAGCATAAACTGACATCTCAATAGTATGCTAGAGGTTTATAATTTCTAAAAAACAAAAAAAACAAGGATCACATTTTGAAAACACTAGTAGACATTTTGTGCTCTAGTAATAGGTATTTATGGCAAAATATTTTTTCATCACCTATTCTAATGAGTGTCAGTCAAAGGGTTAATCTGCCATATGAATTGTTCTTCAAAGATCTTAAAAAAAGTTAATTCTATGTAAATGTGGGTGAATGGGATAGAGACAACAGTTTTGCATTATAATTAAATTCCTGATTATGTAGATTATCCTAGAAACAATTAATGGTGGGCACTCCACAAGGGGCGGAGTTGGGTGGCTATATAACCCAGAATACCAATAGCAGGTGGTTGTGTGAATTTCCCTTAATTTCACAAAACTGCTCATGCACTCCAGAGCGCTGAGCGGGTAGCTGTGCTCTGCCGCGCTGCTCTAGTTTCCCAGGCAACCAGCACCCACCATCCCACAAGCCATGGGGGCAGTCCCAATGGTGCACTGGAGAGAGGACTTCCCATTGTACAACATATGTGTGTTAACCATAAGCATTCACACGCTCCACTTTAGATGGTCACCAGTTGCTCAAAGCTCCCTCCATCTCCCGGATCACTATCTGTTGGTTTGCTAAACCAGAGCTTGACATCATTCATCCCACAGAAAATGAGGCTTACAAAATCAAATTCAACTAGACTCCAAGACACATAATCTGATAGATGGATCTGTTTACAAATTGATCGTGTCTAGAGCACGGGTTCCGTCTATCAAACAAACAACGTAGCCACTAGAACCTTACCTCTCTCTGACCAGCTCTCTGGGGAAATCAAAAGGTTGTGGCTTTGACAGGATTTACAGGGAACATAGTGGGAAGTTTGTTTTATTCCCAGAAGCAGCATCTCCCCAAGACCACTCGATTTCTCTATTTTCTGTTCAGTTCTGTTCATACACAGACAAATTGTTCATCTCTGCTAACTTGGGGCCCACATTTATGTCAACTTACAAAATGATAACAATGTATTATAATGAAAAAATCCATCTATCCATCCATCCATCCATCCATCCATCCATCGGGTTACAAGATATTGCCATAGAATGGTTACCAATTAGGTGAGTGTCCTGCTACAGGGTTATAGGAAAAATGTATTTCTCTTCTTAGTTTTTAATTAAGATTTTATATATTAAGTTCATATTTTTGGCTCAAATATCTTCAGAAAAAAGACTTTCTTGTATTCAATTTTTTCTATGTAGAACACTACAGTAAATCTCAAATGCCCTATAAAAGAAGATAACATTTATTTTAAATGACTGTCTTTATCAAAACTGCGATAGACTACGATTGTGGCGGCAGGGTGTACATATTCAGTACAATTTCATCTGGTCATGGTATCGTTTACTTCCCAAAATAGTGCCTAATACCTCTGCGTTTTGCAGACTGTTTCAAATGGTTTCTCTTAACAAAACACTGATTCAGGAAACATGCAGATTCTCAGATCAATTATTGGAGAAGAGAGTTTAGTTTTCGAGAGACACCATCCATTTAGAGAATGGTCTCTTAAAGGAGAAAAAAAAATCACTAAAATGTATCGTTTCATTTCTTCTCCCATCTCCTCATTCTCTCCCTGAGTCACGCTCCCATATCCAACAGATCTCCCCTCTTTGTCAGCTTCATGGAGAGGACTCTGACCTTTCTCCAGCAACTCCCCCTCAAGCCATCAAACTCTGCCTGTCCATGCAGGAGGTGTGTGTTTGTGTGCCTCTGTGTGTGTCTGTGTGTGTGCGTGTGCGCGCGTGCCCGCGCAGGGTATGTGAACAGCAAATTCAAGGTCCTAAAAATGATATATAAAGAAGAGACGCATGTTGGCTACCTTCCTCCCTCATCCATCAAAGCCACATGCCCACCCAACAGAAGAAAGCCCAGCCCCTCTGCGGCCAACATGACACCCCCCACTCTCTTCTGTAATGAAGGTCCAGCGAACGAGCCAACTTGAACAATCTGAACCAGTCTGAGCATGAGATTTCCATAGCTGGAGGAGTGGAACCAAGACCCTCCTTCCCTTTCTCTGTGCCATTTCTAGATTTATGGACTTTTCCTCAACTTGTTCGCTCCATTCCTCATTTAACTAGGTGGACAGCAACTCATAGGGATGATTGTAGGAAACTGAGATGATAAATACTGTAAAGCGAGACCCTGGGCAGGTCCAGCTGAAGTATCGGATGAGGAGAAGCAATGGAGACAGGTAACGAGGGGGCTACGAAGGTGGCTGCCATGATGGGGAAGGAGCTGACCTCATTTCAGCGTGGGAGCTGAGCAGGACAGATAGCGGGAGACTGGCCGATGGATCACGTCACAGCCGTCGTGGGCGGAGGAAGGAGTAGATCATGGCTGCAGGACCGGAGTATCTGTTTTCTTGTGAATCTGCTACCTCCAGGGCTTTACCTCCAGATTTTCCCACAGTGATTCTGCCTCCACTGTCTTTCTCTGCATCGTCCATAAGGTTCATCAGGGATGGAGACCAACAACCTTGTCTCTATAAACAAATAACTGCCTACAATATCACAGCACCAATGATCTGTTTTCCAAGAAGCTTTTCTTTGAAACGGACTTTGAATTTCTCTCCAGCTGGATATTGTGGAGTTTAGGGGTTACAGAGCGGGGTGCCTTCTGGGATGTGATCTGGCAAATCCAGGGTGTGGGACTGTGTCACCTGCTGCCCAGATCTGTACAGGAATAACAGAACTAATACAGCCACAGGTTCAGAAATCTACAGGTCTGTTTCTGGACTTTAAGAGGTTAGGAACATTGCAATTCCCTCAACCTCTTACCTGCTACATCAAAAACATACAAGCATGATTTGAATCAAGGGAAGTTATATACAGTGTACAGGCGTGATTAATATTTAGCTACACAATCAATTACTATTATCAAAAACACAACCAATCTTATTCCAGATGACAACTAATCTTTACCACTGACTGACAGTATGTCATCTATATGGCATCACTTAAAAATAAACCATGTTTGCATACCCGCCACCACTCTTTGGGTCATTGGTAACAATCCTAACATCTACTATAAGCTGCAGTCAGCATCATCAATCCTGTGTGTGTAGCTGTGCGTTCAGCACCGCGGACAGCAGCCTGCCTCGCAGCGATCAAGCTCCACGGCCGCTGCACATTAAGGACATTCTCCGCTGCTGTGTACCGCCTTGTTTCTGTAGGGGATTTAAAGGACGCTGAGGACTCCATTCAGTGCTAAAACTCTTCATTTATCCAGCCCCACAGAGGGTACCCTCCTGTCCTGTCCTGCTTTTGCTCTTTGGATGCAGGATCCCCACTGGACTCTCTCATGCCAGGGATGTCACATTAATGCCAATTTGCCAGTGACAATAAAAGGCTGGTCGGAGGTCGAGCGCCTCCTTCTGGTCTCATTGAGTAGAAGGTGCTCTGACATTGCAGTAGTCCATCTGTAAGCCATGGCCCCCTTACCTGTATACCACTTCTGTAGCTCAGTCAGGCTGGGGGGCAATTTGTGTTTATTTTCGCTTGCTTTGTTCATGTTAACTTGTTTATGTATGAATGGATACGGCTTACAATACATATTACACTAAACATTCAGGTTTACTATTAACAACATCTATGTTTTAGAAAGGTTATAACATCTGAACACTGGTACAACTGGCACGCCCAGATGGCTCTAGTAAAAATTTCACGCATGCAAGTAATTAGCAACAATGTTGCATTTTCAGCTGGCTTTTCTACACGGCTCGGTTAATTTCCCCATATAATGAAGTTGTTTGTTCGACGTCCTCATGCTCATTGTCTGTCTCTTTTCCTTAGTACTGTCTGTTAGCCTCTCATCCTCACATACACCTACTCTTCTGTGATCAGCTGTGGGAGGACAGGTAAGCAGACCAGTCACAAATACAGGGCACTGAAGAGGACTGTTAGTTTTTAACCAAAGCTTCTGGATTCATTTACATGCATTACAATAGAAACAACTAAGTATAATAGAAAGTGTCAGATTTCTCTTTAAAAGTGATGAATTTAGATGCTCGACATCTATTGCAAAGAATATGTTACAATCCATGTATGAATAATTAAATGTATATAACCATTTTCCTACCACACTATCTATCAGTACCAATGTAAACCATCTTTGTCGACATCCGTAATGAGTATTGTAGAGTATGAATCGTGCTGAAGAGTCACATTAAAGATGAAACATCTTACCGCTTCTCTCATAAATACTTCATAAATAAATATGAATTGAGTAGAGGACCCAAAACATCTATAGTATAGATGAAGAAAAATCTCTGGAGTTCAACAAGGATAGTGTCAATGTATGGTGTAGACTGGTCAAAAAACACTGCACAAGAGACCAGAATAAGCCTCCGGATGATGACGCTCACCCAAAATTTGAGCCACTAACACGTAATTCTGCAGTGAAACCTTGAAAGGTTTTAGTCTCCTGTAAACACCACCAGTTATATTATCCACTTGGTAGAGACACAATCTAAAGATATCAATAAAACATTAATGTGCCTTTCCTCTTATAATAACTAGATTTATTATAGGACATTATCCTTCATTTGTGTAGCTGTAGGTGTGTCGAACCCCTTCTGCTACCATGAGACTGAAAACAGCTCCTCTTCCTGGCTCCTCACGTCAGCTTAACAAAGGTGTCAGATGATAGAGAGATTTTAGATACAGTGACTCCTTCTGGGTTTCATGTGTGGAGTTTGCATGTTCTCTCTCTGTCATTTCCTCTGGGGACTCTGGTTTCCCCCCCACATTCCAAAAACAAGCCAAAGCTGACTGGAGTTGCCAAATTGTCCATAGGTGTGCTTGGGTGAGTGAGTGGTGTGTGAGTGTGCCATGCGATGGGTTGGCGCCCCATCCTGGGTTGTTCCCTTACACTCCTAAGCTCCGGATCCCCCATGACCTTGAATAGAACAAGCAGTTACAGAACATGGATGGATGGATGGACCAGGAAGAACTACACGGACTGTGACTGGGGACAAACCTAAGCGAACAAAAGGAGCAGATCAGTATGACCAGAAACACCCGCTGGCCAAACAGGGAATAACGACACACGGCATTGACACTGGGAGAATACTAGGACAGGAACTAGACCAAAAACACTAGGAAAGACCAGCAACATGTGCTGGTCATCATGGGAGAGCAGGGAGCAGGACAGAATGGGGCAGGACATGGACTGATCCTGACAACAGACCCTGTGAGTATGAAGAAATATAGTTATTCATGGATGCGTTTGCTTTGGACCTCCTTGATAGCTACGCTACAAGCACAATAAGCAAACTAAGTTTTATATTTGAATAATTTTGTATTTCTCATGTCTGCAGAGTTAGGTCTATTTTTTCTGTGTTAGCTTAATCTGAGGGTTTGAGAGGTGCAGGCATGTTTGTATGACCAGTCAAAGTTTTGAATTGCATCACCTTACAAACCCAAATGCCAGTGGGGTGGGGCACAGCTGAAAAGCTCTGGTGCTTTTTCTACTGAGGATGGGGCACCTTTAATGCAGCTCCAATAAAAATTATTCTATATTATCAACAACTATTAGTGATCTCATGTCTTCGGCTATTTAAAAAAAGAACATTTTATGTGACTGCTGCAAATTGCCTCGGTGAATTAAAAGCCATTAAAAACAGTACAGAGCATCATT
This sequence comes from Mormyrops attenuatus, assembly GCA_026777985.1. Taxonomy (NCBI): domain Eukaryota; kingdom Metazoa; phylum Chordata; class Actinopteri; order Osteoglossiformes; family Mormyridae; genus Mormyrops; species Mormyrops attenuatus. The sequence goes on from JAODKC010000064.1 coordinate 19,808,352, forward strand.
ATGTAAAATCCTCGTTATCTTCATAAGCATTTGAGACCAGTAGCAATTCTCCATAAGCAGAATTAAATGGTCACAACTTACAAATGATCAACGCTGTCTTACGTTTCTCCCTGGGGTGCATCTTCACAGTGATTTAAATACAGAAAAGGGGAATGCTTATACTGAACTGCGCTAAAGAAACAAAGAAAGTGTTTTAATATACAGCCAGGCTAGCTGCTGGGTGTCGATAGCAGCGTCTGAAATGTCGATAAGGGATTCATGAGAGAAGCATGTCATGTGATCTTTATTTCCTCCTGAAAATTTCATTTACACATTTATACAGCCTATACAACGAAAAACCCTGTCCTGTAGTTAGCAGAAAAGACACCAGCAAATCACATTTTACATTTAAAAAGACAAATGGGAACAGAAAAGCACAGATGTTGACCTACCCATACATGGTTTCATTGACTGATCAGAAAAATAAAATGAAATGAAAACATTTAAGCCAAGAAAATGTCCCCAGATTAAAAATGCACCAGTTTCAGTTGGCAGGACAGGATAACCCACTGTGTGTCTGCCCGTCAGACCGGCGTTCCACATAGCCGCCCAGATGCCTCTCCGCTCCTGCTGGAAGTTTCCTTTTGCTAGCCTACCCCCCTTATCGCCTTACTGGGCCCCTATCTCCAGTCGTTAAGATCTGAAACTTCATTAGCAAACTGTGCCTTCAAAATCACTGTGCAGTGCTGAACAAAGCAGAAAGCTTTTATGTTTAATTAATCATAAATGAATAAGATCAAAATCAGTCTGAACAGCTGAAGCACAAAAGCAAACCCTATTAAAGGTCTCTTGAGTAAATTAGAAAATATTGAACTACAAAGACATGAGCACAATTCATTATGCTCCTACCATTTCAAATAAATAATGCTGCAGGTGCATCTAAGTAACTTGTACGATCAACCATTATGCTTCTCTGTATTTTGTTAGAACAATGTTATCAGCGTTTAATGGGGATTTTAAAGAACTCTCCTTTCATGATTGTGCTTGACAGTTTACAATTTGCTGTGAGAATGGGGAGTAAGTAAGTAAGTAAGTAAGTAAGTAAGCAAGTAAAGTTTATTTTTAAAGCACTTTTCACAGACACAAAGTCACAAAGCGCTGTACAAAAAACGATAAGAAAATAAATATAAGATAAAAGCAACACAATTGCATAAAATAGAATGAAATCAGAACAATTAATAACAAGAAACAGAACCAAAGGCCTGGTTGAATAAATAGGTTTTCAGCTGTGTTTTGAAAAGGTCTAAATAAGCAGCAGATCGAAGTTGTAGTGGAAGCTCATTCCAAAGCTTCGGTGCAACAGACTGAAAAGCTATGTCTCCCCGAGTCTTTAGTCTCATGCGGGGAGTAACTAACAGGTTCTGAGCCTGGGAGCGAAGAGCACGAGCAGCTGTATATTTACGGAGAAGCCAGGAGCCTGTCCATTTAGCGCTCTATGTGTAATAACCAAGATTTTAAAGCGAATCCTAAAATCTATTGGGAGCCAATGTAATGAATGTATAATAGGGGTAATGTGGGCCTGCTTTCTGGAGCGTGTTAGTAACCTGGCGGCAACATTTTGTAAACGCATAAGAGACGATTTATCCAAACCTGTGAACAAAGCATTACAGTAATCTAAGCGCGATGAAACAAATCCATGGACAATTTTCTCCAGCTCAGCTGATGAGACCAACGGACATAACTTAGTAATATTCCTCAGATGAAAAAAAACAGGAGCGTGAAACTGACTTTACGTGCAAATCAAATCCCAGAGAGGAATTAAATATTACACCAAGATTACGAACCTTGGACTTGGCAGAAGTACAAATAGTAGAAATCGACTCACTGATCTTTGAGTGTAAATCAGGAGGAGCTACAGTCATTGTCTCAGTTTTGCTAGAGTTTAAATAAAGGTAGTTATTAGAAAGCCAGTAAAATGGTTTGGCATGTGGATCTGGTGACTGATGAGCAGGGCTGGTCAATTATATTGCCGACAGTGGTGGCCGCCTAGGGCGCTAACTTCTGGGGGGGGTGCCAACTTGCCAGCCAATTTTACTTTGCTTCCGACAGGGGGCACCAGCGGTGATGCTCGCTTAGGGCGCCAACCAGCAGCACAATCGGTGGGGGGGGCGCTTGGTAAAATTTGCCGACCTGGGGAGAGGGGCTTCTTGGTAAATTGTTTTTTGTAATGTAAATTGCTGACATTTTGTGTTATCGTTTGTAATTAAAAGTGGCACTCCACTACTGGCACCAACTTCTGAGGGGGCACCAACTTAGCCAGTCTGTTTCACTTTGTCTCTGACAATGACCGCCTTACTGTCACTATGAAATCAGCCGGCTAAGTGGGCACCCCTATGGGCTCTCGCACCCTCTGCAAGGCTGGCACAGTACACCTAGGCCATGTGGGCCACCAGCTTCTGAGGCAGCGCTGACTTAACAGCCGGCGGTGCTGGCTTAGGTTGCCACATGGGGTAGAATCATGGCTGGACTGAGATTAAAGCCCCTGGGCTTTGAGGCTCCCAAGAATAATTCTTGTTGACCCAAAAACCCATCGGCCCAGTGCTGGACCGGCCCTGTTCATGACAGATTTCTTTGTAGAATCAAATGGGACCAAGACAGACCTGCATTAACTCACACAAGTAAACAGAGATGAGATTAAAGCAAAACTACAGGACCATAACAAATAATTTACTAAAGATTGAAATGAACATTTTGGGGTTCTACAATTGTTTCCAGATTTCCCAAAACAAAACAGAATGCACCAATCTATGCATATTAATCACCCTATGCCATAACACTACCCCATCACACATGCGCAAGCTTTGTGAATTCCAGGAGGCTGCCAGAAGACCCTGTGATTTCCACGACAGAGGTAAAATGTACAAGATTCAACATGGAGACATACTGACTGTCAATCCTTGCCGTCTCGTCTCCATCGTATGTTCTGCCTGTTGTTCATTCAGTCCACTCACACGAAAAAACTTCTTGTAAGCTACACATTTATACTGTGCCTGTACTGTTATTTTCTGTTATTCATTTTTTGGTAGGCACTGTTGAGTGTTGCTTAATTTCATATTTATTTCCTTGTGTATATCTGACACTATGGTTTTCAGGAAGCGCACAAGTAACAATCACAGTGTACCATGGAAACATGAGAATAAAACACCCTCGAGCAGTGTCACAGAGGCAGTTACGGTCCAGGCCAGCAGGGAACCAGATTCTGCCATAGACAGCCTCGTATTTGTCTCTGTCACTTGGTGGTTGAAGATAACTGGGGTGAGTTTCTCGAAGACTTCTTAACGCCACGTCGTTCGTTAGTTCTATCTTTTAACACAGAACTTACGAACGACGTAGCGTTAAGAAGGCTTCGGGAAACTCACCCCTGGGCAGTATGTCCAACCCATTATTTCTCTTTATTCAATGAATACCAAACACCTCCCTCCTGCCACACATTCTGAATCGTGGGATGTCGATCAACCACAGGGGGGCCATTTGTGACTTCAATGTTGAGCAAAAGATTTGAAAGTAAAAGTCCATCGAGCTACAAAGACAGCAGGAGTATAGAGGTAGAAGGACGCGATTACAAATCGCTTCATTATTAGCCGTTACTTAAGAGTGCAATATTTGCCTCCGTGCATTTTAGTTCAGTCCCTCTTTGTTCTGGTTAATCTCAGTCACAATGAGGATTGTGGCCTGTCGGTTTGATGAGGTAGTGTGGTTCTGGCTGAAGTCTTGGAGACCAGTAAGTGACAGAAGTTGGTGACGTGCAGAGATTTGTTCTCACAAGTGTAATAAACACTGGCACAGTGTCAGAAGCCATTGGCAGAGACTTACAGACTCCGAACATATTTAAGAAGAAGTTCAATTCTAAATTGTTCCTGCATACCGATCATCTTTGGTTATCAAAAGGAAAACAAAAGCTGAGATGAGGAATCCCTAAAATGCCATTGAAGGGGTTCCGTCACATTTTAATAATCCCCATCACTGCAGAACCATTTCACACAGTAGGAATCAGTATAGATCATCTTCCAGTGCCTGCTGTGGCACGATTAAAGGCTGTCTTTCTGAAGAGACCTGGAGCAAAACCAGGACTCAGCGCCTGACAGTTGGAAAGGTCAGGTGTCTGTCTGCAACTGTGTGTGTCATACAAGATACCCATGTAGAGAAACTGAAGAGCAGGGGCAGAGAACGGGACACAGCCCGGCTCAGGATTTACACGGGCTATATACTGCTAGCAGGCAAGAGTTCCAGTTCCAGTCTGCCCATGCCACCCAACTCTAGATCCATCCTGGAATGGAAAGTGAAGAAATGTGTATCAACTGGCAGGTGGTGGTGGTGGTGGTGGGGGGGGGGGGGGGG
>JAODKC010000064.1:19821252-19837570 GCA_026777985.1 Mormyrops attenuatus
CACCCGGCGGCCGCCGGCTCTGGCGGGCGGGGCCGCCTGCGCCACGCGGACCGGGGGGCGGGGGGGCCCGCGGAACGGGCCCTGGTGGGGGGGGCGACAGGAGACAGCATGCACAGGAAGGAGGGGCGACCAGATGCAGCGAGCACAGGAGGGAAAGGTGGCCTGAGGCGGTGGGCACAGGATGGAGGGGCAATGGGCAGAGGAGGGAGGGGTAATGGGCATAGGAGGGAGGGGTAATGGGCCCAGGAGGGAGGAGTAATGGGCACAGGAGGGCGGGCCTGCTAGAGGCTACAGGAACAGGAAGGAGGGGTAGCTAGAGACAAGTGGCACAGGGAGGGAGGGCCGTGTGCGCGCGCGCGCACACACACACACACACACACACACACACACGTTGGCACATCTGTCTAAATGGGGACCTTCCATTCATTTCTATGGGAAAAACCCTAATCCCAGTCATGACAGCCTTAACCCCAACCGAGCCCTAACCTTAACCATAAGTGGTCTTTTGATTGCACATTTTGATCACACATTTTTTTTTAATAAAATTAGGTTTAGTCTTGTGAGGACTGGCCTCTGGTCCTCAGAAGGTGTCCTTTGGTCCTCACAAGTATAGCAAAACCAGGGCACACATGCACACACACACACACACACCTCCAGCCCTGTACTCCAAACCAGTCCTCTAACATACATCTCCTAACTGCCACATAGGCCTGAAAGCAGGGGATACCGTGGACAGGACACCGGTCCATCACAGCCCACATACACACACACCCACAAACAGTTCCTACATAAACGATGCAGCATAAATCATGAATATCTCTTCGTTCAGGGGGATATGATGTTATGTGACTCACATCCCAGAAGGTAAAAATGATGCCCATAACAAAATAAACCAAACAGCAATAATCCACATGGTTCTCGTGCAGCTTGGAATTAAAACAGGATAATCTGAAGGATAAACTCACTATTAAACTATTAAAAGAGCAAACGTCAGGAAATGGAACCCTTTTTCACCTTTATGTCATTCCAGCTGTCTTCAGCAGACTGAAGGCATTGATATTTAAAGTAAAGGGCAGACATGCCAGCAAACACTCTTTTAAGTCTAAAATTCACAGCTCATCCCCATTAGCTCGCATCCATATTTATAGAGATAATCTCGTCCAACTGAACTACTTTTTATTTTCCCTCATTGAAGTTTCTTGGTTTTTTTTAAAATCATCTGCAGAAATCACTGAAAATCACTGCGAAGTTCTCTGTAATTAAAATAATCAGTTGATTGATTTTAATCCGCATGTATCTCTTTACATAAGGTAACACCTGATCTCCTCTCTGGGCTCCACATTGGCCTGCTTTTCCCTTTGTGACCCTCCTGCTGCTCTAGCTAAAGCTGTGTGTGTGTGTGTGTGTGTGTGTGTTCTTCCTACCTCAGCATACCCAAAAGGAAGGACAATCGCAGGGAATACTTGTGTGCAATATTATCAATCTTCTTTTCCTTTTTGGGAATTAAAGTCTGCATAGTCAGCCGTGTGTGTGTGTGTGTGTGTGTATGTGCGTTTATATATTACAAAAAAACAATGCAGACAGGCATTGCATCTGCTAAATGAATGCAATGTCATGCCTTAGAGGAAGTGCCCTGTTCCCTCGCCACTGTTTCAGCACTCGCCATGGAGGGTGTAAGGAAATGGCTTTGTCACTGTGGGCAAACCACAGTCACGTGTCCCTTGATGGAGCCAGGGGCAGCTGCAGCGGCCAGGGGGGAGCACAATAGTGTTTGGGGGGAGACAGGAGGTGCACTGCGTCAAAGACAGCGGGGATGATCATACACAGGGCTAGGATCTCACTACACAAGCAGCAGCTCACAGGAATCCAGAGGGACTGCAAAACGGTGACAAGACGTGAGAAAGTGTCACCTACAAACAGAGGTGAAGATCTGATGCACAGCTGGCTGGCTGAAGACACCCTGTCCCCCAAAAACCCCACAGCTAAAACCACATTACTCCGTTACCTATTACACTACACACAGAATACATAAACTGCTCACCGTTGCCACCCTGTGGCCTTCAGAGATAAGCTCACCAGCAGGCCCATCTCCGTCTGACGCATTTCGAGGCAACAAGCTTTACAAATACATATGACTGCGTCAATCTATCAAAAAGGGAAATCGGTCACGCCTCCCCGCATGATTCCTGGTGCCCTTGTCGTACCGTTTTCCGTAGCAGCAATTTATCATAGAGGGTGCGGATCACTTGTTGCTAGGCGCGCTGGAGAGTGTGTGGTTGCTAGGCAACCAGAAGCAGGAGGTGGATAATGGAAACTGACGCAGACTGCATCTTGGAGGCATTCAGTAGTGGCCAGTGGTGAGAAGTTGGGTCACAGGTCTCCACTGGGTGCAGCTTCGCCCCCACGACAAGTTTTAAAATGCCTCGTGTATTTCTGCCTATCCCAAATGAAACCAGAAACAGGGACTGTGGCCGTTCCACATACCACACAACAATGACCTGCTTTGCTGCGTAATTACCCGAGTATTTCTACAATAAACAGCAATATTTTGGACCATGAGACATGAAGTCAGGAAACGCAGCACTACACTGACTAACCTGCACGTTTCCCAGTCATGTGACTCACCCAACACTCATACACAAGTGTTTTCTTTTCTATCATTTTATACTATAATAACCACCAGGAAAAAATCTGAGGCCCCCTAAACTTGATGGCCTGGGCCACAGGTTAGCCTGTGCATAAACGTGAATTTGCCATCTTGCTCATTGGACTTTCTCCGAGCCCCTGGCGCCCCCTGGAGGATGGGCTCCCCCTTTGAGTCTGTTTCCACCCATGGTTGCTTCCTTCTAGGGAATTTTTCCTTGCCTCTGGCTTGCTCACTGGGAGCTTTGGGCAGGGATAATGTAAAGCGCTTTGAGACAAAGTAATATAAAAATGTGTTATACAAAATAAATTGAATTGAATTGAATAAGTATGGCCTTGGTCATACCACATCTTGTTCCAAATACCCATATACGCAGAGGTAAATAGAGAAGGGAATCATTAGTAAATATTCACAGTTCTTTCGCGTGCTCGTTAGCCTAGAGCAGTCACAGTGATTTTCTCATCTCAAAACACCCTCCAGTTGCAAATCGAAATGTGGGAATGTCTCAGGGAGCCGCTAGGGGACTTTTGGGATGGTTGCAGGTGTCACAGAGCCTTTCACTCACCTTTCTGTCTGCAGGCAGCAGCATTTGGCTAGCAGTGCGTGGGGGGTGAATTCCTGGCCAACACAGAACAGCCGGAGATTATACACTGCGACTCCGCCCATCGGACCCGAGCCTAAGTAAGCGAGTGCATGCCAGAACAGCAGTAACTCAGAATGTGAAACTGATACCGGATTGCCATATCCTGTGACACACATCTCACACCACCATTTGGGTTAAGCAATATCAGCTTCATCTCTTGTTGAATCAAATAGAGAAAGATGGAGGTAGATAGAGGGAGAATGGGAGCTAGAAAGCTTGAGATCTGCACGTCCGGCTGCAGCACAGGTCCGTTCGGCACGCCGGCAGTGGTGTTTCTGTTGCTCGATCACATAAAAACCATCACTCTACGCTGGGGGAAGCCAAGACTAGATTGCAATTCTGCAATTCCTGTATACATTGTTCATCTATTTGTAAATTTCTGATTATAGTCACTAGCAATCTGTATATTATGCTCACAGTATATGCATCTGTAAATATTACCCTTACTTTCTCCCTGCACATATCCCATTTAAGTGCACTTATAACTTATATCTTTATCCTGCACTTACTGCTTATTGCACTCCTGGTTAGACCTAAACTGCATTTCGTTGCCTTCTACTTGTACATGTGTAATGACAATAAAGTTGAATCTAATCTAATCTAGATTGACATGCACTGAGGTTTACGTTTTTGTTCATTTACTGTATGAGAAACCCAGTTATGGGCTTTTTGTATTGTGACAGATGTGACATGGGGGGTGGGGAGGGGGGATCTTATTATTGCTAAAGTCTATTTTTGGGATTACAGACTGCCTGAGAGTGACAGACAGGAAAAAGGGAGGCTCAGACGTGATGTCAGAGACAGAGCCGGGGAGAGAGGGCTTTATCTTAGTGTCAGACAAATTAAAGACCGCGCAAAAACCGCCAAGAGCAGTCGCTACTGTGGTCCTCCTGCATCTATCATTCCGGACAATATAACAGCCAGATGAATGAGTTTGGCACTTTAAATAAGACAAAGGTACGGTAAAAAGAGCAAGACAAAGGAGTTGTCAGATCACAAAAGAGTACGCATTCGTCACTGCCCTCATCAGCCTTTCCTGTAATAAAACACTACACAGGTCTTTATTCCTTTGGATGTGCTCAATATAGCACACAAAGCAAGCCAAGTCCAAGAAAAAAAAACACACCAAACTGAACTCATCTTTGCATGACTGAATGATGTACAATGATACAATGAACATATGGCAAGCAGGCACTCGGTGAGTACATTAATGACTGGCCCAGCCCTTCAGAAGTGGAAGAAATGATTACAAGTTCAGAATATGCCATTGGCAACCTGTGAAAGGAACAAATAAAGACTCCGAGGTTAGAATGAGCTGTTGATCCACGTCCATTTACCAGACGCCCTCTCCACCTTCAAGAAACACCTCACGACCCATCAGTTCCATGGATTCCTAGCCTGATGCCTCTTCATGTTCCTGGAATGTTCATATGTTGCACTTCTGGTCCTTGAATTAGGTTCTTGCTTTGTTAGAAGTTGTTGAGTAGCTCCTGCTCCTATCCTGCTTGCACTTGTACCTGGGCATTCACTGGAAGCTCAGCCTAGTCGCACCTATACTACCATTTTTTGCACACGCTGAGATTTTCTACATTTGCATGTTACTCACTTAACATTTACTAAAAATGCACTCAATATTCTTTGCCAACAAATGAATTTACAGTATGTTCACCATTTGAGTACCTTTATTAGCAAGAAAATGTCATATCTTTGATTCATCAAAGTAACCTCCTCTAGCAGTTATAACGGAAGAGAAAATTCAAGGCATTCTTTCGACAAGGGACGTTAAATATTGCAGTTTCACAGGATGAATCAGATAACTAGTGCATTTAAAGTTAAAGGACAGCCTAGAATTTGCCTATGCCATCACCACACAACCAGCTAATAGGATGTCAGACATGCACTGTTACATACTCTTTCCATATTATAAAGGAAACTTGTTTTATTTGACTTATATTATCATTTATAGTTGTTCACTCAACTTTCCAATGCTTAATAAGAATAAAAAATCTAGTTCATAAAATAAATGGAAAAGTGGTAAGAATCTGTGGTATGCTTTTGAATGGTAGTGTCGGCCTAGTTTGTTTTTAGCTATGTTTTTAGCTAACGCCACCTATGTTTTTAGCGTATTATTCGCCTTTGTCACTTCGGACAAAAGTATCTATTAAATATATAAATGCAATGTAATGTGATGGAAGGTGTTGGTGAAATGTGTCCCCATTCTGGCATCTTGAGGTGTGTTTTTCGTTATTGATCGTAAAGCCCAGTGCAGGTCAGACTGGTGGCAAAACCAAGTTACCCAGCCACAGGCTTAAACTCGCCCCCATTAAATCAGATGTAGATGAAATCAGTATCGACAGTATCAGATTGAAAGATTTGTCTTGAAAACGGCGGGAGGCTCAGGTAACATTTTCTACGAAACCGAAACCCCTGCTGGCACTTCCGTCTGTCATTGTCTTCCAATCCCTTAAACATTCCCCACAGGCACACTGCTGGCGTGGTAACATCTGTGTACACTAATGGGCAAAAGAGGGCCAGACCTGAATAGCACATTAAGATTTGGGCCATTTTTAGATAGTGTAAGGCATAGATAGTGTAAGGAAAGACTATGTGAATTAGTGACACTTTAGGTTAAACCTACTATTTCAACATCTCTTGTTTTTTTTGGGGGGGGCACACCTCTTGCATTTAGACTTGACGCTGAGCTGAAACGATTTACTGCCGTCTGTATGTATAACTCTGATTCTGATTATTATAACCCTGTACAGTTTGCTCAGTTCCAATATCTCCTTTTGCTAGAACTTAAATTCCCAGGGAATTCATTCAAAAATGTATTTACTGGTGAAAAGCCCACAGCCCGATACACTGTCTTGGGGCTTAGGTGTACCGGTTACTGAAGGTCACGTTAATGCTCTGCCATTCTCCTCTGCGTCTCCCTCCGCCCCCCATCTGACAAGGGGTCATTAAGGTGATACAAAGTTGGCAAGATGAAAGTGGTTCATCTCTCTCCTCGCCTCTCATCCCCTACTTTCTATTGCCACTTGTCGGCATGGCGATCCGTCCTAAAGGTGGCCAGGTCCCTCTCCTCCCTTCTGCTGCTGAAGGGTTATAAAAGCCTGAGGGTATCTGAGGAGCAGCGCAAATGTGGCAGGCATTGCAATAGCAAGTGGTCATGTGACCAAAGAGAGAAGAAAGGCATGAACTTAATCTCACATAAACCAAATTTAGACTGGCTGCGATGACAAGGTTCACTAACAGGAACCAGTCCCAGAGGAAAACCAGTAATATTAAAACCAAAATAAAACTGACAACTTCTCCAATTTCAAACATGAAAAAGGCAACCGAGACAAGGCCGGCTATTAAATTTAGCTACTAGGAAATGTCAGATTTATTTGTGCCGTGTTAAAACCAAAGTACCCAAATTAATTACAAGGAGGTCTACGGTATACTGCATGTCCTAATTACTATACGAGCACAAAAGATATATTGTTGAAGAGATTGTTATTTCATAAACCATGTGTGCTGATTGCAGCCCTTTTCATCAATGCAGTGATTTGGGACAAAGGTACAAATTTTACATTTCATTCAGGAATACACAAATTAGGAGAATGGTAGAAATAAAAGGCAGTACACATACAGTTTGAGACCTCACAAAATTAACACAAAGGGTTTCATGAAGGAAGGAAAAAAAAATCAAACATGCTATTTGTATTTAAAAAATGCACAGAACACCAGTGGGATATAAAAAAACAGTGGTTTATTTCAAAGACACATAGAAGTTTAAAATGCATCAATTTGCTGCATTTACTTACGGACCCCTTGTGCGGAGACTCACCCTATACCAAATCGGTACAATGCTGAACACACTCAAAGCATGCCTGCCCAAAGGCAGCTATGGCCTTGCCAGTGAAAGCTGAAGACCCAAGTGTGCCGCCCATCTGTCGCATCTACTGCACCAGAACTTCGCACGCTGCTCACCTAAAGTCTGAATCTCTATTTCCTATGTGAACCACCTAAAGTAACACCTAATTGCTAAGGAAAAAAATGACTCCTTACTGAATACGCAAGTTCACGTCGGATGGTGAGGTCTGGGACAGCGCATGCATCATCGAAGCAGACAGTGACCGGTGTGTTGCATAAAACACACATGCTCTGCCGTTTCCATGGTAATAAATAGGTCACAGTACAAGAGACTCAAGTTTCCCAGGACCGGGTCGCAACTCCTCACAGGTCATTGAAACAGTAATATAACAGCAATCGACATCAAATAGCGATTAAATTACGATCACTCTGCCGACTTACTCAACAGATATACCAATACGTACACAATACCAAATGCTGCAAACTAAAAAAAATATCTTGCATTATTTCACTGCATAAAGGAATGAAAATGTATTTTATAACAGAAATTTTACTGGGATTTATTTAAAGCAGCAGGACCACTCCTGTTGAATGTCACAATGTTAATCGTATTCCCAACCTTCACTCAGTAGTCTAATATACACTAATATCAGCGCAGATAAGGATGCTCAAATTGTGCATTAGACTACCTTTTAAGCAAGGATGTAGGTTTGGTTTCAACATTGATAGGGACCAGATCAGCCCCGAACCCCCAAAATAACAACAAGTCCCTGCCATCCACACCCAAATCTACACTCTTGCTTTTAAGAGCTGTAAGAAGTCGACTAACCCAAGGATGCACTAGTAGGTTGCAGACTGACTCTTCTTTACAGTAATGTTAATCTATGAACAAAACACCAGCATGCCAACAGTTTTCCACTGAGGCACCCATGTACTGGTGAAATTTCCCATCCGAACACCCTGACCGTACATGCAGGAGGTCGTGTTTTGCGTAAACAAGGACCTGCGTCTTAGTTTTTTGTCGTCCATGTGAAGGTTTGCGTTAATTATTTATCAGCGGCCCCAAACACACCCTAGAAACCCGCGACCTGACACAGATAGGTTAATTAACACTGTTGCTCCCGCATGGCTTACATGAGAAAAAAAGTGAACTGGTTACTAAAAACAATGGTTAGCCACAAAATGCTGTTGTTCCAAAATGTTCCCCAAGTCCTTCAGGGATATATCCATTTCTAAACAGACATTTACACCAGTGTCAATATTACATGCTTATTGTGTACAAGCTATAAAAGTTGGTCAAACTCCAGCACTGAGCTTCCGTTTTTGGTGTCTTAATGGTTCCACGCACTGCGGTAATAACTTGTATAATAAGTCAAACTAACAAACTAATCCTGAATTTTCATTAGGAAAAAAAGATCTAACGGGCAATTCTCAATCCTTTTGGATCACGTGAAACCCTTACAACCCTGACTAATCGAACTTTTATTTTCAGTTCATCTAAATGCAAGAATCTCTTTAAATTTACATATATACGCACTCACAGACATACGTTAAGTGTTCCTTTTGCTCTGTAGACACGTTTTAAGGGGCCAGCCCCTGGGCCTTAACGATAAAAAAAACCACCAATGCTTCTCTATCGTTTCAGAAAGAAAAAAAAAAGCCAGATGCCTAGAGGCATCAGTGTAATGTTAAATACAGTACATATTACACATCGTTTAACTGTCAAGAACAAGGTTATAATACCGAACTGAGACGAAATTCAAACAACCAGCAGCTTCAAGTGCACAGCTACTATCGGACTGCCCTGAATAGTAGGATGATCGGTGGAAATCCACACACTATCCGTCAGTACAAATCCTTTAAAGAGACAATCCTTCTGCTTTCTGGCTGCCAGGCGATTTTAGACCGTTTATAATAAAGTCCACAGGCAGAAGCACTATTAGAGCTAAATATTACTATACGGACAAAAGTGAGAGTTAGCATTGTGCTATATTTATCCCGATCATCTACTGTTAAGAGGACCACACGACTAGTGAGGACGACAAGAAACAAATAAAAATCTGAACATTTTATGCTTTGAGTGAAAATGAAATGGATCTCTGAACAAGCCTTCATTTTAACGGATACCAGTGCTGATCTGCACCAACGGATCTCTAAGATCACATGCAAAGGTCACCAGTCATATAACGCAACCAGCCCCCCTCGACCCCCCTTATCTGATCATAGGGTCATCCCCAGCTGGGGAAGTGAGGACTGGTACATCCACAAACGGCTCTGTCTTGTCCTCCTTGAGTGGGTTGCCGTGCTCAGCCACTGAGGTGAATGATAGGTGATCGTGGTCGATGATGTTCAGCCGGTCTTGTGGTTTCTCCTTCTTCAGGTAGAACATCTTCCTGAGCTGTTTCAGCTGCTGGAGCTCACAGAAGGTCTCCAGGACAACCAACATAGCGATGAGGCCCAAGATTAGGTAAACTGAGCAATATAGAGAGAGAACGAGAGAGAGTGTTTCATTTCAGAAGCCAAAGAAGAAAATTTGAGCTTCCCACAAGACGCAGAATGAACTGAAATTTACAGAGAAGCACATCATAACGCCACTTACAGATAATGAAGGGCAAAGACACTCATGCTTGGTGCTTAATTCTGAATTACTACTTAGATCACATTACTGGTAGGTGTCTGTTGTCATTTGAGGGTCCCTGGTTTAAGAAAGGGTTAAAAACCACTGCTTTAAAACCTTAATTAACAACAAATAGACTCAAGATTGATCAACGGCTCTACTGGATGGATGTCATTCAGAGGAATGATGGCAGAAAGACAGCATAAAGCCAGAAGAGTTATATGACATATCACTAACAATAATGGGCTTTCATATTTTCACAAATAACATCAACCACTAACATTCTGTGAGAATGTGAATATTACGAAGATATCAAGGAACCAGCTTGGCATCAAGAAAGACATATTTATGTGAGCGTTAGCTGCATATGAAGTGCATTTATTAAAAAAAGAAAACTGTGACATTTGTGGTCACTGCGGGACTGAACATTCATCACAGGAACTAGGAGCCAAAGTGACGCGCGACAGAAGATATCTGCTTGGAATGAGCTGCCACCTTGAGAACAACAACGCTCCATTTGACACACAATTACACAGATGGTTTCTAGGAAGAGCAGTGAGAATTACTTGGGTGACCAGCTGCTGTCCTGGGTGGACAGGTTCAGAGAAAAGGTCAACGGAGAAATTATCCTGCCCCGTATCGGGAACTGTTCAAACTGGCTGACAGGAGAAGGAACAAGCGTCACTGTCTGCCTTCTGCTGACACTGATTTTATGGCCACAGAGAGCAGGTGGTATCCAGAAAGGCACAGTGTACTTACCGGCTACATGACCAGCTCACTGTACACATCTTCTACCATGTACACATACTCCTACTATTTGATTTGGCTTTGCTTTTTATTCATTCAGATAAGTTCATTTTTATAAACAGATATAGCATTAATAAATACAGGAAAAAAACACACTCGCACAGAAGACAGGAAGCAAAAAGCTCCTGCTGTAGTTTTCACTGGAAAATCGGTTGTTCTGCATATAGCTGTGGAGTACCACCTGGTTCTGTGGTTTACTTTATAATTTATTATTATTATTATTATTATTATTATTGATCTCCATGGGGAAATTCTTTTTATGCCACCCCCAACTGCAAGCTGGCCGTGAAGGGCAGCCACCTATAGCAGCGTCCGGGGGTGCTGGGGGTTAAGGGCCTTGCTCAAGGACCCACAGACGTGCCGAGGTCAGACTGGAACGACTGGAACCATCCAATCACAGGCACGGAGGCTTAGCCCACTGAGCCACACGCTGTTAAAAGCTGACAAATTTCTACAGAAGGCAAGCCAGGAAATGCCTTTCATTTGCTATATTAAAACGGTAACCTGAAAATTCTTTAATCTGATTTGGATAAATTTTTCCTTCAGCATGGAACAAGAAGGTCAAATCCATTAATTATAACAAAATGAAGTATTTGTGAGGCTCGTTTCAATCAATGCTTGCAATGAATGAGGGAAAGACAGAAGACGGAACTCCAAGATTGTCGTTTTAAAAAATAAAAATTCCTGAACTGTGAATGTTTTAAATATACCGAGGGCAGCTCCATAAAATATTGAAGCACCCATCTGAAACAAAAATATGCCCCTTTAGTTCGTCAGAGAGGGCAGGCAATCCTACATTATTTATTTCTGAAGATTGTAAAAATTTAATAAAGTTTGAAAGTATTCAGTTGTTTGACTGAATAGATTTAATATAAAATATATATAAAAATAAAAATATATATTGTAAACCTTAGGCCGTTGAATAGACCTAACAACTTACAATATATGTGAAACATACAGGTAGCACAAAAACTACAATTTGTCACTACATTTTGTTATGTAAAAAATTCCATAAACTGTACTAGATATTGTGTGCAAGAATTTCAACTGCAAATCCATCATAGTTTCACAGCAATAACCCCCCACCCAATCTACTTACCAGTGATGCCCACTTTGTAGAGTTCACGGAATTTCTGATTGTACCCCTCCCCCGGGACATAGTCGCCCAGGCCTATGGTGCTCAGGGAGATGAAGCAGAAGTAGAACGACTCCAGGAAGTTCCAGTCTCCCTCCAGGGCCGAGAAGATGGCAGCGGGGATAAGGAAGAAGCAGGAAGTGATGATGACGGCCAGTAGGGCGGCGTGGACGGCAGCAACCAGTGGCTTCGACAGGCCCCAGCGTGTGTGCACGTACATAACGGGCCGCCTCGTACTGAAGACCATGATCCTCTGCACCACGGCCGTGAGGAAGAGGAGGGTGAAGGGGATCCCGATGACAGAGTAGACGATGCAGAAGGCCTTGCCCCCATCTGACAGTGGTGCCGTGTGGCCATATCCTGCAGGGATATGCAACATCAGCACATTAGTCATGTGTTCTCATACCTTTGCGCAGAGATCCATCCGAACTCCTGAAAACCTGGATATCACCGACCCGCAAGCTCCTCCAATCTACACATCAATGTTACTCCTCTGTAAGGTCCCAACCCTACAGAAGGCTGCCTCACAAAATTGGGGTGCATTTACTTATGTGATGTGCAGAGAAAATAAAATGATAATCTTAATGAAAAGTACTGAAAGAAAAGGTGGTATTTGCTATAATGGTTGGCCTTAATGCATAATTACGCAATATCAATATATATATAAAAAAGGAAAGATTACTATGGTTCAATAGATCAAAAATTCTATTAGAAATCCCTCTGTATAACATTCTGAGCTGTAATACTTTTTCTGGCATACACACAATTAAAAAAGAATCTGATTAGCACATGAGCTTATCTGGGGGAAAACGACTTCCAATTTTATCCATTCCTTATTCATGTTCGCTGGACATGCCAATATAACCACAGCAGACAAGTGTGGCCAGTTTATTTATGAAACGCCGGGCTGACCCTTGATGATGCCCAATTACTCGTCCCTGTAGTGATAAAGTACAGTCTGGAGAAACGAGACGTCAAACACCAGAAGGCCATGAATTTCTAACAGGCTCCTGCTAATGAAAATATACGTTAAGAAAAGCCCCCCCGAGATTCTCCAGCGCACGGCAGAAGGGGAATTCCAGCATTATGGCTGTGACATTTAGCCTCATACAGGCAAACAAAATACCTCAGACAAGTATGGTATCAATGACTCAATTCGCATATCGTTTCATGTAACCTCTGGGGTTTAACACAGACACTGTTATAGATGTGACCAGTCCTCCACAGAGTAGAAACCACATGATTGCATTGGTAATCTTAAATGAAACAATTGAAATAAATGTAAAAACTGAACAATGAAATGACAATACTGTTAAGTATACATAGTTGCCCTTCTTTGTCCAATGATGTTCCATTACATACTCACATGATACAACACGATATTAAAGTTACCACTCCTATTCCTCTGAAGCAGCATGCTTATTGAGTTAACCACATAAAGAGACAAGTTAGTTTCCCATTTGTTAAACACGGTTTGGCAGTTCCTAGCCTCAGCCCATGGAGTTCACCCTGTATTATTGTTCCAAAACCCAATGGATCACATTGGTTTAATTCAGATTACTGGTGACTATATGCTGTCACTGTCCCTGACTGTTCTGATGCCTTATATGGAAGATTGGATTGACAGTGTGGGGGCCCCTCAATACATCACAAAACTGGATCTGTTAAAGGGTTACTGGCAGGTATGTTTAACTTGATCTGTGTCAGATCTTTCTGCTTTCGTTATGCCTGACAACTTCCTGCAATATACAGTGACGCCCTTTGGCGTTCGAAATGCGGCTGCTCCATTTCAGCATTTAGTGAATACGGTACTTTCCGATGTACCAGACTGTTCGGCATACCTGGATGACCTTATTGTGTGCTCTCCTGATTGGTGCAGCGACATGCACTCTGTGAGGGAGGCTTCTGAACGGTTGAAAAATGCTTCGCTGACAATCTCGCAAAAATGTGAATTTGCCAAGACGACGGTTACGTATTTGGGACATTAGGTTGGTCAGAGACGTGAAGTTGACCATCCAGTGTGATATTTTTCTGGGAAGTTCAACATCGATGTAACTATTCGGTAAGGGTTGAGAAGGAAACCCTTGGGCTTTGCAACATTTTGAAGTTTACCTTGGTTCCACCCACCTTCCTTTTGTTGTACATACTGATCACAACCCACCTGTTTTTTTTTGTCCCAAATCAACAACTACAATCAGAGATTTATGTTTTGGTCATTACTCCCACAGGACTACTACCTTAATATCAGGCATAAGAAAGGGCCTGATAACATCACTGCAGGTGCTTTGTCTAGGGCGTGAAGGACTCTTTCTTTTTCCATATGCGTAAACACATCACACAGCGTATTACGTTCCAGAACGTAAAGACGGAGGCTTGTCTGGTAACGTGGTGGTTGGGTGTTGTCAGTTATATGCATTTCAGATTGCAAAGGGGAAAACGGAACTTGGATGGATCAGTCGGGTGGGATGGGTTTTGACAAGGTGAACGGAGTTTCCTGTATATCCCCAACTCAGCCATACACTTGGCGTCGACCAGCTTTCCCGTGCTGTAATCTAAAACTGGGCGGTATGACCAAAAATTCATATCACTGTATTTTTCAAAGTTATATCGGTTTCACGGTATACAATTGTATTTTTTTTTTTTTTAAGTATGCTTTAAGATGCTTCACCAAGTCTGACGTGCTACTTGACTTCGTCGCCACAACTTTGTAGCACTGTTTGCATAGAGGCTTATCGACATCCGTAGCCTTTCCTTGCTCGTCTGCAAAATACGTCCAAATGGCACTTTTGAGTTTTTTTTTTTTTTTTTTTACTAAAGCAGCTTGCGAAGTGTCTTCAACTGCAGCACTGACATGTTCAGCCAGCTCGGTATTTGTGTGTTAACCAGGGCGAATGCGTTCAGCGGCTATTGAGAGAAGGGGAGGGGCTGTGCGAGTATATCTTCCGTTTCGCTGTACATTTTTGTGGTGCAGCAGTGAAAAAGGTCCCCCCTTAAACAGTTTCCAGCTGCGCCACTTTCCGAACATTGTGTAGGCTATTTAAACCAGTACTGTGGTGTAAGAAAAATTCATATCATAACAATAATAAGAAACGGTTTTCGGTATGAACCAGTATACCGCCTAACACTACTGTCATCCTTGCATCCTCCATTTTCTTTAGAACTTAACCTGATAAAAAATCCCACTGCCATTATCACTCTGTCTGGAGACATGTGAATGCCTTATGACACCCTAAGGTTGTGAGTTTAGATGTGCGCAAAGCTACACCCACCTATAGGAAGCCTTTGTTAAGCGGACCAGGGTAGAAGGCGAGTGCTGACCCCTGTATGTTTTGGAGGTTAGCCTAACCATTGGGGGGAAAAGGAGGGCATATAGGGAAGTAGCGCAGGTTTTATTTAGTTCATTCCATTGGCACTGTCTAGTCTCCCGTCCTTAGCGGGTAGTATCATGATCATCTCTGGGTTAATAGGACTCTCTCGTTCTGTAATAAAATTGTCAGTGAGTGATCTTTAAGTCTTTGAGTGTGTTGTTTGCGG
Source organism: Mormyrops attenuatus (assembly GCA_026777985.1). Taxonomy (NCBI): domain Eukaryota; kingdom Metazoa; phylum Chordata; class Actinopteri; order Osteoglossiformes; family Mormyridae; genus Mormyrops; species Mormyrops attenuatus. The sequence continues at coordinate 19,836,491 of JAODKC010000064.1, forward strand.
TTCACAACTTACAGGAGAACTTACCTATCTCATACCACTTGTTCACCCCATGACCTAGACCAGCGGGTTGTAACATATACCCTTTAAACCCAAACTCACGCCATTATGAACGTTTATTCATATGAACAGAAAAGCAGAATAAATTAAAAATATAAAATGCATCATATTTCTATGTATGGGGGCACTACTTATATATGACGCAAATGACGCAATTTTCTTTAGATCAGAGCAGTTACATACAAGAAAATATAGAAAACAGTTCTGTCCCTGTGCTCACAATGGAATTACCCAGAAACAGCACCTCTCCAGTTAACTGCGTCATACACTTGCCATTCATAATATGGAGGAAAAAAAATAAGCACTATATTATTACATTTTAGGAGTTGCACAATGGGTAGCATTGTTGCCTCACACCTCCAGGGTTCACGTTTCGTATCCCAGTGACGCTGTCTCTGCGGAGTTAGCATGTCCTCCCTGAGTCACATGGGTTTCCTTCCATAGACCACAAACATCTGATTAGTTTAATTGGTGTCTTTAATTTTCCCACTGCATGTGAGCCATATACTGGCATCCCAATTGGCCTGGGATAGGCTCCAGGACCACCGAGACCCTAACCAGGATCAGCGAAGGGGATACAGAGAGATATTAGACATTTTACATATACACTGTGTGTGAACCTGTATGTATGTCAGCATGGGCCTGGGGGAGATGTTTGAGGGAGGGGGCTCTCTCTGGGGAGAACACCACACGCACACCTGCCTACATGCCTCAAACCCAGTGGCCAGGCATCCTCAGCTAGGCCAAGTAGACACCCGGGTCATACCATGTGAAATCACACTTTTGGAGCTCATCATCACAGATTTTAACGAAACTTGGCATGCTGATTTGGTCACATGAGTATCTCATGGAACTGAAATTGGGTATGTCTGGGATCAATATTGAGGGTGATTTAAGCGAACAAACTTTGAACTTTTTTTTGGGGGGGGGGGGGGCTATTAATTTCACTGGCTATATTTAACATAATTTAATCTACACAGAATTGGTCCGTATATTTTTTTAAAGTTATTTTACAGCTCTATA
>JAODKC010000064.1:19837580-19850304 GCA_026777985.1 Mormyrops attenuatus
CCCCCCCCCCCCTCCCCCCCCCCCCCCCCCCCCCCCCCCCCCCCCCCCCCCGGCGCGCCCCCCCCCCCCCCCCAGGACCCCCACTGGCTATATTTACCTTAATGTAAGCTACACAGAAGTGGTCCTTATATTGTTTTAAAGTTATTGTCCAGCTCTATAGATTGAACAAATAAAATGCCGTCCCCATTTGAATAATTACTATGTAATAACTGATTAAAATATTAAATTCAATAACAAAAAAACCTATTTCAAAATTGATACATTTTTTACTAAAGCTAGATCATAATGTCACGGACATCTCCAGAAAATTTGGTCTTCGGTTTTTAAGGTGTTGCTGAGATATAGTGCCAGTAAAATGTGTTAATTTTTTAATTTGTTATTTTTTCCGTAATTAATTAATCGAAATTAACGCGTTAAAGTCCCAGCCCTTTTTTATATATATATAGGCCGACTTTAAGACCATTTTGTAAAGGCACCTCTCTCTCTAAATCTGTATATCACTGTGTCTATCTCTATCCATCTCTATTTATCTCTTTGTATGTCTATATCTATCGGTCTATCTTTATAGTGACAATGATTGTTCAAAAGATTAGAGAACATGAGCAACTACAAACAACCATTCTCTCCACTTAACATTGGTAAAATTTAGGTCAGATTTCCTGTTTTGCCCCCACTAAGAAGATAGGCACAAAAATGTGATCACTTTTAATTAACATTAATTTTCTAATGTGGCTTTACTGTGGAAAATCTGTTTTTGTTATATCGGAAAGATTAGGTTATAATTAAAAATAATACGACCACCAGACATGCCCAAAAATATCCATTGACAAGCATGAAATTACTTCTGCGCTGGTGTTTAATCAGGTCATTTGACAGCAATTCGGGGGTCAGCTATTTTTAAATTTAATTTAATATAAATACATTCTTATTGTGTACATAGACTCAGTACGAGTAGCAAATTGTTTTAAAACACATTTTCGTGCACTACACTGAACATCAGAAAGCTTTGTGATGAAAATCATGTTTAGAAGCTGATGGGTGACGTTTCTGAAGGATTGCTGTACGTTTCTTAATTTGGTTACTGGGTATTTCACCTGCGGGCCAGGTGGGTCTCCGTTACTTTTCAAAGGCATAAAGGCGCAATTTATCTATTGTATATATGTTGATGAAAATCGCATAACGGAAACGGGCCCGATTCATAAGTAGGGCATTTTAGACAAAGCCAATGCTAACGTGAACGAACCATGCGCGTAGAATAATGACGCCGAACCGCCGACCAACTCGCATGCGGAATGGACGCCCTTTCAAGCATTTACCTGTGGTGGAGAGCACGGTGCTGGCGAAAAACAACGCGGAGGTGAAGTCCCAGTTCCAGTTGGCAGACGCATTGTTCAGGATCGATACACCGTAGTTGCTGGCATCCAGCGCCTTGGCCAAAAACTCCTCAAGCCTCTCCTCCGACAAACACTCGTTCTCCTGTAGAAACTGGCGCTTGATCGTCCGAAGCTCCTGCCGCAGGAGATCCTCGTAGGGCAGCTCCACGGAGGAGAAAACCACAGCGCCGAAGATGAGGTAGAGGACGTAGCCTAACACCAGGAACAAGAAATACCACGTTGATCTGTTGCTTTGTATCAATCGCACACATGAATTGCTGGTGAGAGACTGCAACATCTTCCAGGAACCGTGCCTACGCTGTTTCCTGTAGACGAATAGGGCTGTTTTGACCTTCTGTTATAAATATGTATAAAGCGATGCTGTTTGAAGAACAATGTTACTATTTTGTCTTCGACTCGAAGAGTATCAGATGTAATAATTAGGACCTTCTCTCCCTTTGTGGCTGTTTCTCTTCGCTCCCCTATCTTTCTCCGAGGTTGATCGTTAAGCCAAGTAGCGAGATGATGTGGCAAATGACTTCAGGGGGGAACGAGTGACGTCGCCCGGTGTGTGCGGTGCGGTGCGGTGCGGCGCGGCGTGCATGTGTGTGCGCATGTGCGAGCGGATCTTCTCCCAGGTAGCTGTCTAGAAGGAGAATTAACAGTACAAGTATGGTGTTCCGCTTAACATCGGCACCTGTAAACGTGTAATAGCGCTTTTCTCTGTTATTTCTACTCTGCAGATACCGCTGTGTATTTAATTCATTTAAATACGTCTTTCTTAATTAAAGCGAAAGTACTCCGCAAACAATGGATCTTCGTTCTGCTCGCTATAAAGTGGCGCTTCTCAAATAATTCAGGTATTATTTCAACAGCCAAGTTAGTTTTTAGTGAGTGGGAACCCGTTTATTAATAACATCCAATTAGGAATGTACGAATCCACTTAATGCGCAGAACTAAATAAATGATTCTGCAGCATTTATTGCTGACCCCTAATATTTCCGAAGAGATAAAACAGATATCTGTTATTAAATACTGTATCCCATCCGGGATGAAAGACTTTTGATTATTGTCGTGATTAATCAGAATCATCGTGGGAAATAACGCTTATAGCATGTAAGGTGGGTTCATACTATTTTATATATATGGCAAATATTGGTTGTCCTATTCCCTAGGGGGACCAGTAATGCAGGTTTTAGTCAGTGAGTAGTTTACACCAGTGAGTGGTAAGGATGAAACCTATACAAAAAACTAGTATGTCCTGTTTTTAAGGATGACAGATTTCTTATTGTTAATGTCCCCACCTCTCTGAAACAGTAGCCTGTCTGTGTATTGACGCAATACTGGGAGTAGAGTAGGTGTTGCAGATGATTTCCTGGCAGGTCAAGTGTGCTAAGCTGATTAGAGGAATGGCAGAGGAGCCCAGATATTGTTCAGGGGTCCACAGTCATGATCCCGACATGTTTACTGGTGCTTCCTAAGCTTCTGAACAATCACTGTACTGGCTGGAAAGACAGGGTAAATACATACACTCAGGGATTAGGTTTGTATTTACTTTGGATGAAAGGAAACCAAATATACATATGGGACTGAACAGATTTGGGGAACAGTGATTTAGTAAATACTCCATTCCCTTGAGCTATTTGCTATAGGATAAGTATAATTGCCCCCCCCACCCCCACCAGTTAATTCCCACACATAGATGAACAAAGAAATACATACTTCCAGCTTACATCAAAGGTAAGGCTGTAAATCTGCAAATAACTGCAGTATTTTTGCTGTATAATAAACTGGCCATCATTATCCTCCACATCTTGTATTCATGACCACAGATTTGTTGTTGCTACTCTGAAGAATGAACTTAGGTCCAGTAGGCTACCACCTACTAGGAGAATGAGGCTGGACCTGGCAAGACTCCAAGATCAAGCTGTTTCTAATGAGTTTGCATGCAGTTTGTGTGAGGAACTTGCAGAGAGTCGCAGTCAGGGTGACCTGCTGGGCCGGCTACTTTGAGCAGCTGTTTAAAGCTGATCCTCCGGCTAGGACTTGGACATCTCAGGGACCACAGCTCTTGGGGTTGATCCTCCAATTAGCTGTGAACCAACCAGTCTCACTGAGATGCACAGGTGGTGAACCAGCTGAGGGTAGGGAAGGCTGCAGGGATCTGTGGTATCTGGGGTGAATTTCTCCAGGCTGGTGGTAAGGCTGTTCTTGCATTGCAAGCAATCTTTGCTTCCATTTGGGAGACGGGCATCATCCCGGGTATGCTGGGTATGGTCCTTGCTAGGGTCATCCTCAACAGAATCCATGATCACTTGCTCGCCTACCAGTGACCGGAGCAGTCTGGTTTTATGCCTAAGAAGTCTACCATCGACTGCATCCTGGCACTGAGGGTTCTCAGCAAGCGCAAATTCGAATATTGCCAGAGTTTCTTTGCAGCCTTTGTCGATTTTCATGAAGCGTTCAGAGTCAGTTGATCGAGCTGCCCTATAGGACATCCTGAGACTTTGCGGGATCCCCCTGAAGTTTGCTGGATGTCATGACTGGCCTGTACACTGGTACTGTGAGTGCTGTGCAGAGTGGAGGCAGAACCTCTCCATTCTTCTCAGTTGATTCTGGGGTTTGTTAGGGGTGTGTTCAGTGACTGCGTGAATTGGGTGTTGGGCAGGGTCGTGGAGTGCAGCAACTGTGAGGCAGCTATTGGTGAAGAAAGATTCACTGATCTTGACTTTGCAAACGATGCTGTGATCCATGGAGGCTCTGATCAGGGCTCTCGAGAGACTGAGTGAGGAGTCTGAGTGTCTGGGCTTGTGAGTTTCCTGCATAAAAACCAAGATCCAGGCCTTTAATAACTTCTTGGGCACAGCCATCAACAGTGTGTCTGTCTATAGAGAGAATACTGACCACGTCGAAAGGTTTACTTACCTTCGCAGTGACATTCATGCGTCTGGTGACTCTTCCAGTAGATGGATTGGGAGAGCATGGGGGGTGATGAGATCGTTGGAAAGGGGTATGTGGTGCTCCCGATATTGTAAGAAGATGAAGGTCCAAGTCTTTAGAGTCCTGGTGCTCCCTTTCTTGCTGTTTGACTGCAAGGGACCTGAGACGAAGATTGGACTCGTTTGGTACTGTGCCTCTTCGAAGAATCCTTGGTTACTGCTGGTTTGACTTCATGTCAAATGAGCAATTGCTCGAGGAGTCCCAAATGAGGTTCATTACCTGCAATGTGATGGAGCGTCAGTTATGGGCAGCCGGGCCAAGCCTGGGGGTGGCCCATTTAACACCTGGCTGCGGTAGACGGCCATTTTTGGAGGGTGGGACTGGACTGCGTGTTGGCCTGGGTGGCCACCAGCTGGGATCCCAAGGTGTTTCATCATGTGGCGGGAGCGACAGCATGCTAAACCAGTGCATGCTCCCCAAACTGACTTGACCTGACCTGTGAAATGTCTCTGCAGTTCTCTCTTTGATATTTCGTAATGTATTTGTGCAAATTTTGGAGATCTCTTTCACTGTGCATCACAGCATTATTTTTCTCCTTCTGGAATTGGGATTTTGTTACCTGCGGCAGCCCTGCATCTAGAAATAACTTGACTATGGGGAATATATAGTCTAATGTAATGTAATATAACGTAATGTCTGTACACAATCCATGGCCTAGCTGGCTCTCCCTGCCATTTTCCCACCGTCCTGACTGACAGGGCTCTCAGTCTCCATGGCAACTGGCTTTACAAAAACACCATTATTTTTTGCTGATGTTTTGAACATGGTTGTGGTGAGGTAATCTGTTCCCTTAGCTAGAAAACCAATGACCAGTTTTCTATTTTTGTGTGACTGACTCTGCAGTTATATCAAATGCATTCAAAAACAAAACATTTTCCCTCAGCCACCCCCTGTCCTGTGTTGTTATGTTGTTATGGGGCAGCTCCCAATGGTTGCAGTACTAGTGAAGGCAGTTTAATTATAGATATGAAAATCTCCGTTATCAGTGAACCTACATATTTGCGGCCAGGGCGGGTCCCTTATCTCATGTTCGCTGTCAGAAATGACACAAACACAGCAGCTGGACAGGAGGGTATTTGCATAAAATCCACCTCCTTTTCCCAGTCATTATTTCTACATTGTCCTGGTTTCTTTTCTCTGATCAGATGAGAATCACTTTGTCGATCACGATGAATCCTCATTCAAAAGGAGGACTCCTCTTTTTTTTTGATATCGGAAGACTGGAAAGGACCACTTTTTGGATATGTGTTATTGGAAGAAAAGCACTGTTTGAAATGTGAATTGGGCTTCCTGCCTGAATGAATGATGTGCAACAGAGATCACTATCACACTATGCAGCATGAGACGAACACCATTTTTATGATGAGCACTGTAGTGATATAGTGATCAATGATTTGGGGGCAGGGGGGTTATAGTGGAATGCAAAGCTTATACACAACAGCAATGAAAAAACCTGCCGCGGGCCTTTAAAGCAGAAAAATGAAACTGAAGAGTGATGACAGAAAGACTTTGTGTATCATCCAGTCATTGTTCATTATCACTTATCCAGGGCAGCATAACTGAGAATGGAGCCGATTCCAGGAAGTACATACAGGGCAGATGGCAGAGGGCTCCCTGGATGGGATTCCGGTCCATCGTGGCACGCACTCACAAATACATGATTTACAGATTCATGTAAACTGCATTTCTTTGGAAATTTGCACAAGGACTGAGCCCACAGCACTTCAGGTGTGAGGCTATAGTACAGCCCACTGTTAAATCTGTCATGCTGACTACATTAAAATGTGAATCTGCACAGTTAAATTGGATTTCATGTGTATTTTGTCTAGTTTCGATTCTATTATTGGTTCCGGCCGTTTTTATAGGTGCCGTTTTTGCTACAAATGGCGCAAAGCACAAATACCGACCAGAGAACAAGTAAAATCACAGAATCTTTTTATTTATATAGTATGAGACATAAACAAGGTAGTTGGTTGCCTCGGTGGCTGCGACAGCCATGATTAGCAAAAAGGGAAGCCTGACACCCCTTACCTGTAGGGCCTGCGGTTCCTGCTTCCCCCTGCCTTTTCCCCCAGTCTGGCTCTAGCTCTTCATTAAGAGACCTGCAGAAGGATAGACGTCACTCATAGGCTTCACATCCACCCTCCTGCTCAACTCCCAGTGGGTTCGTCTCTGTCAGACAGAGGAGGAATGAAGCCACGATTCTGGACACCAGAGGACAGGTGGGAAGAGACTGTGCTGGACGTATAGGTGTTTTATTTAGGGACTATTGCACCTACAAACAATGGCATTAAATCATTATGCATTGGCTCTGTGGCCTCACGCCTCCTGGATTGGGGGTGGATACCGCCTCCGCTCTGTGCGTAGGTGGAGTTTAAATCTTCCTGTGTTTGCAGGGATCTCCTCCCACGGTGTAAAAGCATATGGGTCGGACTACTGTCGCATCTAAATTTCCCTCACTGAGAGTGTGTGCCCTGTGATGGACTGATATCCCGTCCAGGCTGTGCCCTACCTTGTGCCTGTGCTGCCCGGGATGGATTCGGGGCTCAGCCTGCTTCCCCAGTAGATGAACGGTTATGGGTGATGGATAGATATTTTGACGATGACACCCAAGATCATGACGGTGTGGATATCGCGCTGAAAAAAAATGAGACTGCAGTCTTAGAATGGGATGACTTGAGACTCTGATGGAGAAGCAGCTGTGAGATGCTGTGTTTGGGTTTCCCCCAGTGGGCTAATTCTGAACCTGGGCCTGAACCAGGCTCATTTATAAGGGCGTGAACTAAACATCGGGTCACAGAACTCATGACGAATGTCTGCATTATGGGGAGTTGGTGTGGCACCTATCGCTGATAGGAAAACAACTGCTGCCCTGGGCAGCAAGGGGCACAGCACAGCCATGGGAAATGCATCCTCATAAATATCCTTCTATTTTCCTCGTCTTCTGACACCAAATGTGCATCATAGCTGATGGACGCCTAGCATATAGATGACTTACCATATTGTGGCACTAGAACACGGGTTGAACTCTGAAGTATTTTAGGTTTTCAAAAAATCCCTAATGTGTTAATAAAAATTCACCTGGTTGACTGTTTGTAAGCAGGGTGGTGTGGTGGCTCGGTGGGGAACCCTGTTTAGCTCGCAACTTCAGCGATGGGGGTTCAAATTCTGCTTCTGCGTCATGTATACAGTTTACATGTCCTCCATGTGATATGTCTGAAGACATGCAGTTAGGCTAATTCTCATAGTGTGTATGGAATGGCATCCTGTCCAAGGTGTTCCGCTACCTTGGCGCTTAGTGCTGCCTGGGATATACTCTGGGCTTCCCACAACCTTGATCGTTATAAGTGGTTAGAAGATGGATGCACAGATAATTTTCTGTACAATCTAGCCTCATCGTCAATGCCGCCATCATTCTGGCTTGAGTGACATTTTGACATCAGAACATAAGCATGAGCCTTTAGAAAGTGACAGTGTTCTGGACTTTTTGTAGCAGTTTCCCTTTAAGGGAATCATTTTTTTCCGACTCACTACCTGCTCATCCTGATGTCCCTCTGCGGTCTGTAGCCTATTTTCAGCCTCAGTGTGTCTCGCGCTAAGGTCACTGCAGTACATTCAGCGCTTCTCTTTCACGACGGTAAGGACTCGTTCCCTAGAAGCAGGGTGGCACCCGAGGCTGTCTTTTTCACGTACTTGAACATCGCATTTACTCCCTGCTAGTGGCCAAGTAGAACTTACGTGTTTTTGCACTGGGAGTACCACACAACATTCTTTCAGTTCATGTGTTACGTCATAAGAGTTATGTTTGGGAATTTGTGCTTCTGAAGACTGGTGTTTAGTGAATATGACTTCTTGTTCCTCACTCTGTGGTAGCAGCAGCCCAGAATAGACACTGTTCTATTGCAGGGTGTTATTTCCAGACTCTGCATTGGGAACCTGAGATTCCTAACAGGACTTTGGCAATTAGAAGTCAGTCCAAGGTTGTCTGCTAAATGATTCCATTCTGTTGAGCAAGACGGCATCATGGTGAGAGGGTGGAAGGACCCAGAGTTATGGGGTTAACAGGAAAATAGAGATCTGTGTCAGAATGAGCACAGCCAGGATGGGTGGGGCCAGTCCTGCCAATGCTATCTTTTCCTTCTCCATCAGTCACGAAAGTAAACAGACTGAGCGTATTGTGAGCACGGCTCCACGCATTACAGTCACCAGAGTCTGTACGTGAAACACTCCTGAAATTTTCAGCTCAGCCTTTGCGTCAGGACAGCCAGATTGAGAGGGAAAGCCAACGAGTCACGATGGCAACCTGATAACTTGTGGGGTTTATTTTTCTTTATGTTCTGCGGGAAATTTGCAGGGGAAGTCGTCTAAGTCGCCATCTGATCATCCATAATTCAATAAATGTGTCATGGTTATGGAATTTACTGTAGCCCAGTGAGAGCTGTATTCCTCCCTTCAGAGTGGTTAAAAATAGAGGGTACATGAGGCCTGGGTAACTTCAAATTTTTCTACTGGAAGTTTAGTTTTCTGCAGAATGGGTATTTAAAGGGAGGCATATTATCAGTGAGGAAACAAACGGGAAGGCCTTGTTGTGGGTGATGGTGAGTGGTCATGGTGAACTTTGGGGGATTACTGGCGTTTAGATTTGTTCAGAAACTAAAAAGCATTTTATAATTATTATTTGAACATTTTTAATAACTATATGCAGGTACATCCATCTTCTATAAGTAGTTTAAGGTTCCAGGGAGCCTGGAGCAAATCACAGGAGGCACAGAGGTCATACAGGATGGGGGCTTCCATCATAAAATAAACACATCAATCCGTAAGTGTCACCTTGCACATGCATTTATTTGGTCTTGTTTCTGTTACCCTTTCTAAATTTAAAATTTGACTGTCCTGCACATCACGCCGCCCGCAAAAGTGTTTAAAGGGCACAGGCACTGAGGTGTGTCAAGTGCGTTGGGCCCCCAGCCATGCGGTCGTGTGGCCACAGTGCTGTCACATTCAATATATGCTTGCTTTTCCTTCCATTTGATTGCCTTATTATTTAGAATGAAGCTTCCATCTAGAAGTATTGAGTAATTTGTGTTGTTTTTTAATAAGGTAACATAACCAGACTGTCATTGGTATGTAGGTAATATTCATATGGATCTTCTGACCAGCTGTACAATATAGGGTATTTTATGAATTCCAGTACATTGGTTTAACTCGAATCACTACTTCTGCCTGGGCAGCAGTTCAGTCCAAAGTACTGTATGAGACCGTTTCATAGGGAATAATTGGGTATCGGTGGTGTTCTAGTGTATTCTGGCGGCTGTCCGTGTAAAGTGCGGGGACACCTTGTATTGTGTAGGTTGCGGCTATCGACCCAGGTAAGTGTGGATGGGAGAGTCCATATATTACTATGCTGCCAGAATGTAAATTACTACTTGGAAGTGCCTGATAGAGAGAGAGGAGATAAGAGGAGAGGAGAAGGAGTCTGTCTCTCACCAGTAAATTTCTCACTCACTCACCTTCATCACTGGACATCACTGGCAAATCCACAAATACACCGGAAACTATGACGCATCCCATAGGCATCTCAACCCCTGAATATCATTGACAGTGCATAATTCGTACAATATTACTGTATTTCCCCACCATAACTACCACCTTCTGAAGGCCACAGACCTTCACAAACACTGCAGATCTTGTATATCCTGAACTATGATATTATTTACATCAATCTCCAAGGTGTACCTCTCTCTTCATCATAGTACATGATTAGTAAATCAGTTCTACAATCATTGCAGGACAGAGGCCACCTAACTCAATGTTTCGGTGGTTTAAATATGTTTCCTTTGATACATTGTATGTATCAGTGTGTTGAATAACAACTACAGTATTTGAAAAGTTCAAGGTATGTCCTATATCTTTTATAGAGACTTTTACCATCTGGCTTTTGCTGGGTCAATATAAATAGCTTGCAGGCTCTTCGAAACCCAGAAACAGGCTACGGTGTTGTGCAGTCTTATGGGAAAATAGGGACTAGACCAGGGACGACACATTCCCTATAGGTGTGTATGTGCATTAGCAGGAATGCTTGTACATTGCATGTCCTTTGCAGAGTCTGAAAACGTTCCTGTCAGGCTCATCCATCTTTCTTAGCAGGCCTCAAGACCCCCAATTTTGTGGGTTTAAACAACATCATTCCTCAGTCACTCTAGGTGACAGCCTGGTCACACTGCCCCCTACAGGATTTTGCAAGGTACTTACATGATTTGATTGATGGAGCAGAGCATTTTTTGTAAAACACCCATATATTCTCCAGAAAATCACTTTTATCTATGTATGATGCCTCCAGATCACAGGCATTGTTAGTCACCAACTACAATGGAGGCTGAAGATGAATGATTTTGAAGGCGCTTCAAATCTCCACTTGTGATGCTGAGCATCTTCTCCTCATCATCACCGTCAATCTGTGTGATCCAGCCACAGACTCCAAGCCAAAGCAGGTACCACTATACTATTTGTTGGCATAATTATGTGAAAATAAACTTTAAACTAACTGCAACCTTAGAGACACCTGACTCTCATTTTCCTATGAGAAAATACACTATATGAAGACAGAAATATTAGGACACACCTCTTAATCACTGAATTCAGGTGTTTTATTCAGAACAATTGCGACGGGTGTATAAAATCAAGCACCTAACCATGCAGTCAGGTTTACAAAGATATGTGAAAGAATGGGTCATTCTGAATAGGTAAGTAAATTCAAGTGTGGTACTAGGATGCCACCTTTGCAATAAGTCAGTACGTGAAATTTCTCCCCTCCTAGATATTCCAGAGTCAGCTGTATGTGGTATTTTTGCAAAGTGGAAGCGTTTAGGATCAACAGAAGCTCAGCCATGAAGTGGAACCACAGGGTCACCGAGTGCAGAGGTGCATGCTAGTGACTAGTGCGTAAAAGTTGCCAACACTCTGTTGCCTCAATAACTGCAGAGTTCCAGACTTCCTCTGGCATTAACCCCAGCATAAAAACTGTGCACGGGGAGCTTCATGGAATGGGCTTCCATGGCTGAGCAGCTGCATGCAAGCCTCACATCACCAAGCACAATTCCAAATGTCAGATGGAGTGATGTAAAGCACGCCGCCATCGAACTCTGGAGCAGTGAAAATGTGTTATGTGGAGTGAAAAACTATGCTCCTCTGTCTAGCAGTGTGACTGATGAGTCTGGGGTTAGCAGATGCCAGGAGAACATTACCTACCTGACTGCACTGTGCCATTTATAAAGTTTGGTGACAGAGGGATAATGGTATGGGGTTGTTTTTCAGGTGTTCGGCTACGCCCCTTAGTTCCAGTGATGGGAAATGGGTTAATGCTTCTGCATACCAAGACATTCTGGACAATTCTGTGATTCCAACTTTGTGGGAACAGTTTGGCGAAGGACCTTTGCTGTTCCAGCATGACTGTGCCCCAGTGCCCAAACCAAGGTCCATAAAGACTTGGTTGGGTGAGTTTGGTGCAGAAGAACTCGATTTGGCTCCCTAACCTCAACCCCATCACACACCTCTGGGATGAATTAGAACAGAGATTACAAGCCAGACCTTAACGTCCAACATCACTGTATGACCTCTCAAACCTCTTCTGGATGAATGGGCAAAAATTCCTACAGACACACTCCAAAATCTTGTGTAAATCCTTCCCAGAAGAGTGGCAGCTGTCATAGCTGCAAAGGGGGAACCAGTTCCATACTGATAGCTATGGATTTAGAATGGGATGCCGTAAAGGTTCCGGTATGTGTAATGGCCAGGTGACACAGTACTTTTGTCCATATAGTGTACTTTTCCTGGGAGAGCTGCTCAGAGAATTTGTGCCCTTAGCACAGCAGAATCCCCAGCAGACCTGTAGATGCATGTGTCTTTTGAAAACAACTTTTGAAAGATTAAATCGAGGGTGCTCACTTTTCTTGGAAGTGCATGTGGAGGGGGGATCCAAACAGTCTAGGAAATGTTGTGCCAATATGCTGCCCATGACTATGCCCACTGACTTTGGTAGGGGGGAAAAGGAGGGGGATCAGTAATTCAAGATCATTACTTATACAGCCCCGTTTCGAAAAAAGTTGGGACGCTGTGTAAAATATAAATAAAAACAGAATGCAATGATCTCCCTCTTCATCATCCTTGGGGACTTATAAATCCTTGGGGCAGAGCTAAATTAAACCACAAACTACCAAAACACAGACAGCATATTAACTGTCTAGTCCATCTCATCCCTACGTACAGGCAGAAATGGAAATCGGCTAAGCCTGTGGTCAAGACAGTAAAGAAATGGACTAATGAGGCAAAGCAGGAACTACAGGACTGCTTTG
>JAODKC010000064.1:19850404-19862416 GCA_026777985.1 Mormyrops attenuatus
TGTAGTCATGAAGTCGTTTGAACGACTGGTGCTAGCCCACCTGAAGAACACCACTGACCACCTGCTCGATCCCCTGCGGTTCGCCTACCGGTCAAACAGGTCATTGGACGACTCAATCGGCATGGGTCTGCACTTGACCCTGAAACACCTGGATTACCCAGGGGCTTATGCACAGATCCTGTTCGTGGACTTCAGCCCGGCTTTTAAAACGATCATTCCTGAAATCCTTTCCTCCAAACTCTCACAACTCCATGTTTCCCCTGCCATCTACAAGTGGATCACCAACTCCCTAACAGACAGGAAGCAACATGTGAGGCTGGGGGACGTGACTTGTACTGCTCAAGGACTAGGAAACGGGCAGAGAAAATCATTGCAGATCCGTCACACCCTGGACACAATCTTTTCCAGCTCCTCCCCTCTGGCAGGCGCTACAGAACTCTGTACACAAAAACCACCAGACACAGGAGCAGCTTCTTCCCTCAGGCCATCACCTTCATAAACAGCTAAGTCACCTGCCTTCTGTCATTTTCCCCCCCTTAAACTCTGTTTGCACTCTACCTCGCACCTTATACTTGTACAGTGTTACCCATGTGTGTATATTTTCAAATTTTTATTTCTTGTATAGCGTCATTTATTGTCTGTGTACTAGGGAGTCTCAAGCTGCCGGAAGCAAATTCCTTGTTTGCCCTTGGCGAATAAAGCTGATTCTGATTTACAAATCATATAAACCCATATTCAACTGAAAATAAAACAAAGACATTTCAAATGTTGAAACTGAGAAATTTTATTGCTTTTTGGACAAATAAATGCTCAATTTGATTCTAATGGCATGTTTCAAAACAGCTGACACGGGGGCAGGTTTACCACGGTGCTGCATCAGCTCTTCTTTTAACGACACTCTGTAAAGGTTTGGGAACTGGGGAGACCAGTTGCTGGAGTTTTGAAAGTGAAATGTTGTCTCATTCTTGCCTGATGCAGGATTTCAACTGCTCAACAGTTCGGGGTCTCCTTTGCAGTACGTTTCGTTTCATGATGTGGCAAATGTTTTCAGTGGGTGACAGATCTGGACTGCAGACAGGTCAGTCTAGGACCCAGAAGCTTCCACTATAGAGCCATGCTGTTGTAATATGTGCAGAATGCAGTTCGGTATTGTCTTGCTGAAATATACAAGGCCTTCTCTGAAAAAGAAGTCTGTATGGCAGCATGTCTTGCTCCAAAACATGTACATATTGTTCAGTATTAATGGTACCTTCCCAGATGTGCAAGCTACCCAAGTAATGAGCACTAACGCACCCCCATACCATCAGGGATGCTGGATTTGAACTGTCCGCTGATGATATGCTGGATGGTCCCTCTCCTTTAGCTCGGAAGACACGGCGTCCATGATTTCCCAACCGAATTTGAAATTTTAATTCATCAGACCACAGGACAGTTTTCCATTTTGCCTCGGTCCATCTTAAATGAGCTCCGGCCCAGAGAAGTTGGCAGTGTTTCTGGATCATGTTTAGATATGTTTCCTCCTGCATTTGTGGATGCAGCGATGAACTTTGTTCACAGACAGTGGTTTTCAGAAGAGTTCCTGAGCCCGTGCAGCGATTCCCACTATAGAATCATATCTGTTTTTAATGCAGTGCCACCTGAGGATCTGATCACAGCTATCCAATATTGGTTTTTGTGATATGTGTTGCTGGCATCAAATTATAATTGAACATATATTTGTCATAAAATAATATAATTTCTCAGTTTCAACATTTGATATGTTGTCTTGGTTCTATTTTCAATTAAATATGGGTTTATATGATTTATAAACACTGCACTCTGTTTGTTGTACACAGCATCCCAACACTGCACTCTGTTTTTATTTACATTGTACACAGCATCCCAACTTTCTTTGGAAATGGGGTTGTATTTTAACAATCTTATTACCCATTTTACCCATAAGCATGAAGTTGGACTTCCTGGAATTGTTCTAAGAAATTCTGATGTGAATAATAACATAACAGAGGGCAACAGAAGGAACTGTCCCTAAAAAGTCAAACATTGTCTGTAATTCACACATTCTGCTGACACATTTACATAATCCTGGAGGGGACACGAAGCACCGGCTGCCAGACCAGAGTCGTGGGGCGTGTGGCACAAAGCCAGCACCGCAGTGACTCAGCGCCAGCAGACGTCAGCTTCTCAGCGGGCTTGGCATCCATGGCATTCCGGCACCTTCCGTGGAGGGGGCTTCACCTGCTGTCTGTTCATCTGGGTCCAAAATGAAGAATATTACTGTCAAAAATGTAGCTGCACAACTTTCAGATTTTACATCCATTTTTTTCTCTGTGTATTTACCCTCCGCAATGAAATAGGTAAAAAAAGAAAAATCTTGTGAAGGATGAATTGATTAAGGTTAGAATATAACAGGTAATTTTTTTTTAAAATACGCAAACTCTTCACAGTAGTTATCCTTTATTCTAAATCAGTGTTTCTCAACCTGGTCCTCAGGGACCCCCAGACAGCCCACATATTCCTTCCCTCCCAGCTCCCAGGAGGGAGCAAAAACCTGGACTATCTGGGGGGTTTCTGAAGACCAGTTTGAGAAACACTGCATAAATAACAGGTTCTTATGATTACTTGTTTTAGATGTGGCCATAGTAACCACCAAATTTATCCATGCTGCTCTGAGAGGTGATGGCATGGCATCGGCCAGTCTCTCTACCGGACCCATTCTCAGCTGCATAGAGCAAGGCATTGTGGGAGGCCTGATGCCCTGTATGATTAGCACAAATTCCTGGATCGGTGCCATGATGCTTCTGTTTCCAACGCGACCAGAACAAGCTCTGTAAGTCTAGGGCGCAGTGTAGGTTGCCTGGAGACAAGAAAATAGTGAGTCATCTTTGGTTTCAGAACTGAAATTATCAGCTCCCTTGTAGATTGACACAGAACATTTATATGGGAATTCATTATTTTATATTTACTACCTTCTATATTGTCTTCCTGAAAGCTGGAAACCTGGAAAGTCACTAATGTGTCAAGAGAAACATACACCAATTTTCCAATTTTGTGAAAACCAATTTTATTTGCATTTTCCAAGCATAAGGCTAAGGTATTCTCAAAGTAATCAGGTATAAAAATCACATTTCTGTCTACCACATTTCACCTGATCCTATTGTTGCAAGCATGACTTCCTGTGTTTTTGTCCTAAGTGTGAGTGTGAGAGGACACTCACTCACTCACTCCTGAGTATCAGCTAAACTTGAAACTGTTGTTAAATCCCAACTCAGGCCGAGGTCCAGAGTCCAGTGCACCTGTCTTATAATCACTACCTACAATTAAAAAGATTGGCTACTTTTATAAGGTCATGTAATAAAATACTAGGGGACCCATGGAAAATAAAAATTAAAACAATATGAATGAAATTTCAGTGTATTCAAAATGAGCATTACAGGTAGGTGAGTTGGTGAAAAATACTGCATCAAAACAAACGACGTGACACTTCAGCCTTTTACACCCTTCTGTGTGTTATAAGCTGTTTCAAAATCAGTCTTCTGTACGTAAATGCTTAGCTTGTAATTTAAACGCTTGAGTCCCTGCTAAACCGTTCCTCCATAGACGACTTCTTTTTTTAAAAAATTAATGACTGTTTATTCTTTATTAACAAGCTTATCGGCTAATAAACATCTTAACCTGCGCAGAACCGACTGCAACACCGACACCAGCGTAACAGTGACACCTTGTGGTTACACTGCAGAACTTTTACAAAGTAATACAGAACATTGTAAAGGTAGGCTGCATACAAGTATCATATATTACTAATAAATAAACCATAACTACTGGATGTACAAGAAAAAAGTCTTAACTTGCTGTGATAATCATGACACGTGTATGTTCGAGTTCACAGTTGAATTCACAAACCTATCACAGCCTTGAGGCAGTGTGATGCCATTCGCATTACTGGGAAATTAACGGGGCTACAGTAAGGAATTTGTTTTCCTTCTCGCAAGGCCTTTGCGGTCCCAAAAATTAGAGCAAGATCACGCAATGGATTGTTTTTTTGATAAAATACGGAGACTGCAGCTGCCCAGTGAGCTCTTGAAGGACAGGCCACTCATATCTTTGCCAGCAGGGTACGCAATCAAAAGAAAAACAGGAGAAATAAATTGAACTGGCCGAAAGTATGTTAAACGTGCAGGGTGCATCCCAAGTACATTACTTTTGCTCCTCAGGCAGGGGAGGGAAGGGCTGTTTATCTTTGGACTTAAGACTCAAATATCATGGTTGGAATCACACGCCTGACCCCATGCTTAATAGATGCAAGCAAAACACCGATCCGCACTCCTTTTTCTAAAATATAGAACTGATTATTTAATTGGAATACGGAAAGACATTTGTCAAAATATATGCTTATTATCCGTACTTTGAACACTTTTGATTTAGCCTTACCACGAATTTCTGTGTGCTCACAATCATGCCGGTCTTATCATTATTAATTTGCATTAGCGAACCACAAATTTATTTCCGCAGTAAACATGATACTACTGGGCTGCGTCATGTTTCCATTTCCACAATGACGCAGCAAAAGTAACATTATGACTCATGTAAAACACTAAATTGTTAAATATCGAACAGTACAAACGTGAAATATGTAAGTGCAATACTAAATGAAACACTATAAGCTCCTTTATTTCGCCTAAGTGAAACCAATTTGAACCATCTGAATATGGATATAACATGGTATTCATTTTATATTTAGGGTACACTGTTGCTTAGTATATTTATGCTTAAATGGTTAACATGTTTAGACACGTTTCATCACACGGGCCTATACGGAAGGTCCTGTTAAAACTGCTATTGAACAGTCTTGGTGGCTGTGAAATACCAAGGGATTATTTCCCATAAAGGAATGTGCTCTTTTCCGACAATTGGTGCCCTGCATCGGAAACGCAGTTTGGAGATTCTTATTACTGGCAAGTGAACAGAGACCCCAGTGACCTCAGATGAATGGTCCCATTAGAAAGACCAGTTGTTCTGGGCGGCTCTTTCCTGAGAGTTTAACGGAAGCGCCCCTATCTGCCCAAGCAGTCGGTCTACATGCTGTGACAGAGTGAGATCTGTTCCCACTTCTGCAGCTGGACTGACCACTGACCTGGCAGGAAGCAGAATGATCTGGGAACGAGTGTAATTCCCAAGATGAAAAGGACATTTCCGTAGAAGAAAATATGAAAAAGAATCCTACAGACAGCACTGTGCAATCTGCAATGAATTGTTAAGTTTAAGTGATTTGTAGTTTTTACTTACTTAGTAGATGTCCACAGGGGTGATACTATTATGCTGCAGAAATACAAAAGTTGTATTAATATACTTAAATAGTTTTATACGTCACAAATCACGTAACTGAAATTGCATCAGTTTATGGAAAATTAAGTATTAAAATTAAAGTTATACAATACTCTTGGGGTAAGATGGGTCTGTCCAATAAAGTTGTAGACTTTTGCTGTACACGAACGTGGCATTTCCACATTCCTGAAAATACCTGGAGATATTCATGAAATTTTGCAAAGGGAAAATATGCTAATGCTCGTGTGAACGGATGCATGTCCCCTGCTTTTATGAGAGCGTGACTACTTTTCCTCTTGCTTTCCTGGCATGATGATATCGCGACCCGCTCATGCAGGGCGACACCGCGGGTGTGATTTTCTTGAGGGCTTGTTAACATGGACTAGTAGCAGCGATCACAGACTTCAGCGGCAAAAGCGGAGACAAACAGTCAGCTCTGAAACGATATTAGCTACCACGTACTACACTGACTAAACTAACGGAATTGGATTTGGCAGTCGACTTAAATGCACCCTCAAGCAAAATGATGTCAATTAAAATGTTTAAAGTTTTAAAAAATGATACTGCAATATATTTTGTGTTAACATTTTTTTTCTGAAAAACAAATATGAGCTTCCATTAATCACTTTTGTCCAAACTAATACAATGACGTAATCGTTTTTACATACCAGACTGACATAATCACTTTATTAAATTTATGGTATTGCATGCATTACAAGTTCTGTATAGATCTAGAATTTTAAAGCATATTTTCTATTAGTCCTAAATACGGTGTTTTGCTACGTTGCAACCTCGCGCCTATTTGGTTAACAGGTCCCACGCTGTAACTGGAGACTGCAGCAGTTCAGAAGTCGTCACGGCGGCTGGCTGATGTACTGCTCGGGTTGCCGTAGCAATGATCTCTGTCACTCTCTCAATGAGCGCTGGTAAGATGGCGTCCGCAGGCACACGGACGAGCTTGGACTCTGCAGGCGGCTAGAGAAAGCAAGCAGCCAAGCAGCCGATTTATCCAGCTCTTGCATAAAAAACAGCGCAGATCGCGGTAGTCTGTAGGCCGTCATGGTGGGTCTTGTGCACGGTTAGATCCGAGCCTACCTCGCATCGGTATGGAGCCCCCGGACAGCGGCGAGCCCAGCAGGTAAGCGGATGGGAGTAATCGGTGCGGTTTGCGAACATGAACTACACGGCCGGGACCTGACAGCTGCCAAATAGTGAGCCGCAGGTGAAACGAGGCCTAAGAGCTTGCTGCGCCTGCGCATTGCATGGCTATTGTCTTCCTGCCAAATAGTGCTCTGCGTGCAGTTGCAAGCTCAAGTCAATTTGTGGTGTTGAAGTTTGTGAACTTTCGGAGGAAAATCTGCATCCGTGTGCACATTTGCATGGGCGTAAAGCACACTTGCGAGTAGAGGGGGAGCTGGCGAAAATGCTTGTCTTTTGAAAAAGGTAAAAATATTACAAAAAGCACGCTTGACACATTGCAGCACCGGTAAGCCGATAGTTAGCTTTTTAGTTAGCTACTTCTCGCCGTATTGTCTGCACTATATTCAGAAAGTTTGTACAGCAATCAAAGGCGATCTGACGCTGAGGAATAACAAATGCATTCGCATCCTGTCCTCTGCGATTGCAGACACCGCTTAAAAGGCGATCCAGATGTGTTTGCACGCAACAGTTGAGTGCCACCGGTGCTGCCTGGTGCGGCTGCTGGGTTTTTAACGCCAGCCGTGTGTCTTTGTCTGACTTTCCGTTGCGCTAGGTGGGCAAAATGAGAAGAGTTAAAGTTTGCAGGGGAGTTTACAGACGTGCAGTTTGTCCCGGCTGGAGCCCGAAACACCATGCCGTGTGCGCAAATGGTGTCGGTGCGGCAGGCTTGCTTTTTTTTTTAAATACTTTTTTGCAATTGCGATCTGACTGCATCAGGTAACTGATTTGAATTGCGGGACAAGTGTGTTGTGTATTTTCACCAAAGCCCATCGCTCTCCAGCGTCCAGTCTTAAATAAACTAGATGGTCTCTTTTTTATTCTAAGAATTTTCGGACTGGAAACGCGGCACAACGGAGCGGGTCTTTTGTCCGATTGACACAAAACTACTTGTGTAATAACTAAACCACCTAGCCAACTGATCCGATTTATTCGTGCACTTTTGAAAGGCATCGAAAATAGTTAAATGCGATTTTAAATGCATCAGGCTGGTCTAGGATTAAATCGCGTTAACAGCTTAGTTTAACAGTTTAGTAATAGAGGAAACGCCACTTTTTGTTTTTCGATTAATTGCGTCTCATGTTTAAGTCTGTGGCTGGTTACTCATGATTAACCGATTGAAGCTGTTGGTTTGTTTGGTTACCATCACTGAAAGTGTTATCGTTTAGTTATTAACAGATCACCATGCATGAGAGTATTATCGACATTCCTCACGTTTCTCAGATTAGTATTTTTGTCCGTGTTTTGCTGATCCTGTCACTGCCTGCATGTGCCCTAGACTTCTAGTGAAACTGACTGCGCATCCGTTCCTCGAAAATGGGAACGTTAGCATTTAATGTGCATGTCTGTTACAATTGCACATAGATTAGCACCCGTGTTTTTTTTTTTGCTTCATGTGTAGGCTAACTGATAAACCTCAGTCCCATGTCACAGCGGTGTGGTACGTCAGAGATGTTAACTCCCTGGCAGAGTTGAGAGAGCCAATTCAGGAGGATGGATCCTCAAAAGGCTGCTGGGAATTTGGGTCATGGCGTGTCTAGAGTCTCCTTCTGGATCGCCTTTGTTTTGTGTGACTGTACATGCACTGTGTGTGTGTGTGTGTGTGTGTGTGTGTGTCTGTGGGTGGGGTGGGGTGGGGTGGGGGGGTGAATACTTAACAGATGATGTGACGATAAGCTCACTCACATACCCCAGGAAAACGGGGCCTTCCTGTAACACTCAGGAATGTCACAGGCGACGCCACGGAAGGAGGCCCAATAAAGCGCATGATTGT
Source organism: Mormyrops attenuatus (assembly GCA_026777985.1). NCBI lineage: Eukaryota > Metazoa > Chordata > Actinopteri > Osteoglossiformes > Mormyridae > Mormyrops > Mormyrops attenuatus. The sequence goes on from JAODKC010000064.1 coordinate 19,858,698, forward strand.
GCAACTCCCGGTGCCTCGCGGCATTTGCAGTGTTTACCATATGCATCGACATCCCCGGCGAGCGGCGGTCTGGCATGGTGTCAGAGTAACAGTCTTACAGCCCCCCAGTCCCTCTGTGTCCTACAGCAGACGCTGGCTGGTGTGCATTATCGCGTTCATTGTCAGCAGACCCCTAAGAACCGGGGGACCCTGTACGTTTCTCAAGTTTGTAGCTGTTGTTGATCCTGCCCAGGTCCCTGTTAGCATGCACAGCATGTAATCACTTACGATCCAGCAGAACATGCTGTCTGCTGCTCTCGGGGTAGGGGGTGCGGTCAGGATCAGCCGTGCTGTGATTCTCAGTCCACTCCTGTGTTTATTTTGCATCCTTTGGGGTAGGGACATGCATGGTGTTTTGTTTCGCTTAGTTAAGGGGGAGACGCAGTTTCAGCGATTGCGGGGGTTCTGGCCCGCTGCCTGTAGCTGGCAGCCTCCGATAGCGACTCGTGTCGTCTATCGGTCTGTCTATCACCACAGCCGCCTGATACCTCGCACCCTGATTTACTGTACATTTGCTGTCTGGAATGCTTGGGAACCGGCCTGCAGAAGGAGACTTCTGGCTGCCAGGGGGTGTTAGCTTGTGCTGTCCCTCAGCACTGTTATATAAAGGGTCTGACAGGCTGTGCCATGCTGGAGTTAGTGGGCTGTATTTCTCCTGGAGACATTGCAGACGTGCACCCCGGCACTGGCAGGAAAACCGGCTGTCCCACGGCCGGCGTGGCTCTGCATCCGAGGAGGCCTTTCCTTCGCTCCGCTGAACTTGCAGCAGGTTGCTGCTGTGTCCCAGAGGAGGGGAAGTGGGGTGAGGGGGGTGGCTTTGAGTCAAATTTGATCATTGAGAGTGACCTCCTCCTGCTCCCTGCCTGAGTGTCTGGGCCCTGAAGTGGATGTAGGCTATATTGCTTTCAGGTATCTTGCTTTCATTGAAGAATGTTTCATTTTTGCCTCATTAAAATGCATTTAAATACTTTTTTCCCCTCACGATGGCTGTTGCTGGGTGTCCTGAAGTGCTGGGTGTCCTGAAAATGCAATGTCACCCAGACTGGAGTCACTCTGGTTTCAAAGGGCACTATGGGAAATGCAGGCAATCAGATTCCTCCCTGATAAGGGCGTGCAGTTTCCTCTGGAGCAGGGAGCACTCCTCCCGACGGTGACGTGCGAAAAGAGGCCTGTCTGTGGTTATGGTTCCGGGCGGCAACACGTGCCAGCCTCCTGGACAGGGTGTGGCTGATTTTCGTCTCGTTCTCCCTGGATTCCTTCACCCACCCATGCAGACGGTGCTCTGACTGGCTCCCAGCTTGTCACTTTGCATTTTGAATGTGTGTTATATGGGCAATAGGGGAGCTGGTGAGCAAGGCATCATGGGAAAGTGAGTGGATCAGAGGCAGGAAGAGGGGAGGATGAGCCGCAAAGGGGTCTGCAGCTGACACGGCTGACATGAGCCTCTGGAAGAAGCCAGTCAGCAGAGAAACGGGGGTGTGGCCCTGGGGCTGGGTGATGTCATTCGGACCTTGACGTGTGCTCTGGACTGTGGCTGCTTGGCGTGCCGGTGTAGCCGGGCGGGTCAGGAGCCCGCAGCTTCCCGTAAAGAGGGGCGGCCCAGGAATGTTCATGGAAAGCTTTTAACCGCGATGGCTGGTTGACTGAACAGAAGCAATTATACGTTAAAATGTCTAATAGTGAAGCAGTGTTTCAGTGAAGTGGGTGTTGGGTGCACCTTGGTTTCTTAGATAAAGGGTGTGTGGAGATCCCCAATCTTTCTGTGTCCTGCCTGCACTTGCATTTAAGACCTTGCGTGTGCGTGCATGTTCCTCCTGAGAGGGACACAGCGTGAGAGCAGCTGTAAGTCATTAGTGTAAGAGGTGAAGAGTAACTTGTAGTTTGTTGGGCCGTCGTCCACACCAGTTGACTTGCTTTGCTTGAGTTACGTTTATTTTAGTAGATACATTTGTAGTCAGTGGTGACATCGGTCTGCCGGCCGCGGGATTTGCACCAGTGAATTTCCGATCATGGACATATGCTCTTAACCTGCAGAGCCACATACACGATCCCACTTAATTTTTTTTATAGCCCTCCATGTTTGGGAATGGCCTCCCGGATGCTATCTACCTAGCAACGGGCTTCTGTGGCGAGCCAGCGTGTCGACACGCTGTTTGCATGCACGCACTGGGCCTGGGCCGGTGCATTTGAGCGTGCTTGGCTTGAGTCATAAGCCGCCTGACATCCCGCCCTGGTGGAGTATCGCCATGGTGCTTTGCGCGATCATCAGACCTGTAATGTGAGACTGCGCCAATCACTGGATATAAAACATGCCCAGTTTTGCTAAGATTTTCTATTGAACAACCCCCCCGCCCCCACCATTGTCTTGGTACATTCTCTCCTTCTTTCCATCCTTTATGCTACCCGTTGCTGTGGATATTGTGGAAGAGACCAGCTGTGATTGGGTAGGGGGGGTGGTGCGCATGTGGATGCAGACGCTATGGCCATGAGATGAGCCTGCCGAGAGTTTGCTGTCGATTAGCAGGAGAACCACCCCGGTGGTTCGATTAAATCATTCGAGTGTGATTTGAGAAGTGGCTGCTCTCTAGCAGGGGTTAGTTTCGATGTACTGAACTGTACACCTTCTGTTTTTTGTTTGTTTTAGTCACAGTTTCTGTGTTAGAAACAGCAGTCGTGCCGCTTCAGTGGCCATGAGTCAATAAAAAGTGACATTGTTAAGAAGTGTTTCCTTTGGGTACATAAAGCAGGTTTTGTTAGCGCGTTATGTGGCCTTGCCGGGTGGCGGCGTCCTCTTTGTATATGAATTCCTCTCTTCCTACTCCTCCTCCCCCTTCCCCAAAGTGCCGGTTCCTCGCAGCCCTTCAGTCATCCGTCCGCTGGCCTCTTAACCTTACGGGAAGCTGGGGCTTCTGAGAAGGCTGGGTCCTGACGGTATCTCTGGGCCGCCGGCCCACCCCAGCCGCGGGCCTGCTGCTCGCAGCAGCTTTACATAATTGTATTCGTCTGTGCGATTGGCACAGAGACCTTGTGTGTATCTCGGCGCCACATGCAGCCTGTAATTGTGGGATTTTTTTTTGCCTCGGGACTGAGAGTGTGATCGCTGTAACATAGCGTGTTTTTTTTTTTTTCCCTTTGACCAATCTAAAGCAATTCTCTCTCCCTCTCTCTCTCTTTCTGTCTTATGCCGTTTCCTCTGGGCCTCCTTAGTTGGGGAGGTGTGCCCGCATGCCCTCCTGGTGTCCCGTGACAACCAAACAAACGCACAACAGTGAAGGAGAAATCAGCAGGATTTCTCCCGATGAGCCCATTACTGGGGAATGATCCTCATGGTGGCGCCGTGACTGCCGCTGCGCAGACATGCACACGAAAACAATGATTGTTTAACGGTTTAGATATGCCTTGTGTGTCTGGGGGTGTGGGCCTGATAGCCGGTCGGTACCATCTCCGAGTGGTTGTGCTGTCTCTGCCACCCTTGTCCCCGTTTTAGAAAGCACATTACGGACATGCTACTTGGTTTTTATGGCACGTGTCAACGTCTGGCGGGGGCGGGCCCCCCCCCCCCCCCCCCACGGGGGGGGGGGGGGGGGGGGGGGGGGGGGGGGGGGGGCGCGGGGGGGGGGGGGGGGGGGGGGGGGGGGGGGGCGGGGGGGGGGGGGGGGGGGGGGGGGGGGGGGGGGGGG
>JAODKC010000064.1:19874859-19890405 GCA_026777985.1 Mormyrops attenuatus
CACATCTCCCAGCCCCGCCCCCCCACACCAGTCTCCATGTGTATGTCTGTCCTTCATTTTTCTGCATGGGTCTTCTGTCTCCTGCAGTCACTGGGTTCTTGGACAGATGGTTTAACTCTTAACCTAGTGTTAATGCTTAGTTTTCCAAAAGCTCAGCACATTAACATTTTGCAAGCAGGTGTGTGAGTCACCGTTCCTCCATGCAGCACCCGCCTATCCCAGGGTCGGCCCGGCTCATATGAGTAGCCGGTTTCACATGTGTGATGGCATTCAAATGTAAATTGGGAATCCTGCCGTAGTGCCCCGGTTTCTGAAGCCCTGGTGTGTGTTCCTGTGCTCTGTGCCCATTCTGGCCACCATCTCAGAGTGTTTGCTGGTGTGTCTGTGCCCACCTCTGATACTGGGTACTCCGCGCCCGGGGCCCGAACCCCCAGCCTGTCCACCCGTCGGAATCCCTCAGCCTGCTTTTTTGCCACAGCTCTCGGAGTCTCCCCTGCGACCTCCGGACCCCACCGTGCCCCACTGGCCCCCGCCCTGCCCCCCAGGGCCCTGGGGACCCGAGCCTCACCAAAACACCCGGCAGCACCCCCAATGACCTCAGGTAGCGTTGCCCCTGCCCCAAGTGGCCTCTTCTTGATCACCTCCCCTACCCCCGGTGGTGCTTCTTCACCTCCTTCCCTGCCAGCAGGCGACCCTCTGCACGTTAAGCTCCGCCCATGTTTACCATGGCCCCGCCCCCCAGCTCAGCTGTTTGCATCCAATTAATTGGCAGAATAATGGAGAACTGCTTATAAAATAACAATATATTCAGGCAAAACTTTACAAATAGATACCAGAGTATGGTATTGTCGGAAGCTTATATTAACACGCCCCATGGATTATGTCTACAGTTACTGTATGTAAGCTTCAGCATCATGGAGGGATGCCTGGACTGCTTGATATGTTTAGAAAACCAATCAAGTTAACATCTTTGCCCCGAGTTCTCCTTTAATCAGCAAATTGATTGATGCAGGCCACACTGAACGTACTTAAGATGCCAGATTGACACAGACGCTTTCGGTGAACCCAGAACCACATCCATTCCCAAACTGGCGCCAAGTGCGTATGTCAAGTGAACGCGCCTGAACGCCGGGGGAAGTTTCCTGGAGGCCAGGAGAGTCTTAAAGTTTGAGTTGGTGGGAGAGGGGATGGGATGGGAAGGGGGAGGCGATGTGTCGTTTGAATCGTCAACCTGAAATTTCACACGGGCTCATCCGGACCGCGACTGCATGACGTGTGATTTTCACACGGATGTGGAGGCTGCGTGAGCGAATGGGCCGACGTATGTCTGTGCTGACCTGCTAACGCCAGAAACTGCTTTCACGCCTAACACTCTCCCGCCTCTGGGTCTACTCCTGTCTCTCCATTGTGGCAGCGCTAACACACCGTTAAACCCTCACATGTGTCTGTGCTGTCATTCGGGGGGGAGTGTCACAAAGGGAGGGGGTCGATGAGACAAGAAACACCACGCACTGGCTGGCAACTCGTCATGTGGTTTTCTGGAAAGGTGTTTGTGTGTGCGGGGCCCCAGTGTCAGTGTACCTTGTCGACTGATATTGGATGTGTGTGACGATCGACTGAATGTTGTTGCTGAAGTGTGAACCAGGGGAGGTGACCACAGGTGAGTCAACCTGCAAGGTGGAGTTTAGATTAGATAAACTTTTATTCATACCAGGGGAACATTCTTGACTTGGTTTAATTGGTGAGGATGGTGACTATAGTGAAAAATGACACTGCGACTGAGTTTTTGTTGGTGAAAAGAAGGGGTGTGAGAGCTGGGAGGGGGTTTACTTGCTGATTTGGGGTTGATGCTCTGCTATTTTGGTTGACCGTGTCCAACTCGTCCACACAGAAACTCTAACCTCCATGACAATGACCGCCTGTCATCAGTGGCGGCGGAGCTACAATTCAAATCCCTGAGTCGACACTCCAGTCCCACCGAAGACCGGGAAGGTGAGGGAGCTTAACTACCTCTCCTCTGCCTTGGACTTGTTGGATTCTACCATTTTGGACATTGTTTGTAGTGATTCTTCTCACAGATTGTCGTTGTGAATATGTTGAACCAATCGGAAGCCTTGTGTATTTGTGTGATGTTCAATTTTTTGTTCTTTGATTCCTTTTCTCCGCCCTTCAGAGCCGTCGTACCCGAAAGGTGACCCCAGCACAACAGCTAGGCGAAGCTGGGAGCTTCGGACCTTCATCAACCAGTCAAAAGGTGGGCTGGAGCGGCTTCGGCATCTGCTGCATGCTCTATCTGTTTCTGTTGTGTTCCAAGCACTGAACCTCTCAGTGCAACCGCTTAAACTATTAACTGATGAGGTGAAAAGTTTGATTCCTTGGGTTGTTTGTTTGTGTACATGCTGTTCTATCATGAAACAGTTGCCCCATTTGATTTCTCTCACCCTAACTGTGACCCCCTGATCCCTGCCCTGGCCACCTCTCCGCCTCCCCCAGATGTCCGGCAGAGCCCCATGGAGGCGGTGCGCCGGTCCATCCGCACCTTCGAGGACAAGCGCTACGCCATCATGAAACAGCGCAACATCATTGGCCAAGTGTGCCACAAGCCCAAGTCCTATGACAACGTCATGCACGTGGGCCTGAGGAAGGTCACCTTCAAGTGGCAGAGGGGCAATAAGATAGGTACGCTGTCACATTCCCCTCCGTGGTGTTCTCTGCTTGGCTTGGCTTTGGGAGTCCATTTTTGATGGTTATATATCTGCTGTTGATGGGTTTGGTAATGCCCTGTATGAAGCATAGCAGTGTAGTAATGTTTGGCTTATATAAGGATGTAAACGGTGCACAAAATTCATGGTTCAGTACAAACTTCAGCTTTACGTTCACGGTTTGGTGCGGTTTCGGTTAAGCAAGGAAAATAATTTTGTTTTAAAATGATCAATTTTTAATACTGCAAAAACAATTGGGAAAAGCTGTACGCCTAAGGCAATGCATCTGTCAACGCGTCTGAATAACAATTTATGGGACGCTTACTTGCACATTTATAAAAATAAATATTTGTAAAATAAACCCTGTGTTTTCCACTACCAAGTATGGTTGCAGATCTGCAAGCATAGACACCCCTACAATCATAATTCTTTTTTGCCCAGTCTGAATTTCCTGACAATAATGCATCAAATACCACGGTGAGACTAACTTGCAGAGGCCGTGTTTGCCTTGCTCTCGTCGTGCCGCTGCTGATGTGGTCTGGAATGAGTTAGGACGCTGGGTGTCTTTCTAGCAACATTATCCGAGTTCGGTATAACAGATCCGATAGAGTCTTATCAACTACTCTCCCTTCAGTGTAGGGGCAATTTATTAGGTCAAAATATTCCCAAACCGCTCATTATGATGAGCTAACCAGCAATAGCTGTAACCAACTCAAAGAAATTAGTGTAACATTTTCCGTGTTGAGCTTGTACTCAAGAATTTAGGTTCCGCTTGTGTCAAAAAATGTATTCGTTCGTTTCATTGTGCATACTGATCTGAAAATGATGTATAGAACGGTATATGACAGATATGTGTACCTTAGCCTTCTGGAAATGGCTAAGAGGAACTGCTGTGTCTATAGGCGAAGGGCAGTATGGCAAGGTGTACACCTGCATCAACGTCGACACCGGAGAGCTGATGGCCATGAAAGAGGTATGAATGGCCACTTGTTGAGAAGGTGACCTACCCACCCCAAAATGCTGCAACTGTCATTTGTTTGGAAAATGTATAAATACTGTTCATTTGCGGTTGGTTGATCTTTAAAATAAGCCCTTATGGTTTTGGTTAATATAGATCAGGTTCCAGCCAAATGACCACAAAACGATAAAGGAAACCGCAGACGAGCTGAAAATCTTTGAGGGCATCAAGCACCCGAACCTTGTTCGTTACTTTGGTGTGGAGCTCCACCGGGTAAGTTAGCTGCTCTTTGTTAGGGATGCTGGTGATTCTGACAGCGTGTGAGCAGACATTGGTTCCTTAATGGTGCGTTCGATTATCCCTCCGAAGTCATAAATTCCGAGATGCGTGACGTCACGTCCGACCAATCTCCCGTTCGAGCTACGTATCTCGGAACAAACATGGATGCCTCCATGAACACTGTTGTGTGTTGTTACTTTATATTTTAGCAGATTTGGAGTGAGACAAACAAACAAGAAACACAAACTAGTCAAACCACATTAAAAGCTTTATAATATTTAGAAGATCTATATGATATTCTTTTTTCGAGAAGCAAACAAACTACAAACAAAAGACACTAACAAGTCTGGTAAAAATCTGACATTGCATGCTGGGATACGGTCATGATATTCTCTAAATTGATGATGTGCAATTACATGTATGATTATTAATACATTAAACAAAATAAAAAATTTTAAATATTTATAAAGTAGAATTACTGTTGACCGCGTAAGCCGCCATGTTGAAATGACATCACAAGAGAATCTCGGACAACAAAATTCTGTCTGACATCAATGTCAAAAAGGAGGCGTGTTTCCGACAGGAAATGACGTTTTTCCATGACATTTTTATCTGAGTTCCGACTTGGAGAGAGATAATCAAATGCAGGAGAAGGGTTCCTTGCAGGTTTGTTGGGATGTGGGCGTTAACCGTACCCCACACTGCTCATGTTTAGGAGGAGATGTACATCTTCATGGAGTACTGTGATGAAGGCACCCTGGAGGAGGTATCCAGGCTAGGTCTCCAGGAACATGTGATACGCCTCTACAGCAAGCAGATCACCACGGCCATCAACGTGCTGCACGAGCATGGAATCGTGCACCGTGACATTAAGGGTGGGTGTTGTCTTTCACACCCTCCATTTTGTATACCGAAACAAACGAATCCAGACTCTGTCTTTGGAACTCCCTGTTCTCAACTTTTATTCATTGTGATTAAATCTGATATGATTCCGGTGTGTTCATTTAAATGGATGTGGTTTATTGGGACGCTTTGCCAGGCTTTGCCATTAATATCAGCCAAGCATTACTTCGGCACCGGGATCTGCCACCGGCAATGCATTTTTTCATGCCAGAAACTGAAAATAGGTGTCAGGAAACGGATGTTTGTGCAAGTCCCGGAGACCAAAATATTTGGTTCCTGGTAGACCTTCATGGCAGGTATTAAGATGAAAACTGAGTAGCAGAATGACTTAAACAGCTGTTCTCGGATAAGGGAAACAGCACTATTGTAACATGAATTAAAATGTTAATTGTGTACGTATGTATACTTATTGTAATGTATATTCAAAATGCAGAATGTGTGCTGTTGCAGTTTCCTCTGTCCGTCTAAAACCACATTTTTCCTTTTTTCTTTGCATTTTCATTCCCCCCCTCCCCCACATAGGTGCGAACATATTCCTGACATCATCCGGCCTAATCAAGCTCGGCGATTTCGGCTGCTCGGTCAAACTGAAGAACAACGCTCAGACCATGCCAGGGGAGGTGAACAGCACTCTGGGAACAGCAGGTAATGGAGCGCGAATGTTAATGAAATGGACTTGACCGTGAAACTCATGACTTCTTTTCCAGGGGACCTGTACTTGTGCTGAATTTGGCTCATTAATGCAGGAGGACACTCATTCACATATTGGTCAACATCACCAAATAAGTGATTTTATCTCAGTCAGCAGGTGGCGCCATTTTGCCTAATGGAATGTCTCGTTGAACATGGTTTGTTTCTCTATGTGGACTTGGGAGGATATGTATCCTATCAGCTAACTGTACTTTGCTTTTCCCCCACACCCTTTCCCTTACCTTCCTTAGCGTACATGGCACCAGAGGTAATCACCAGGGCTAAAGGTGAAGGCCACGGTAGAGCAGCTGACATCTGGAGTCTAGGCTGTGTCCTGATTGAGATGGTGACAGGAAAGGTAGGGGCTGACTTTCCCATCGTCTACCTCTCTCTCTCTCTCTCTCTCTCTCTCTCTCTCTATTTGCTTCCGGCTCCTGGAAAATCAAAAAACCTGAATGTTTTAAAAATGCATTTTCCAGTCATTAAAAAGTAAAAAATGAAAACATGTCCTTGAAAATAAAATAAAATGGATTTTCCTGAATATTTACATACACAATAAAATAATAACCTAGTCTTGTTCTGTAATTTTGAAGGAGGGTTTTATAAAAATTGATCGCTGTGTATGTATACCAACTTTGAATGTAGCAGATTGAAACCATCATGTTTCCCTGAATATAAGTGGAGGCGAAAAATCCCAATACGTTGATTCCCAATGCATGGGGAAAAAAATATGGAGAAATTATACATAGGATGATCTCCCTCTCCTTCCCTTGCCTATTGTACAATTCCTCAAATGTTTTTTTGTTACTTGCCAGTGAAAATGAGTTGAGCAAAATTTCAGAGGGTGAGTTCTTGTGTTTCGCTGATATTTCTGATTAGATCAAGGGAGCTAATTATATTGGTAGAACTGAAATTGCAAAGGTAATTTCTATGTATTGGGCAAATATTTTCATATCATGATCACTGATCCTATTTTGTTTTTCAGTATGCACTCATGCAACTGAATTGTGTTTCATAAACCAATAAATTCATTGTATAAGTTATGGAATATGGAACACTGCAATGTAAAATCTAAAAGTACTGAATGATAACACTGATGAAGTATTTTATAAACAATGTTTAAAACAAAGGCCATATTGGTTAAACTGTCACAGCACTAAATGCATAATTATTTTCACACTGATGTCTTTTTGTCAGTGTTTATGGAAAGAATGTGTGGATTATCAATTATGCAGTTAACTGTGAGACAAAGCAAAGAATGTTAGAGTTAAACTGTCATGATATTTTAGAGTGAAATTCAGGTGATTCTTTGACACTGGCCTATGTTTCACTCCAAGATCTCAATTTTTTAAAAGTAACTTCACAGGCAACCCTTCGTCAAGTGTAATAGGTACTTGAGTGTGGGTCATAAAAAGATGCTGGAAAAATCCTGGGAAATGTTCTGAAAAGAGCGGGAACCCTTGCTTCCTTCAGTTTCTTGTTTAATGTCGTCATTTTCACTCTTCCTCCCTGTAAAGCCTGCATGCTGTCGATCCAGAATCCCTGCAAGGTCCCCGCGCCGTGCTTCTGGCCGTGCTGGTTGAATTAACTGGCCGTGCCTTTGAAGATCATATTTCCAGCTAAACCACAAAAAGACCTGAAATTCCTGCCTGCGCAGGTCGGGCTGCCCCATCCTGACGCTTAGAAACGAATATTTACAGCTGGATCAGCCCAACTGGTCCTCCGTCTTCCCCGATTTGGATCTAAATTATGCTTCCAGTTGAAGGGCATGAGTGGCATGTTTTGGTTACCTAGCAACCATAGAAGATCCTGCTGAGTGGCTTTGTGAATTTAATTTTTTCTCTCCTAGGCTATTTTGAAAGCCTTGTGGTGGTTATGAAAGGCGGGTTGTGTGTCGCACCTGTGCGCATTAACCTGACTGTCCCTTTTCCTGTTTGTCGCCCTCCCTGCCTCTGTGTGATCAGAGACCCTGGCACGAGTATGAGCACAACTTCCAGATCATGTACAAGGTGGGAATGGGGCACAAGCCGCCTATCCCAGAGAAGCTGAGCGCTGAGGGGAAGGACTTCCTGCAGCACTGCCTTGAGAGCGATCCCAAGCAGCGGTGGACCGCGAGCACGCTGCTGGACCACCCCTTCGTCAAGGTGAGACGCCCATCTGGCCTGCGTGCTGCGTAGCCACCTTCACCTTCTCATACTGCATCATTCTGGTGCCCTTCACCTATACTCCCCCAGTCCACCCTCATTCCCTGGCCAAACATCAACAGTTCCACATCATCTGGATACCTATGCACTGGAACTTGGGAACGGAAAGGCATGGTCAGGTCTAAGGGGGACCGGAGGCAGAGACGCTCCTCCTCAGGCATTTATTACAATTCTGTTTAGCTAGTTTAATTGCTGAAAAGCGCAAAAATGCTATAACAATACTTGTCCATGAATGAAAAAATTTTATTAAAAAAAAAGGTTAATTCCCAAACAAAATCAGAATGTCAGTAAAGCCAGCCTAGTACCAAATAGCAACTATTTATAAGAGAGACAGTGGATTTAAGTGTCATTGAGGTCAACTATGAGCTGCAGAGTGTATATGACAGGGTGCATTCTGGGTAGTCTTACCGGGTTGACATTGGCATGAGGCTATTAAGGGGATCCAGTTGAGGTTGGGCACATTGTGGTATCCCGTCATGGTAATTCCCTCCCCCCACAGGTTTGCACGGATGAAGAGTGATGTCCCCCCACCCCCCCGCGACGCTTCTCACCTGTACAAACCCCAAGCACTACTGTATGTAATATTTACAACACTGTTGTTGAAAAAGGAGGGGTAGACTGGTGAATGAACCCTTGAAAAGGGCATCGAGCCATCAGAGGGGCTCACATAGACTGGCAGGAATTTTCCCAGCATGCAACAGGGCAAGTCTTATATGTACAGTTCCTGAGGGGGTAGATGTTGCATTGTACATATTGTAAGAACTGAATTGGGAAAGGTTCTTGTAAATTGAGTATTGTAAAGCTCAAATAATAATGATAATAATATTAGGTATTGTGGGTGTGTTCCTATGGTGATGTCTAATGAAGCAGCATGGAGAGTACACACAAAAGAACAAAACTGAGGGCACTTTGCAGGGGGGGGGGGTGCAGACTTGGGGGGTTAGAACCTTGGGCTGATCCTGTTGGGGGGTGGGGGCTACTAAACCATGCAATTGCAAATGTATTGATGGGTTTGGCGGTCGAAAGGCAGGGTGACTGGGGAGTCTGAAAAGAAACTGAAGCCTGAGCTAAACCTGGGGGGTGGGGCACTGTGGCCAGAGAGGATTTTATTAAAATTTTCAATTTTCTTTTTTGCTTTTAAAAGTATTGTATTTTTTTCTCCTTTTTCCACGCTGCAAACCCAGTTGTTAATGTCTGTATTTAAACAGTATGTGTGTATGTGTGTGGAGACTCCCCCTAATGGACTATGGGAAAGCACAAGTGTGCCAGGGATAGGTATGTATGCGTGAGCATGTGTCTGAATGTGTGCGTGTGACTGGAACCCAGCCTATTGATTTGGGGGGGGGGGGGGGGGCTTGATCTGACTGCTGCTGAACACACACTCTTTGGCTCCTGCTGCTCATTCAATGTTTGCAATGTAAAATAATAAATAAATAAATAAATAAATTTTTAAAAAAACATGGTCAATCGTGACGTGACGCCGCCATGTGGTTGAACAGGGTGTAAGCACGTTTGTCTGTCACAGGCAGCAGGTGACAAGCTACCTACTGTTTGATGTCCTATCATGCACAAACTGTATTTTCATGTACAGTGTTAAGCTGCTGTTCTGATGAAACTAGGCAATGGAACTTTTTCAGAAGTGTGTCACACGAATGGACAGAAACTGCACAGCAGGTACAAGCTATTAATAAACCTATTGATAAATCTGTTTCACAGCTGAGGATTCAATATGGGGGAAGCATGTAAAGCTGTTTGGTGTCCAGCTTTGCAAAACAAGTTTGAATATTTAACTTAAGTAAAAGGAAATGGGGAGCATTAAAAGAACGTTCGTTTGGTTTATTGGTACATCATGAAACAAATGCTCATTCGCTGTTCACCAAAACAAAAATGGTTCGTTTCAACACTTCCACAGTGGAGCACACGTCTGAATGGAATATGTGTCTTAATGAGTTAGCGATCTAACACACACACACATACACACACACACGCACTCGTGGCTTCTCTAGGGTGCTAGCTATCACCCAGAACACACTAGGAGCGTGTGCCCTCCCCCTCTGGCAGCTTGTCAGACAGCCCTGGATCTTTCCGCTGTCTCTGGGGTCCTCTGGAGCGTCCCTGTTACTGCATACAGTGCATAGTTAGTCATTCGGACCCGAGGCCTGGAGTTGAACTCTGTCCGGCTGTACTCAGGCTGGCAGGAGGCGGAGCGTTTTCGGGATGCTTCCCGATCCGTCCTGTTTTTCTTTTAGTTGTTTAAAGCAGAGTCTTTGTTTCCGTAGCTGGAGCCCTTTTCAATCTCGGTCTGCCCAATCATCCAGCGCACACAGACAGAGGCTGCAAAGCACAAAGTAGGTGAAAGGTTGGCGGTGGTGGCGGCGGCGGAGGGGGATGGGTCGGGTATTTGAGATGGGCTGTTAAATCGATGTACCTAGAAGTCTTCCAATAAGTCGATATACCTTTCAAAACAATTCTAAATACATTTCTTAATACATTTCTAAAAGATCTATCCTGGGCTACAAAGTGATCAGCCATGCCCAGATGCTGTTCAGTCCTTGCTCGTGATTGGCCAGGAAACCATTGCATTAATAGCAAAACTTGGGCATGGTGAGATGCTGTAGAACAGGCATGCACATTCTCAAAGAACTCCAAATGATGTGTATATATCACTATGTACTTATTCAGTAAATGTGACATTATGTGAAATATATACACAGTTTCGAGGAGTTTGCATATTATATGATGACATGCACATTTACAACCAGTTGTCAGACTGGTTCTTTCTGCTTATTCTTTGATAATGTCTCCCTTGTGGATTGTTCCTGAGGTTTACTAGCCCTGAATTGCTGGTTAGTCTTTCAAGTGATGATCAGGTGTATTTTTCTTCTTGACTTGCTGATAAATGGTACTGAGCAGGGTGTGATACGGGGGGCGGGGGAGGAATGAGCATGCAATTCATCAGCAAGGCAGCGTGCTTTAACTTTTTTTTTTTTCTTTCCATTTGTCATACTTTAAGGAAAAGGAAGCTTTACTTACTGTTAAAAGTACCTGACCTGCTCCCTCATGAAACATTTAGACAAAAGCGAAGTGATTAAAACCTGGAAACGAGCGATTAACCCCCGCGGCACCTTACGGGACTCCGACACACTACAACCGCCAGCCCGCCCCAGCTCCAGAAGCTTCCCCTAGCTTGACAACAGTGTCTTCATCTGCCCGTGTACAAACGATCAGGCTAAAAATAAATGTGGACCGCTGTGCCCGGGGAGCCAGAAAAGATCAGAGAGCTACAGCTAGCAATGGGTCACATTCTGTTAGGTTACCTGCTCCTACTTAAGGCCCTGAACTTCATGTCCCAATTAACAAAAACAATCTAGGTGCCCCACATGCAGATACAAATCCTAAAAGATAATCTCAGCTGGGTTAAACAATATGGGGAGCAGGCCTGGCTCCACAAGGGGGCCAGGGTGGGTCTGACCCACCCAATCAAAAGCTTAGCCAATCTTAAGGCTAGAAGAACACCAGGCAATCACAGCATCTTTTTTGATCATTATAAATAGGAGGGAAACAGACCATTTCTTAGTAAAAGATGGACTTGAATTCTTACCCCTTGGAGAATCGTGTGGCCCACCCTACAAATTATATCTGGAGCCAGGCCCGCAGGGGAGAGGCAGAAAAATCCTGAACTGAGCTCCTAACACGATATATTACCCTTCGGTGTAGAGGAGTATGCCGTCCCTGTGACCTACCTGCCACGCACAGTGCCACGGTACTGAGGATGGTGACCCAGGAGCCGGTGCCGACCAGCCGCACCACCAGAAGGCCCAGCGGGTACAGCAGCAGAGCTGCCCAAAGAAGCCAGTTCAGCAAAGCCCAGGGCCGCTGTGGCAAGCTCACTGTGGGGCCCGGGAAGCGGCCCGTTTGGTAGTACTGCTCCTGGAATTCGTCCTGTGGCACATGGGGCAGGAATGGAGTAACTAAGATCATACTAGTCTATATATTTACATGATGTATAAATTTGTGGATTGCTATTATAGATGTCCATAGGAAGACTGAGCTTTCAGTCGTGGTTTGGTGGAGCTACATTCTAGTTGCAGGGACACCTGCCCTAAATCCCAGGATTTACTCTGTGCCCACACACCTTTTCCTGGTAGAGTTTGTGAAGCCAGGCGGAACATTCCGCCTCGTCATCTGGAATGGATTCCAGAGGAATTCTCCTAGGATGACATCAGGGTGAGGGGAGCCATTCGTAAATTTGTTTGTACTGCATTCAGAGTCAAGTGTGGGGAAAGTCCCTTCAGGGAGGAACGGGTGTAGATTGTGCAAACATACCCCTTATCTAAACATCTGTCTAATCCCAGCAAACAGAGAAACTATCGCAGGCATTGTCCCCCCCTCTGTTGCCACAGTAATTACAGAACGATTCCCACGCGCGTTCCGGAACACCGCTCTCACCTTACATACAGATCCGCGTGATACTTTTTCCCATTGAGAACTCCCAGCAGAGTTGGAGTTTCATTGTTTCTGAAATTAAGCGTAGAATCGTACACAGCGCTGACTACGGAGGAGACACAAACAACAAATGTGGGCAACAACGCTGAGCACAGAGCAATGACCAACAGGTTGCAACCCTCCAAACAAGACACGTCCCTTTCTTCGCTTATTTTTTCCATACCCCACAAGACATAGGAATCTATTCCCTTAACTCGCACGTAATCTGCTAGCGCTAAATTCCATTATCCCAATTAGAAAATACATCAGAGGCATTTGGTCTTGCAAGGGGAAGGGTTAAATGCAAAAAAGCCCAGCCCCAGGTCAGGTATGCGATTCAAAGCCCCCTCACCTGTCCCTCTGAGGTTATTCACAGTGATACAGAAGCCCTTGGTTCGGGGCAGGAGGTGGTGCTTCAGCTTGGGCAGGCCTTTGCTCTCCGCCACCTGCATACTGATCTGGTGCTTCTTGTCGGTAAACCGAGTGCCTTCGCAATGCAGCAGGAACTGGGAGGGAAGGAAAGAGGCTCCATTAACTGCAGCCTTGAGCAGGGGCGAATCTAGGCAAATCTTTACTTGCGGGGGCCCCCATACCATGAAGACTGACGATCATTTCACTTCCTCCACAATGCAAGTAATTTGGGGCCCTAAGCTCATTCTGCTTATAGCAAGAGTCGAACATGTACAGCACCAGTCAAAAGTATAGACATATCTACTCAAAGAGAGGTTTATCTGCACTATTCTATACATTTTAGAAAAAAATATAAAGAAAAATATAAAGGGGGGGGGGGGGTGGTCAGCCCGGTGGGTTGGGACACGGAAGATTGTCGCTCCAAATCCCTGGGCTGTCACAGTGATCCCACCAAGGCCCTTAACCCCATGCTGTGTTTAGGTCAGGTGGCCAGGTCATGTGGTGCGACATGATCAGTCCCCCTTGTAGACAGCTTGGGATGCCCAAACTTTTGATTGGTACTGTATACAATACATATATTTTGTTCAGGACTTTGTCTGGGCCGCCTCGAGCCAATCAGACCCCAGGCAGCTACCTACTTAACCTACGCCTGAATCCGGCTCTGGCCTTGAGTAAATTCTGACCCGGCTCAAGACGGCCATTCTCTTAGGCTGCTATATTAGCACAGACAAGTCGGTTCCGCTAGTGAAATCAACATTTCAAATTATTCAATGGCTTAAGGTCGCAGGGGTGGAACCTTTAGGTCTGCGGGGGATTCAGTGTAATCAGTTGCTAATTAAAAGGCAGCCTCTAGGGTGACAGTGAAGCTGGCACTCGAAGTAGCCAGACATGCATGCGCACACACATGCAGTTATTAACCGTAATTTGATCAGTGGCTGAAGGGCTAATTCAAAAGTAGGTTACACCAACACTGTTCACGCTCAAGCTTCTAAGTCAAGGTTAAGGAGAGATGATGCTACACCTTCTGTCTGAGTTAAGGAGCTAGTCCTACAAATTAAAAGAGAGTTCAGTCTAATTCACACCTGGGGGTGAGAAAAATGTCGGGTGGTATTAGTATTCAAATGTGTTACAATGGACCCTGGACTCACTCATGCCCGTCATCCAACACTGGATGACTTATGACTTAGGAAAAAGCACATGGATGTAACACACATATCAAGTTACCCAAAGACGAACAAGTCAATCATGCCAAGGAATCTCACTCAACCAATGGTTTCTCAAAAACACCCGAGGGGTGAAGATGATGATGGATTAATGCGTTTTGATGTTTTTAAGATTTATATCGACCAAATTACATTCAGGGACTGAAGGCGATACCGCATCCATTTCCACTTGAAAAAAGCCATTGAATCTCTACAAATGTTGACCTTAAGAATCCATGGCAGCTTATCAAAACTATAGCTCTGTCCCCTTCCCGTCATTGTCTGGAGATGAGCATGCACGGTCTTGGTCCTGCTCACCCAGAAGTTCTCGGGGTAATTCCGCAGGTTCTGGAGACTCTGGGCCACAGTCTTACGATCTTCTTCCCACTTCCTCTTGCAGAACACAATCTCCAGGAAGTACCACATCCAGCCAATCAGGGGCACAAATGCTAGCTCCTTTTTAGCCAAAACCTTGGAGCTCTGAAACGGCAGAGGATAGCGAGACTTCCTGAAATGTCCACATCAACCAAATCACTTCCAAAAAAAAACTGCTCAAAAACTTGCTAAATCAAATGTCTGAGTTTTGGAACTTAATTCACACTCTAATTGACATTTTACACTGCAGTCATACGACTGGTGTTTCTACAACTCAGAGCAACATTTGGCCAGAATAAAATGTATATCCTGCCGTCTTACCCCAAGGACACCAAATCGTTCACAAAAGGTCCATCCACACAGAAAGTCTATTTCAAAGTTGTGATTGAGGATAACGATGGCGTTCTCCTTGCCATACAGCTTGGAGGTCTGCGGGTCTGAGTAGAGTGTGCATTCTGTACCAGACCACCACTCCAGCAGCACCACCATTTCTGAAGACCAAAAAACAGGTTAGTGGGGTTTGTAGGCACAATTTGATAATTATCACGCAATTTAACTTTACATGAATAAACTGCAGTGCGCTTTGGTGAATACAACAGTACTGGGAAGTTTTTCAAAGTTCTGCTTTTTTGCTGAAGCAGCAAAGAGCAGGACTGTACAGAAACAGCCCAGTGAGTCGTTTTCATTTTTTTATGTCTGTTTTGCCTGGTAAGAATAACAGTCTCAAGAGAAGTGAAAGGTCTTACCCTGCAGTTTTACTATCCATTTACACAGTGGAGTGCCTCTAATGAAGACATTTCATTTGGGTACATTTTTGACAAGATAACAATGGGACAGACATGAAAACTCATGCTACCTGAGATAAACACTACTTGCCTGAAGAACAACCTATCCGGCTCAGCGTAAAAATACCGCAGCAGAACACACATCAACTGGAAATGATTATGTCACAACTTCCTGTTTCTTTGTTGCCAAGAGATTATCGTGACAACAAACATTATGAATTTGTATTGTTTAATCACAGGAAAATTACTTCTTGATGTCATCCTTCATAATGGTTACTGCTGTCATAGCACCAATAACAACTGGAGAATACAAAGCTTTTTTGGAAGTATTTGATAATTGGGGGGGCGCTGTAAGTTAGGTCCAAAACTATAGGTGATTTTTACAAAACACAAAGAGGTTAACAAGGATGGGATTTTCCAACGGTTAACAAAAAAGTTAACAACTGTCAACTTATTCAATCATAAAAACTAAAAAAAAAAAAAAAAGTCAAATGACCTGCCTTATGAAAATCCAAAACGATATTTCACACAACTGTCTTAGGGGTTTTGGGG
>JAODKC010000064.1:19916755-19976322 GCA_026777985.1 Mormyrops attenuatus
ACCTGGGCTTCTCGTCGAGAAGATGGTGTCAATTGCGTGGAGAGACCAGTTGATCAAATCCATGATTTCCTTAGTTTCAGGCCCATCTAGTCAGGCCCTGCATGCTTGATGTATGTTGTCCAAAGTCTTGTCTTATCTTCTTATACTCATATCCCTTAAATACTAATGTCTTTTATACCCCTGTTCAGGAGCTATGCAACCAGTACATTTCACTGCACATCGTGCAGCGTATAACTGTGTATGTGACAAATAAAGATTTGAAATTTGAAATATGCATGAGATACAGGTGTGCAGATGGCCTTTGTGACCTTTCTGAGACCAAGAGACCATACTTAGTCAAAATGTCAGCAACACTTAAGGTTATAGATGTAAAAAGTAGGATTGGGTGCACAACAGAACAGCAGGGCATGTAGCAATGACCCGTCACATACGCCTGTGACTCGAAAAGTAAGCTATATTTTCTGTTTTTTACAACCTTTCACGTTTTCATGTTCTCTTCGCATCTGAAAAAAGGTAAGTGGTTGAACTTCTGAAACTGTTGATCGATCCATCAGCACGCCCCCTCCCCCCTGGCCATTTTACCGTGAAATTTCCTGTACGCTGGAAACCCGTCCAAGAACATCAAAAGGTTGGGAACCCCAAATCTAGGCCCAATAATCACTCCCTGAGATGCAGCCAAATTATAATGAATAATGGTTAATCATGATATAAGTCTGATCATTAATAAATCACCAAGTAGACACAGATGGAAAGCTTCTTCTGGGAGTGGACCATGCGTCTGTGACACTCTTATTTATGCATGTACACACCCCAACACGTTTAAATATTGCAGGAGACGGGTAGTGGTGGGGGCTGGGGGTGGGATTGACACATCCTGTACCGATCCAGAACAGTCAGCTCAAAGATTGAGTGCCTTGGCAGAGTCGTTGGAAATCGGTGGCGCGTTTGCCAACAGCTCTCTTAATAGGCTGTGGGGGAAGGAAAGAGAAAAATCAAAACGACCAGAAGAGCCACTAGTATCTTCTGGAAGTTTTGTAGCTGCTGGATGGCCTTGACCTGAGAGTCATCGGCGTGGAAGATGATCCTACGCGACCTGTCCATCTGCGCCGGCACTGCGTTGGGAGTTTCCTGAAACACACCTGAGGGTGCCTGGGATTCAGGCCGTTTGTGCATAATGGATTCTCACTTTGGTGTTTATTTTTTATTTGTAGCACAGCAGTAGTGCTTAATATTTAAAAATGGCGGGAAGACACTCTTGGGTGGGGATCAGTCAGGTTACACTTGGTTTGCTTGCTACCAATTATAGAAGATTGAGTTTTTTGGCCCCGCTCCCACTAAGCACCCTCAGAGCCTGATACCCGATGCAGCTCGGAGCTCTAGCTCTTCCTTGACCCAATGCCTGCCTCTGTGGATGACAACCATAAGATTTTAAAATAAAAAAATAGCCAGTTACCTTATTATATAAGTCTAATTATTAAGCCTTATCTTCAAAGAACTTACAGCGTATGTTAGGTATATAGCTTGTGTATTGTGTATGGTATGCTGGATAATATAGGATACATCATGCTTAATAAGAAGGGTGGCACTGTGGCTAAATGGTTAGTGCTGTAGCCTCATAGCTTGAGGTCTGGAGCTAAAAGCCTTGTGTGTGGAGATTAAATTTCACCCGCTGTTTTTGTGGTCTTCCTCCAGGTACTCCAGTTTCCCCCTGCAGTCCAAAAACATGCAGTTATAAGAACTCAAAATTGCTCTTTGTGTGTGTGTGTGTGTGATTGTGTGTGTGATTGTGTGTGTGTGCTACGGGGTAGACTGACATCCTGTCCATTTTATCCCTTGCCCAGTGCGTTCTGGGATAGGTTTCAGACTCAGTACTGAGTATGGCTATGGGTGATGAATGGATGTATGGATAGTTAATAGGATAAATGTGAGTCAGACTTTATTTTAAATGCTTCCTCTGTGGAAAAGTGGCTTAACTTTTGCATTTATTATACTGTATTTATAATAAAGAAATAAGTTAGTAGCACAACAATGAAAGTCATTGTCTTACAGCCTTCGAAATTAACGATGGGAATGCATGGATCATTACAAATGCTAAAGCATGCCAGGATGGGGGAACACTGGAAACCTAAGGATATGGTGCTAATTACATTCGCTCAATGGTAATCTGTGCTCTAGCAGTTTAACAATTCTTTTCAGCAATAAACACATCATATTGAAAGTGCACTGAAAGGAACCCACTTGTTTTAAGAGACTGGATTTTTGAAAAAGAATGTGAAAGAATGTTGTCGCTCTCAGAACTCATTCTCCGTTCACCAGCTGACAAGGCAGTTACGTAATTGTCACTATCACAGATACAAAGAGTTTTTTAGACTATAAGGGAATGCAAAACATGGTCAGCGACCTTACGGTTTTGATATTCTAGACACAAAATAAAAGGCAAATTCATTTCCTTTTTACAAACCAAAAATGTGTTTTTCCCATTTGTTCCCCAAATAGAGATTCTCATTTCCATCTATGTACATCTCTTTCATTTGTAATGGACTGTTTTGCTCTTAAGCTCACTATTATCTTGTCCAAACTCACTTACTTGTTTTGTCACATTTGTTTTTTGAGCTCTTTTCTGACCCTTGGTTTTTTAAAAAGTTGTTTTGCCTTGTTGCTGTGGGTCATATGCCATCGCATAGGAATGTCTTTGAGGATCTTCCTCCCATTTTTCTCTTAAACTGCAATTTTATAATTTAAAGCTCTTCCAGTTTCCTGGATAGAAAGTCGGAAATTACAGATTTTGCTTATTTAGTCTGGTCTGCATAACTTTCAAAGCAGACTAAATATACGAAGCCACAAAATTAATAGTGATTTTTAACAAATAAACAGAACTGTAGAATTTACATTCCAAACCCCAATATTTGAATAGGATATGGCTAACATCTCACAAAAATACGGGCTAAATCAGGGTGTGAACTTTAAATTCTCATAACAAAGAATTTAAGTAATTTGACGTGAACTCAGCTCCTAACACCACAACAAACACCGGTACAAGGATGATGCACTGGCTGTTTATCACACAGCTCCTGACTCGGCCTGGTCTGTGTTCCCTGTTTCCATGAGTGATGGTGCCATGTGTGCCTGCCAGGCGATGGCACCAGCTGAATGGGTACTTGCAGCATCCTCAGAGTTTCCCGTAACCGTCTCCCTTTTCTTTGTCGCACTGAGATCTTATGCTTCAACAAATTTACTTTAACCACTTTCTCTCCTGTGTGCTACCTTGACATGATGTACTCGCAATGTCTCGCTCACATCCAGTTCCCCCTCCCGCTTCTTTACACCCTCCCAAAGCATACCAATTCACTTGCTTTTTCCCCACAACACCAATCGACGCCAGCAAGAACCCAAAATCATCCCTTGAAACCCACCTGTCTTTTGTTTGCAGACACATGCTAATCACACAGCAGGATGACATCCCTGTGCTTGGTCATGTTAAGCTCCTATGCTGCACTTCTACACTCCTATGCTATGCTTTTGCAGTATGCTCCCACTTTGTGCACCTACACTACAGTTCTATGCTATGCAACTACACTATGCTACTTTGCTCCTATGCCATGTACCTACACTCCTACACTATGCTACTACGCTACAGTCCTACATCCCTACACGACGCTCCTACGCTCTCCTTCTATGTTACATTCCTATGCTCCTACTCTATGCTCCTACACTTCTATGCTTCACTCCTATGCTACACTCCTATGCTATGCTGCTATGCTATGCTCCTACGATACACTCCTATGCTACGCTGCTATGCTATGCTCCTACGCTACACTCCTATGCTATGCTGCTATGCTATGCTCCTACGATACACTCCTATGCTACACTCCTATGCTATGCTCCTACGCTACGCTCCTATTCTCCTAACTCAGCTTGTGCATGTTTACTCATACAACTGGAGGTCAGCATCCAAGGGAGGCTGTCAGGCCTGCAGGCATTCCTGACAGATTTTTAACCATAATATGTAATAAATGTGCATGATAATGAATTTAACAGGCTGTTTAAAACATGCATTTTCCCCAGAAGCTCAGTTAATGCCCAACATTTACGATTACTGGCCAGTGAGTTAGGCAGCAGGGGCTGAAAGCGGGGCAGTGAGGAGAGAAGCACGAGTGTTTTCCATTTCCATTTTACAGCTATTCAATTTGCCTTGTGTGGTTCGCATCTGTAAATCACACAGTAACATGGCCCCGTTTCTATAGATATACGACATAAATTCATTGTAGCACTGTGGTGGCGGGTCAGCCACTGTGTATCCAAAAGCATTCATCTAGAGTATTTTTATGTCTGTCATAAATGTATATACATCCATGCATACATACACACATGCAGATGCTCTATACTTTATGATGGTTCAAGTTATGATATTTCAACTAAAACGGTGAGATACTGATGCACATTCAGTGTTAAGCTTTGAATTTTGATCTGTTTCCGTGCTAGTGGTATATAACCCCATTATAAAACTATTTATATAATTTCACATTACTTCTGTGTGTTAGTGGCTAAACAAAAACCATAACAATAGACATTTAGTGCTCTACCAGTCTAGTTACCCATCTGGGTTGTGACACTGGGGACAAATGACTCAAGGGCAGGTGTTGTGACGTAACAAAAAAGGGGTTTTATTGAACTAGATGGAACAAAGACTGGAAATAAACTGGAACATAGGGGATCAAAACAGGGGGACAGGAACCTGAGAGGGCACATGCAACAAGAAGGTTTGACTAAAATGTCCGGACTAACAGGTACGTTTATATACAGACTAATAAGGGGCAGCAAGCATCAGGTGTGGCTCATTAGGGCCATGTGGGGAAGGAGACAGGAGGGTCAGGCGGATGTGGCGGGCACGACATGACAATCTGCCAGTTTGCAGTCTTGTATTCAATGTACAATTTTATTAGTACTGAGCAACCATGAATCTGCGGGGGCACAATACCCTCGCTTTGAATCAAACAGCAGCAAATCATTGTCAAACAGTAGCTGTAAATACTAAACAGAAGGACAGAGTACCTTTTTACCACCGTAACCCATTTCTCTTCATTGAAATATATGAAAATTCCTCGTAAAACTACATCTGTGGAGATATCAAAACACAGTGCATATTATCTGTCCTAATAACCACCCATAATGGGATGTATTAGTGAGAATGGTTGAATACACTACGCTCTGAAAGGCAGCTCAAATCCTAATCAAATGCAGTTCTTTACCCCCCTTTATACCCCAAAACACCCTCCCCAACAAAGTAGGTATTGTGAGTGAATTTGCATATAAAGGGTGACCTTCTGGAGTGTGATGATCCTGGGACAGGGACGAGATTTCCCGTGAGAGCAAATGCTAACTCAGTCTGACCACTGGCCTTCTCTGGCTACTGTAAATTCAGTTACTTCCTTATCACCCTAGTGGTACCAATTGAAACCCCCATTCTCTCCCTGACTTACTCCATGATCATAATTTGATAATCCGGTCTGTATTAAAATGGTCAATGAAGAATATTGGAGCGTCTTTACTATTTTCCTGATGTATTAGAAAAAATACATTATGGGCCTTTGGTGGGTGAGTGACCAGGAACAACCATGGATCACAGCATCACGCCTCAAAACAAAGCACGCTCCCCTAGCTGTTCCTTTGCTCATCACTGAAGGTTATTTAGTTTAACATTATTGGCCAAAATACCATACAGCTGAGGCTCAGAGAGCAACATCAATGAATCCCAGGAGCAACTGGGGTAAAGGGCCTTTCTTCAATGATGAAATCACTTTGCCAGCTCTGGAATTTGAAACAACAACCTTCCGATACCAGCCAAAGAGTTCTAACCCACAGAACTGAGAGACAGACAGAGATGCACGTCAGAGTCAACAGTGATAGTTTCATCCTCCTGTTTTTATGAGGGTTCTGAACCGGCAGCCTTCTGATTGTGGGCACAGTCCTAACCACTATAGCATCTGGGTTGTTCTTGCCAATTTCAAATTTTTCTAGATCTTTTTCTTGGATGGAGTAGTGTTTTTTTTGTTTATTTTTATTTGTTTATATCGAGCGCTCTCTGAGTTTCCTCGGTAACCTGGCTCACATTTCCTCAACCCGATGTTTCAGCTCGGAACCACTTAGGCCTGATTCCTCAATAATGTGTGACCCTGAAGCTTTTCCCCGCTCTCGCTTTTGAGAAGATCAGTGGAAGTTTAAGGCAAGACAGGAGCAGGGCTGCCAAGAGTGCGGAAACCTGTAGTTTCCAAGAAGAATTCTATATCTGCCCCCATGTGACTCTCTGCTATTAAAAGAACAAAAAAACTTTGTGATGTTCAAAGAATGCGCATTAGGAGAAGCAATCCACAGAAAATACATGCAAAATGCGTGAAGCATGATTGAAAAGGTCCCACTTTAAGCTGGGACCTGGGCTCCTGGAAGGCCCTTCGAGGTAGGCGTGTGCGTAAAGGGGCTTGGAATGGGTGAAGACCTTTTTCTCAAATCATAGTCAGAATAGAGATTTAATGTGCATGCTGGGGGGTAGAACTGCTTTTTAAGGAGCAGAAACTGCACAGTAGGATTGGTTTGCACTTTTGATAGGGGCTAGACAGCCCTTCAGACCTCCAGGGGGCATGCTGACTGTGGAGGACATATAGTACATAGTGCCGGTCCAAATCCTGTGGTTGGTCAGGTGGTTTCACCATTTCAACCCATTGCCCATTACCCATTGCCCCAGGGACTGTTTGACCCTGCTTTCCCTCAAAATGTATGTCACTTTGGATTAAACAGTTTGCTAAATAAATTAGAAGGTAAAGGCATTAAAGCAGTTGTCACTGAGAGCCATATCACCTCCATCTGACTGAGGCACGTATAGAGCATTCTGTAAGGGCGTGGGTATCTCACTCTTGCAGACTTTGCAGGACTTAACAACACAGCACTCACTTTAAGTTTGCACACTGCTGCCTGATAAAACAAATTAACAAGCAGCCAGATCCTCCAGAAAACTCCCAGAACCCAGTCTTTTAAATCTTCGCAGACTGTTAAAGTAACCAAGTAAAAATGGGGTCATGTGACTTTGTTTGGATATCAGTAATGTTTGGAATAAGAAGCCCACAGATTGCTCGCATATCCTGCGATTTGTGTCGGTCAGCATATAGTCCTGGAAATTACTGCTGCCCCCCAGTGCTTTCTGAATGAGGGAAGAACGTGGCATTTCCAACCAGAGGCTGGTTGTTAAACCACAAGCTTTGCCGTGATTTTACAGGTACATGCTTTAAAAACAAGATTGCGTATGTAATCAAAAGTTTTTTTGTTTTTTTTTTAAGGGTTCGTTTTAGGATCCATGGGTATGTAAAACTCTCGGATTGTTCACTGGCTGCTTGCTTGGTCGATGCAGGCCACCATGTAGACCCCTTCGTGTCATGTGATCTAATTATGCCTTGCACTCCCAGGATTCTGGAGGTTAGACCTGCAGCCAGGGACTCGCTTCAAGCCCCTTACCCAGCTGTAGGGGTTTGCTGCATGGAGAGGCCTGCTATGGCCCAGCAGCCTTCTGGCCAAACCAGATAGTCTTTAAGGAGATACAACCCTGGACCCAACCAACCTTTTACCTCTGGTGTTGATCTGACACATGACCATCCTTGAGCCCGAAACCCTGGCTGCTAACCTACCAATCTCAGGTCCTGAGACAACAGGGACTCCCTGCTGGCTGCACTTCCTGGAGTCCCCTCACCCAGCACCTCCCCTTGAGTATTGCCATCCCCGGAAACTCTCCCCAGTAATCCCAGTGACAGGACTCCAATTACCATACCGTGTTCATCACCTGCCCAGTCGCCTGATTTTATAAAGTACCAAGGCAACTTCACAAGTCCTCAAATTTTCAGCACAGACATTCTTGTTGCATCCCACGGAAGCTTTGATGGCTGACCTCACATTCAGCTTATGTTGATGTGTGGTCTTTTAATACAGTCGTGGCCAAAAGCTTTGGCAGTAACGTAAATTTTGTGTTTTGTAAATTTTGCTGCTTCAGCATTTTTAGATTATTTTTTTACATGTTACTATGGTATACTGAAGAACAATTATAAACATTTCATAAGTTTCAAAGGCTTTTATTGGCAAATACATGAATTTTATGCAAAAATGATTTATAGGGTTGACAGTGTTGTTCTTCTTCAATTTGCTCTGGAATACAGGATATCAGCTTCTGAGCCAAACCCTGACTGATGGCGATCCATTCTTGCCTTGTTACTGCTCGGAGTTGATCACAATTTGTGGGCTTCTGCTTGTCCACTCGCTTTTTGTGGATTGACCACAGTTTCTCAGTGGGATTAAGATCTGGGGAGTTTCTTGGCCACGGATCCAAAATTTCAACGTTATGATCTCTGAGCCACTTCATTATCACTCCTGCCTGGTGACATGATGCTCCATCATGCTGGGAAATTCACAGATCATCACCAAATTGTGCCTGGATCATTGGAAGAAGCTGCTCATGGAGGGCGTTTTGATACCATTCTTTATTCATGACAGTGTTTTTGGGCAGAACTGTGAGTGATCCCACTCCCTTGGATGAGAAGCACCCCTCCGCGCACACATGGGTGGTCTCGGGATGCTTCACTCTCGGCACGACAAAGGACTCATGGTAGCGTTCACCTTTTCTTCTCTGAACAGTCGATTTTCCAGGTGTTGGGAGGGGGCTTCATCAGGGAAAGTAACTCTGCACCACTCTCCTGAAGTACAAGGACTGGACAGCAGAAGACTGGTGCAAAGTTATTTTCTCTGATGATGCCCTCTTCCTACTGTTTGGCACATCTGGAAAAGAAACGGAAAATAAACATGCCTGCTTGATCTGCATCGCGATTGATCAAAAAAATTAATACATATAAATGATGTGTACATCCAAAATGAATAAAATAAAATAAAACCAAGAAGTTGTATTCATCCTTCTTCCAGTGAGCGCAGAGCCTCTTCCAGGCAAGGGACCCCCTGGATGGGATGCCAGTGTATCACAGGGCGTAGGCACTACAGGTGAATGACATAAGCCCTTGGCCTAACTGCAGGAGATAACCCACACCATCCCCAGGAAGGGGCTGGAACCTATAATTCTAGCATAATGAGGACTCAGAACTATCCACTGACCCACCATTACCCCCTTTAATAACTAAACTTTGCATCAGGAGGAAGATTTATTTCTGCTTGCTCAAGTTGTACCATATGGAACAAAGTCATAGCATAACATTCATACATGTACCTGTTATGTGTTTCTTAAGACTTAATTTTGCTGAAGCCTTAAGGTCCATGAACTTAAAATATTGTCTGTAATAAAATTGAGGTCCCGCTGTTTAGGGCAGTATAGTCAATGGCTTTTGTAATAAGTAATACGTGATGTGGCATCATAAACGTATGGACGCTGAGCGTAATTAGATCTGCTCATGAATTCTGTTCCTTGGCTTCTCTCTCTGTTCCACTCATCTCCAATTTTCTTTTATGTACCAGGGCCCACGGGGGCCAAATGGAGAACATTCACATTCTTCCCAAAACATGTATTTCTCAGGTGACAGTGGCATGTCGGGGAAAACCCAGGACAGCTAGCCTGATCATAAGAAGCAGCACAGTGCGCTTCTGGGAATAACTGAGAGTGACACATATGCCGGTGGTCAGCTAATTGAATCAGGGCCATGTATAGAATACCAGATATACGCCACCCCTCCAGGAGTCTGAGGGAATGGCAGTTGGACAACGAAGACAACAATGACAAGCCATGGGGTTGGCCTAGGAACTTAGCGCGATCTGAGATAGTCAAGAGTCAAAGCATGAAGCTGACAAATACCATCCTGTCTCTGCCAGTTTAATTCCTCTTTATTTGTTCCTCCACTCTTCTTGATTGCATCCTGGAAGGAGCACATAAAAAACATATTTTGCTAAAGAGTCATAGCATAAGGTCAAAAAGTTGAGCGTGTCTCTCTGATATATTGTTTATTCCGAAATCTGTTTTATAGTGTTTGGTTAGAGGCATTTGTGTGGGATTGGTATGTGATATGTCTTGAGCATCTGGCTTAGGATTAGTGTTGGCAGAGCATTTCAATAGCATCCAGTCTCAGGAGATGCTTTTAATAAGGGCACGTTTTGAAATGTCATCTCTTCTTAGACTTGAAGATTTCTTTGAACTCCAATTGGCGATAGAGTCCCTTTATGGCATTAGAGATGGATGTCGACCACATTCTTCACTTTCAGTTACTTTTCTTCCCTGTTTTTGCTCTGCTTCACTCACTCCCCATCTACTGTCTGAGCTTTAATGGAAATCATGCCATAATTAACTGGGTTGATTAATAAAACATGCTATTTTCTTGTAATATTTGAGATGGAATTTAGGAAAAGCTTAACTCTGCTTTTGACAGTGTTTCTCATCCAACCTCTGCCACCCGTATTAAAATCGATCGAGTATACTGGTGTCAATATGTTCACCACCTCCTTAAGTACAATATTGTTCATTTTTTGGGAAGGTATCAATGGAAAAAAGGCCGCTTTGGCTGACAGCTATAAAAACCTAAGCGGTGTCATGGCAACCAACCAACTGGAAGAGCAGTCTGGGGAGAATTAATTATAAAGCCACCAGAATTACATTTGTCCTTATAGTTGATATAAAACCAACCACGTGAACATGAATATGGTTTGAGAAATAATAGAAGTGAATGTATCCATCCATCTATCCATCCATCCATCCATCAATCCATCCATTTTCCGTAACCGCTTGTCCTATTCAGGGTGGAGGGGGGTCTGGAGCCTATCCTGGAGGCTACAGGCACAAGGCAGGGAACAACTCAGGATGGGGCTTCAACCCATCGCAGAATACAGTATTAGCTTTTAATATAGAAGGCAAATTAGAGAATAAATGTACTTGTAATTTTTTATTAGTATAATTTGTGGTTGAAATCACATTTAGTGAAATGCACTGCATGTTTTTGTGTGTTTCATACGAATGAAGTTGCCATGTTACAATCATACGGACAATGTGACATGATGTCTCACATCACAATCCCTAAAAAAAGTCACAGCTAACAAACCGTGATAATGAAACGAATATAAAACATTTATTTAAGAATCATCTCTCCAACAGTGAACATGTACAAAAAGTTTGCTTTATATCTAAATCCAAAAATGAGGTGGGTAGCAGGAAAATGTACATTTGTGCATCATAAACCATCAGAAAATATGCTACTAATTAAAAATATAAAATAATGCTATACAAAGAACTAGTAGCTATACATTGTCAACGTTTTGCATCTATGTATCTGTGATTATTCGTAATATAAAAAAAAACAATGAATGTGTAATTGCATCTGGCTTTTTATGTTTAGTAAAAACCAAAAAGCTAAAACCCACTGACTGAACGGTTAACATAAATAAGCATTTGCTGGTTAAACTCTCATTTCTGAAATGACACCCCTTGATTTGCCGATCTGACGTTGTTTAAACATCTCTGCAGAATTACACAATTGGAGAAAACGCCTGCCTTTTTCAATTCATTGAATACATTGTGCTTTATATTTTGTGCTTTTAGGTGAACATACCAATCAAATGAAGGCACAAAATTAATCTGTATATATATTAACAAAAAATATCCTGATGTATGGAAAATTTGAATGCTGTAATTCAATGTGTTTTGTACTTCAAATTATGAAATTCCGTCAGTGTAAACAAATAAATAATTATTTACAATCTTTGGCAAAAATGGAACAAATCTAACATCAGCTAATAATACTGTAAGACAAATATAAATAATTTACAGAAGAAATTATCATACAGTCTAAATATAAACATCTTCATCCGCCAAAAACTTAGTAAGTTTTTAAATGATCCCTGTTAGAATATAGGGATAGACTAAAACAGACTATATAAAATTTTAATAAACTCAAATTAAAAATTAATTCAAGAACTGGTATGCATTCAAAAGGTATGTATTCAAGATGGCAGGAAACAATGCAGTAACAACAAAACGAGGCCGTTTGTGCATCGAAGCCGAGGCTGAAGAGGACGGCCACCGGCCCCTGCGGCCCCCGCGGCCCCTGTTCAGTTTGTGGTGGGGCAATACATGGATGTAAAGTGTGGTCCTTCGTTAAGGATGCATCAAGAAATCTCGTATCAAAGTGCAAGAAAAGCATGACACACCATACCAGCCTGATCCAGGAAACCGAAATGTGTGTGACCAGTAATAAAGATAATGGAAAAAAAAAGTCAAAAAAGACTAATCTTTAAATGATCCATTTAAAACACTGGTGAAAATTAGATGAAAGTACTTGGGTGTCAGGGTAACAGTATGACATCTAGAGAAGAGTACGACTCCCTTCAATGCTGACATTTGCTCGTCCTCAGACACATCTGCCTGCCATTGGCAAACTGGGTTAGGAGTACGCATTGTAGCTTCGATAGGGGCGGGGTTCTCACTTATTGGCCAATGGATAGAGATGCAATTGGTGGGAAAGCTTGATGACCAGGAGGAGACTGAGGTGAGTCTGTCCAGTACTTCATCATTGTCATGTCAGATGTAGGTCAGTTATCTGTAGGAGAAATAGGTCACATTTACTAAAGTATTTAAGCTTGGTTCACCTGAAACGCAGGCTGGAAAAATGCAAACACTTGTTAAGCGTGAACGCATAGCAGAAGGCGTGAATATTAAAATGGGTGTATTTCACAGGGCATCTGCAGGTGGAAAAGGAGCGGTGGCTGAATTTCCAGTTAGGTTAATGGATTATTCTTCGTTCTTTTGCATTTATTACAGATTCAATCATCAGGCAGGTCAGACTACTGCAAGAGGTGAGAGGCAGAAACAAAAGCGTGTCGCTAAAGGAGATTTGCGGTTCCTCGTTACCGTTACCTTATCAACACGGGGGCAAATTCCGGGTTATCTAGGTAACAAAGCAAAGTTCCAGTCTCTCAATAATTGAAATTCTTAGAAATCATTTCCCCCCAAAGGGTTAAATATGATAACATCATGTGTTTTATTTCTATACTTATTCAAAGTCACTTGTCCAAAGTTTTTAACAAATAGATACTAATTAATTGATTATGCATGTGTCCTAATGGGGGGAAGACGAAGGAACCTTAGTTTTTGGTTACAGTTCCCAGTTCACAAACTGCTGATCTTATCAAAATACTAGCAACATTTTGTTAGATTTTTTTTTTTAAAAAAAAGAAACGGTGAACTTGCTTCTAGTCCAGGAAAAGGTACAAAAGCTGCAATCAAAAATATTAGCACATGTGCATGGTTTTTTTACGTATTTGCACTTAAAATGCGAATTCAGTATATAAATCAGTGGAATAGCTATGGAAAGTTCTGATGATGTTAGCATCCAATCCACTTCCTGCTATTTACCATGTTCTTTGCTTCATTAAGCATTAAAGTTGGACACATTGTCATCTAGCTTGCCAAGGCTCTTGTAAGTAGTAATATGTTGTACTCTGACAGGTCTGGCAAACCACGGCGAACTCTTCAGGGGTTTACAGTACCTCGGCACTCGTATTTGAGATCGGAGAAGAAGATCAACTCCTGAGAGAAGACAAACAGCCCTAATCTGCCTCCAGCGTACGTCTTGTCATAGACGGGACCCGAGTCAGCCATGATCTGCTTTCCTTCATACACCACGACCCTTGAAAGAAGGACAGAACCGGGACTTTTTTTGGCTTCTGTGTCATCATAGAGTGGACAGCAGATGGGTTAGCGGGTTAGGAAATGGTTAACTGAAAGTTTCTTAGAACATAAGAACATAAGAAATGTACAAATGAAAGGAGGCCATTCGGCCCATCAAGCTCATTTGGGGAGAACTCAACTAATAGCTCAGAGTTGTTAAAATCTTATCTAGCTCTGATTTAAAGGAACCCAGGGTTTTAGCTTGCACTCCTCTAACAGGGAGACTATTCCATACTCTAACTACATGCTGTGTAAAGAGATGTTTTCTCAAATTCATTTTAATTTCCTCCTATGGCCACGAGTTCTAGTATTTAAACTAATATCGAAATAGCTTAGTTGTGTTAATAGTTGTGGGTGATGTCTTGAAGTATATAAACTGAATTGTATTAAAATGTTTTGATGAATATATCTACATAATGGTTCAATAAATGCCAAGAAGGTCCCTCACCTGATGAAGCCAGTCTTCGGTCTGTGGATGAGATGCCACCGGTAGGCGGTGTAATCTTTCCAGCCAATGTTCTTGGGGTCGTGCCACAGAGTTTGTACCTGGGGACAATTTAGAAAATGTGACGTGAGGAGCTGCACCTCCTGCTGCTGAGGATGAAGATGAAGGTGAGTGCAAAGATGAGGTCGCCCACCTGGCCAGAGGTGTTGCCTGTGTGCCACAGGGCATTCCGCAGGTGCTCTCCCGTGCCTGTAGTGGAGTTGACCACCTTCAGGGAAACTCCAGAGATGCCAAATGCCTTTGAGGGTTTGTCTTCCCAGTAGGTTTGTGTGATCTGCTTCCACATCACCACGTAGAAACGCGCGCTGGATTGGTAGCCAAATACAAAGCCGGCGTAGTCGTCATCCCGGTCGGTGTTGACATAGAATGTGCCGCTGAAGTCCACTGCACTGAACTCATCATAACCTATGGTGGCCATTTAGGGTCAGTAAACATCCCTGCAGTGCATTCACATATTTGTGATACAGCAGACATTTGACTCACCGACGGCAATGCCAGGATCCGAATTGGCAGTCTGCACCAGCTCCTTGCCTTGGTGCCTCACCACCCAGTTAGGGTCAATCTGTGTGGTCCCCTTGGGGTCCAGGTGGACCATCTGGAACTTCCTGAAGTCAGTGACACTGATCTCGTTGTTCTCTGGACACACGTCAAGGATGTCAGGGATGCTGTCGTTGTCAAAATCATCTTTGCAGGTATCACCACGGCCATCTCCTGTGTTTGAGAAGGATCAAAAACATTCAGCGGATTTGCAATAACAGTGGATTCGACCAGCTTTGCTATATATGAATGTCCAATACATTTTTTTCAGCTTCAGTGCAATATGATTTGCTAATTAGTATATTGGCATTACTGGGAATTTCCTTACAAATGTGTCTGAAAACTGTGGAATCCAGTGAAATGCAACAAAATAAAACAGGCAACTCTCCATTAGAATGATTGGAGGGAAAGAAGTTCAAAGTAGCAATGTTCCTGGACTTTGGGGCTCTGCTAAGCAAAATGCTGAATATTAGCTGCCGTACTGCGGCAGCTTCCACTCAAATACATAATTTTATAATGGACATCATGTTAAAAAGAAACCCTCTTGTTAAATGGAGGGAAGAATGCAGATGGCAAATTAAGTGGACCCAAAACACTTAGCATCTATTTTCTGGCGAAGTTCTGCACAGCCATTTGTCTCAGTGGTCTTAAATAAATACCAGCTGATGAATTGTCGTTTGCACGGAAGTCCCTGGTACCACGACGAGTTCTGCCAAACTGATTCATTGCACAAGAGTCATTTTCATTGCACCATGTGCTGAAGACATGTTTGATTTTATTTTAAAACTAGAATGATTAATCATCATAGTCTTGCCTTTGATTGCCTTTCTTAAGTCGCTGAAGAGTACGGCATTCATTTAATAACAGATTTGTTCTATAACTTGCAGGAATTGCTACGTAATGCTTTAATCTAACCCAGTCACTGAAGCCAATCAACAGAAAGGAACACACATGCTACACTCGAACCCATTATTCTTGGCTGTTTTGTCCATTAGCAGTAAATGATAAGTCATATTAATAGTTCTGTTTTCCACAAAAAACACAGGATTGTATTTAACATAGCACTTATTGGTCTGGGAAACAAAGATGTTCACCATGTACTCTGATAACTCTTTATTCAGTTAAGTTTTGGGTGATCTATAGCAAGATGCAGGATAATAGCCTGAATGAGAGGCATGAGACATTGAAGAGCCACCATACTAACAAATTTATGAGTAAGAGCAATGGGAGGAAACCCATGCAAAAATGAGGAGTACATGCAAGCAGAATATGGTCGAATTATGAATGATTTTTGATTTAATCTGGTACGATACAATTTTGTTGGAAATATGACTCATAAAAAGAGGTAACACCAAACAGGCAGAAAGGTAAACTACTGAATACTGTGCCCTCTCTTTACCGTCAGAGTCCAACTGGTCTTTGTTGGGCACCAAGCGGCAATTGTCCCGGTCGTCAGGGACACCGTCGTTATCGTCGTCATGGTCGCAGGCATCCCCTTTCCCGTCCTTGTCATGGTCAGCCTGGTTGGCGTTGGGGATGTAGGGGCAGTTGTCCAGATTGTTCTGGTGGCCGTCCTCATCTATATCCTGGTTGTTGTCACACTGGTCACCCACCCGGTCGTTATCTGTATCAGTCTGTGGAAAGTCAATGAATCGTAACAAAGATGTAAGTACGACAAATATTTTTGGTGGAATGTTGGCACCCAGGGGATGAATTCCAAAAAGTGTCAGCAGGAGTTGGTATCATGGAAGAAAGGGGATGATTCTTTGAATCGATATTTGTTCCCTCTAATATTTCTTCATACTGTTACTCTCCCTCACCTGGTCAGGGTTATGCATCAGTGGACAGTTGTCACATTGATCGCCTACGCCATCCAGGTCAGTGTCCTTCTGGTCTGTGTTGTACACGTAGGGGCAGTTGTCATCCTCATTCAGAATAGCTAGAGGTGAAAATGCAGCATGAAAATCTAGGCTTTTGCAGGTCTGGTTACATCAAAGTCACACACAAGCATTTGGATGATGTAGATGACATCAGAAGAGACAAGAGGCTCACGCACCATCACCATCGATATCAACCGCACAGGCGTCGCCCTCCCCGTTGTTGTCGGTGTCAATTTGTGATGGATTGTGCTCATAAGGGCAGTTGTCACACCTGTCACCGACATCGTCTTTGTCATAATCGAACTGACGTGGGTTGTACAGCAGGGGACAGTTGTCCTGGAGGAAACAAAACAATATATTGTTTTCATGGGCATCCCCATTTGGTGAGCCAGCTGTAACAGCCCCCCCCCCAATCAAACTTCAATAAACTTTCAAGTGAAGAAGACCTTCATAAACAACTGCAAAGTCAAAAGTGAGAGTACAAGTAGCCAAAGTACAGACAGTTTCTAGTAGTTCAGTTTAACCTGGGTCTATGCCATAGTTCTTGGACTATTAGGGGACCATTATAGACACTTAAGGCACTCGCTCTGCTTGAGAAGCCGTTGGCAGGAGGAGACGCAGCTGTGGAGCATTCTTCTCAGATCTCTTCGTCACTGTAGTCCAGTCCTCGTCCCCCAGCCAAACCTTTATTCTACCTTGCGGTGAAATGTTTGCCCCGTCCAATTACCCAGTTACCCTCACAATAAATGGAGGGAAGACGCACCCTCTCATCGTCGATGTTGTCGTTGTCATCGTCTTTGTCGCAAGCGTCTCCTTGACCATCCTTGTCAAAGTCTTCCTGCCCAGAGTTTGGCAGGTTGGGGCAGTTGTCCTACAAGGCAGAGTTTTAAATGCAGAGCTTAATACTGACCCCATACTGTTTCTCTTAGTGTGCTCAAGCCAGAAAGACGTTACATGAACCTCCTGAGCTCTTGTACACCACTAAAATTCATGCTGACCAGCAGGATTGTGTCATAAGCAGGTATACAAATCTTGTTTATATACAAAAATGTCATCTCAAGAACGAAAGTGTAATACATTATTCAGAACAATATTTTATACTATCTCTATGATCTGTCCTTGTCTGTTATATATTGCCCTACTACAAGACACCACGTATGAATATCTTTTAAAATTTTACTTTGACGGGGCAATGGAATACAAAAATAGAAGATGAGAAACATATGCACTTTGAAAACTAAAAAAGGACCAAAAACAACAATGTTTATGGACAATGATGAATCGCAGGCGCCCATTATTTTTTATTGACAAATTTCATATGGATAATACCAACGTATTTTATGTTGCCCTTCTGAGTGGGCAATCTAAGTTTAAAAACAACACTTTTCATGTAGATGCACCACAGTCACTATTAAAGTTAAACTGCTGTGCGAGAGATGCAATTTATCTTCACCATCATTATGATGTCAGCTATCCATCCATCCATCCAACTATCCATCCATCGATCCTCCATAATGGCTTTGCCAGTACCCCTTTATTGAGAGGACCCAGTCTCAGAGCACACGTGGCACACCCTCACACACTAAGGGCAAGTTAGATATGCCACCAAAACGTATGCAAAATACAAACATGGGGAGAACATTCAAATTCCTTGCATAGAGAATAGTGCTGGTGACCCACAACCCTGGAGGCATGAGGACACTATGCCACTCTCATCTCTGTCAGCCAGCCCACTTCTCCAAAATGCAGAGTTTTCACAGCCGTACCTTTTTGCAGTGATAGGTGGCGTTGGCCCCGCACACCAGGTTCTGATTGGGCCAGCCATCCAGGTCGGAGTCCTCACCGCAGATGATGCCGTCGCCCGCGTAGCCAATCCTGCACTCGCATTTGTACATGGGGTCGCTGAAATGGCTGAGGTAGACGCACTCGGCGTGTTTGTGGCAGCTGTGGGTGTTGTCCTTACAGGGGTTTTCGGGTTCACACACCTGTCACACACAGCCAGATGGAGTTAGTTCAGCGCTGAGTTAGGCTAACATCTAAATGAAAGGCAATGAAATGTATTTGAAGCCATAACGCTTTACACCTGTATCAGTGAGGGCCAAATTTCACAGCTTTTTACATCTCCGTGCACTGGGAGAAAACTCCATTCATTAAAGCACAAACTGTCAAGCTGTATTGTTCAGCTACATAGCAGCAAATTTGTTTAAACGAATTTGGCAACCTTCCTATTGTTTAATAGCCAAAGGCTGCTATAGCCAAAGTTGTGAGGTAACCATGAAA
This sequence comes from Mormyrops attenuatus, assembly GCA_026777985.1. Classification (NCBI taxonomy): domain Eukaryota; kingdom Metazoa; phylum Chordata; class Actinopteri; order Osteoglossiformes; family Mormyridae; genus Mormyrops; species Mormyrops attenuatus. The sequence continues at coordinate 19,935,645 of JAODKC010000064.1, forward strand.
CAATGACTTGTACCCAACGTTAAATATGGAACAATGCTCGTATCCTTAACAATTACATCCAAGGCATCTGACCTAAAAGGTCTGTTTTAAGGTTTACGTGGAATTAAAAACTTATTCCTCACTGAATCTCTAAAAATTGTTGTTTATCCTTCTATCACGTCTTCATACTCATACTGTAGTGAAAAAGGAAACCTTCAAACCTTCACAGTGGATGTAGCAATTATGCAAGATTACTGGTTAGTGGTAGGAAATTGACTGGTGAATGCAAAAGATGATCCATAACCAAACTGCTGCTTGTTGGTTCACACACATACACACACACACACACACACATACACACATGCAAACTTATGTGCGCATACACACACGCACGCACACTCACATACATACAGGTTTGTGGGCACTCTCTTTTCATTTCTATGGGGAAAACTCTAATCCCTATACGATGACCTTAACCCCTACCCAGCCCTAACCTTAACCAAAAGTAACCAAACAAAATACGAGACACACACACACTCACACATACACAGGCACACTCACTTCAGCCAGCTGGGACCATGAAGCAAACCTCTGGTTCTGCAGCCCTTTCACAGAACCACAGGCAGAAAGAGAGCCCTTGAGTGTCGAAAGCACAAACTGGTGCTCTGTGTTTAATAAGATCCACTCGCAAATGAGGTCGTAGTTCACCTCAGTAATCTGTAGCTACATAATTTCCCAGTTTAATTTGACTCCATACCCAAAGTTCTGACAGCCTAAAAGAACTGAACTATAATCATAGTGATCCCAAGCTGTGTTCTCTTTGTTCAAATAGAGATTATGGGTTGGGGAGGGACTAAGGGACACATTTGCTTTTAGCAGCTCATCAACATGTATTGTGAGCCTATTTTCTGAATCCAGCTAATGGTGCCCCTAATTCTTGTCTGATGGGGGAGGGCTGATTTCACATGACACTTAAGCACATTAGACAAATGAGAAGCACTAAAATCATGGTGACTTTGTTGACAGGTCATATATTCACATCTTGACGAGCACAACCCTTGAGGCTCTGCCGTGAAAATTCAAATTGGTTGCAGCCTGTTCTTTTGCTCTGTTTGAAGAAGCTGTTTGTGGAGCACATCTACGTTAAATATGAAGTCTTCATGTGCAAAGCCTTAAGTCACGGTTGACAACAGAGGCAACTGACAGACCTGCTTGTTCTTTTTTGCTGCCTCCACACCCATACCGAAGGGCTGGTTACCCTTGTACCGCGGGGGACAGGGCAGGCAGTGGAATCCTGGGTTGGTGTTGATGCACCTCGGAGAGCCATGGAGTCTGAAGCACGTATCTGACACCAGGTCACACTAGGGACAGAGGTGAAGAAAAACACTGGGGGTTCACTGAGAGAATCTGAGACTTCTCTATTCAGTTCCCTGTTAGAGGAACAAAGCACCAGATCCTGTATGGTGTCCGATTGCACTGCGCTGTCAATCAACCAGAAGGATTCCGGCAGAAAGGGGGTTTAACCAGTCAGTGATTGACAGCACATTACCCACCCACTAATGGTTTTGAAGCTGCATGTTTCCACTAACAGTACCAGTCAAAAGTTTGGACACACCTATCCATAGGAAAGTTTATCTGAACCATTCTCATAATTTTATAATAATCATAAAGACGCACTAAGACCGCAGGGACCAAAAAAGCATTACACAAAAATAATTCATTTGTTGAGGGTGGGGGGGGCAGCTCTGTGGGTTGGGACTCAGAAGGTTGTCTGTTCAAATCCCTGGGACAGCAGAGTGATCCCACCACTGGGCCCTTGAGCAAAGGCCATAACCCCAATTGCTCCAGGGACTGGCTGATCCTACTCTCTCCTCTATGCCAGTTTCATGAGGTGGCTTCCTGGGACGCTTCTCCAGCTGTCCACATATATGCTGAGCACTCACTGGCTGCTTTTCTTTCAGTGTCTGATCAAATTCCTCCCAAGCCATTTCTACTGTGTTTAAGTCAGGTGGGCAGGTCAGCCCGGTAATAGGGTGATGCAACACCCTATCCCTCTCCTTTGTAGGCGGCTTGGCGTATTCAAACTTGACTAGTGTTGTAATCTTTAGGCTCGTGGGGCCGGAGAGTCCCATAAATTGCACAGAGAAACCCAAGATAAGGTGCTTTGATGTGTTCTGACTTGACACTCAAACAGCAAAATATATGCCATGGTACCTCATTGATGTCCTCACAGTAGGTGCCATTGCCACGGAAACCCACGGGACAGGGGCCACACTCCCAAGAGCCATCAGGGGCACTGTTGCAGTCCACTCCACCGAAACATGGGTTAGAAAGGCAGCCATCTGCCCAAAAAAAGAAGCATGGAAACACCTTTAAATAACAGCAAGAGTACAGTGGAAAAAAACTAGCTAAGTCCCTTCTTACTTGCCCAGACTTAATGATTAAGATTGATGGATTTCCTCTGCATACAGATTAAATCTGGCTGTACACTGAGGTAATTCCATTCTGGTGTGTTATATACTGATTAGTTAACCTCTGATGTAACAAAGGAGTCTCTCACACAGTGATTTAAGCTCTGGACCCATTAGTCAGTGATGAAGCACTGTGATCATAAACCTACCGACAGGGCAGTCTTGTGGGTTGCAGACGTCGATGTCCGTGGCGTCTCCCTGGCACTTCTTGCCGCCATATTTGGGGCGGGGGCTGTTGCAGGCATGGGTGCGACTGCGGATTCCGCCTCCACAGGTAGCCGAACAGGTCGCCCAGGGAGACCAGGGACCCCAGCCACCGTCAACTGTAATTGGACAGATACAATCCAAGGAATTTCAACAAAAAGTACATTTTATTTAGACGATTACATTTAGAAAAATCCATATACATTTCTACTATGATACTCCAAAGTATAAGGCAATTGAGTAAAGTAAAACTCAATTGAAAGTCAGTTCTTTTCTCCTTAAAGAAAATACTACTTTTATGAGATTGAAAAATCTTTTCAAACTTTGCTAAAGACCCCAAAGCTACAAAGAGCCCCCGACTGCTCATTTCCTTCCAAAGCTGAGAAATAGATCAGAATGAAAGTGCTTTTGGGCCAAAGCCACACAAGCTGTCATCTGATCCTCTGTAAGTGACCCTGCTGGAAGCTATTCCTCAGCCGGTCACCATACTCACCAGGACAGGGGCTGGCCTCGCACTTTTGGGTCTCTCTCCCACTGCCGTCGCAGTCTTTGCCACCCAGCTGAGGCACAGGGGAGTTGCAGTGCCGGATTCTGGTGATTTGGCCCTCGCCACACGTCACTGAGCATGATGACCATGGCGACCACAAGCTCCATCCACCATCCTGACGGACTGAGGTGCAAAAATGAGGTTAACAGCAGCTAATCAAAGAACTGGTTCCACCTTTAAGGCAGTTAAAGGTGTTGTTGTTCTCAACAAGCACGTTCTGGCTGAACTGCCCCCCCCTTAGCTGGGAGACTCCCAGACACCCCCCCCCCCCCGTGCTACCACAAACCAGAGAACATCCACTTTCATTTTTTGGGAGGGGGATTACCAAGAATAAGTTCTAGGATGTATAATGCAGATGCCCCACTGAGAGGAGCCTGATTACATTTCACTGGGGGGTCAGGGGGGGTCCAGGGAAAGGAAAGAAAAACACAGAGCATGTGTGACACGAGCGCACAAATAAAACCTCTGATATATTGTGGAGTTTTCTGAGCTTGGAACAGGATTTTTGACACTTCCAGGCAAGCCATAAAACCCAGGGTCATTGATAAGACACACTGTGACACACACACTCCCTGGTCATCTTGCTAAGGTAAAAACGTTCCAAATCTTGTGTTTCCCCTATGGAATGTATTTCCACATGGTGGTTGACCTCACTGATCTCCTCCAAAATGTTCTGGGGGGGTTGCATGGCCCCATTTTCTTGAGTGCTGAGGAAAGTAGGGACTAAATAAACTTCATGCACTAAGAAAATGGGAGTTACGCGTAGAAGGAAGTCCTGTCCTCCTGTGCAGGACAAGAAGTTTTGCCCCCCTAGCCCAGACAGACCATTAAGCTTCCCTAACAGGCTCTGTGACAAACTTGATTCTAATTACTAGCCACAACAAACAGCCTTTTGTAATTAATCCACCTGCACGGCCAAGTACATAGACAGACATACTACAAAGTCATCTTTGTTCTGTCCCAAAATACACGTTTGTGCCTCCCTTATTTGGACAAGCAAAGCTTCGAGGAATCAGGATGACTTTGTAGTTTGTTATTCAATGGCTATACAGAGTGTTACCTATACATGCCGTTTGGTCATGTGACTACCATGTGACTACCATACAAACATTTTTCGCCTGATATGCATAATTGATCCACTTCCTTCTGCATTTTGACAGCAACATGAAAATCAGCTAACCGCGGCTGTCACATTTCCTCAGGCTGCATTTGCGGGTCTGGATGGAGGGCCCAGCGCAGGGGTTGCTGGTGGCGTCACAGGATCTGCCCCTCTGTTGTGTACCCGTCCCGCATGTTACGGTGCACTCCGTCCACTCAGACCATGGGGACCATCCGTCCTCACTGCCGTCTGCTGCTGACACACAAAAAAAGCATCACAAAAAATGGGGGTGACATTTTCATTTTATCCTAGAGGTGTGTAGCCAGTTCTTTTAAATTTGTAAATTAATAACACTGGAATTTTCACTTCATTATAATTTGTTATTTTTTCCCTTGTTTCTGTGGAATGTTGAACAAGAATTAGTGACTCGATGCAGGAAGCTTGCATGGTCATTAGACAGTGTGGAGGTGGTGCAGACAGGCTCTGGAGGGAAAGTCATGTGACCTGGGCTATCCACACCAATTTGTTCCGCTGATGTCAGTCCCAGAACTCATAGCTGGCCATTTGGTTTCTGTTTGTCCCTGAGGCATGAGTTTCAAGTTAGATTTTTTTCCCCTCTCACCAAACTCAGTCCTTTGCCGTTGTGTTTGTTACTTTTGTGAAGTCTTGGCTCCGCCCCTGTCAGATGTCCCCAAAAAGAGAAGGTTCCCCAGATAAAACCGTCGTCCCCTGCCAAGTCATCACATCACATGGTTTTTGTTTTTTGTCCCTGTTTTGCACGACTTCCCAGCAAACCCGTGACCTGGATTCCTCCTCTAATAAATGGATAAGTATGGTTTTAGCTCATCTTTCTATTCCTAGGCTCACTCTAATTGTTAGGGCAAGTATGTCATGTTTATGTGCGATGTCACCACTCTGGGCTCGACACGACGACCAGGAGAATCCACTATCTGAGGCTAAGCTAGAAGCATTAACTTGCTACTAAAAATATATGGCTTAGCCTTAAAGCTTCTTAACAAGTTTCATAACAATAACAGGTCACTATCATTAAAGCTTAAGAAATTGGAAAAGTTTCTTATCCTGGTTTATGGGTCATGTCTCTCAAATCCAAAAAATGTGTGTGTGTGTGTGTGTGTGTGTGTGCCACTTCTGGTCAGAGCATATTAACTGTACATTTGAGTGGATTTTACAACTATAACTTTTGTTGTCATATTGGACTATTAGGACAAACACAAGCAAGACTGAGGCCAAGAAATCAAAGCAGGCATCTGAGAGCGACTCCATGTGTGGTCTAGCAGGACCTGCTACTTACACAGACAGACTGGACAGCACTCCTCGTCGACGAAGGAAGGGCTCACGCAGGACACTACCGGACATGTGATCTGGTGACACAAGATCTTTGACTCCTGTCGAGAAATGCCATAATGATCACATGATGTCAATTATGTCAGTTTGCTGGGCCATTTTCTGCCTGGAAGCAACAAATCAGGAGGGCACCAAGGGGGGATGTAGACTTCTGGAGCAATAGGGGCTACAATCATGGAGGACAAACGACATCCGCTGCTGTTTCTGTGAGAAACCCTCCTGTGCCTGACACATGGGTCTTCTCACGCTGTGGTCTAATATTTTAAAGGAAAATGGGGATTTTCAGCCTTAGTACTGCAGGATTTGCTTGCTTGTGTAGACATAGCTGGTGTAAGGAAGGTCCTCTAACAGAAAAAAGAATCACCTCAGCAGAATTTTGGTCTGGCATTATGTACGCTCAACCAATCACACGTGTCCTTAGCTGACCCTGAGCCAGCCTTCCCGCCCCATTTCCTGCCAGCTGCCACGCCTTCTCAGTTTGCAGGCCACGCCCACATACTGCCTCAGCGTCCGTCCCGCCCCATTTTCCACAGGCTGCCACGCCCTCTCAGACCCCAGGCCAGGCCCACATACTGCCTCAGCGTCCTTCCCGCCCCATTTTCCACTGGCTGCCACGCCCTCTCAGACCCCAGGCCACGCCCACCCAAGCCACGCCCACTCTATTGCCTGCCTCACTGGCCTTCGTGCACCACGGCCGCCACACCCTCTCAGACCCCAGGCCACGGCCTCTGCATTGCCTGCATCATCAGTCTTTCCATCCCATTTTCCCCCTGCTGCCATGCCCTCTCGGTTCCCAGGCCATGCCCACCTGGCAGGTACACTTGGTGCAGCTGTCTACGATCCAGTCCTCCTTGTCCTCAAACAGGCGTCCGTCCTGCCAGCACATGTGCTTCTCTTTGGTGTTTTTCATCTTTCCAAGGGCTTCCCGCATGATCATGTTTTCATCCGTCTGAGAGCAAGCAAATCGGGTCAATCAGGCACTTTTCATGATGCTTTTATCTGGGTAACATCTCAAACAAGCTCTTCCGTAAACACACGTGATGTCAGTTGTAGCACATTGGAGGGGCCGTGTCATTGGGGGATGTGCCCAGTCAGACTGTGTTGTATTCTGCCCCTGAAGTAGCTAGAAACCAGCTGCTCCAAAAAGAGCATTTCTGTCTGCACCAGCACAACTGAGATGAGGAAACTTGGCGGGGGATTCTAATGCTGCAAAGCAATCCTCAAACCATTCAGCTCTCTGGGAATCCGCGTGTCTGGCAGAGTTCGGCTTGCATGGAAATTTCACGTGTTGAGTGTCAACACATTCGTGGGGGAAGTCTGGTTGCATATGTATGTGCATTTGTATGTGTGTTCATCCACGTGCAATTATATGCCTGTGATTGAGAAAATGAGTGCGAAGACAGCATGCTGATTACGTTTGCAGGAAGGAATAAAGATGTGTGTGTATGAATATATTTGTGATCCTGCATTTGAGAGTGATGGGTGATGTACGTCCCGCTCTGTGCTCCACAGGGTCTAAGCCTCCTAGTGACCCCAGCCAGAATCAGCAGTTGGAATGGATGGATAAGGTAATATATTTTCTGCAAAAGTACATTTGTCCAGGACATTGAGTATCATTAAATTCATGTACGTACATATGTTTCCACTGCTGAATTTGAATGTGATATATTTGTTATATGTGTGTGTGTCCAGTGTATTGCACATCATTGGCTCCATATGTGTGTGTGTGTACCCAGCGCATCATTGGCTCCCTGGTTGTGTGTATATTGCATCATTTGTTCTGTGTGTCTGTGTGTGTGTGTGTGTTTGTGTGTGTGGGTGTATAGTGCATCATTGGCTCCCTGGTTGTGTGCGTGTGTGTGTGTCTAATGCATCATTGGCTCCCAGTTTGTGGGTATGTCTAGTGCATCACAGGCTCCCAGTTTGTGTGTATGCGTAGGATGCTGGACACACCAGGCAACTTCATCAAGCTTCCAGGCCATCCAGCCCTTTTCTCAGAGTTTGTACCCAGACTCCCTTGTTGTGCCGTGGCTCCCAGAGGAAGTGCAAGACCGTTAAAACCACAGCCAGACACTCTGTTATTTCCATTCACTGCCAATGGAGAATGAGCCTTGAAAACAGTCAAGAAAAACCCAGAAAATGGCACGACCGCCAACAGATGTGTCAACAGCTCCTCAACAGATGTGTCAACAGATAGCAGGATCCAGCCCCGAAGCCTTTATCACAGCCTTACCTTTTACTTCCTTACTATTATTAAAACCATTCACCAGAATTCTGGTAAAAACACAAGATGACTGTGAAGGTCGGATTTATCCAATGGTTTCTGCATGGGTCTGTGCACTGCCAGAACGTTAGATTTAGTTCTAAGCAGGATAAAATTTAATAACCAAAATTGGGAATTGTATCAAGTCTTTGAAATGACATGGTTTTAATCGACATTCTTGCAATGCATCTATCCACAAACAACCTAAATGAATGTTTAAAAGAATTAAGCCCAGAGGTGCAGCTAAAACCAGCAACGTCCTACATTTTGACAGGGACATTACTTGCTTCAGCAAAACAAATCAATTAAACCTGACCAATTTCACCCAGTTTCTTTGTTCCGGTGCAGTCATATTTAATCCTCAGCCTTAGCCTTTCTTCAGGAATAATGTAGGTAACATATATCGACACTGAAGCATGTGATATGACTGTAAATATGCCGTTAGTTCAAAAACTACCCTTTAAATCAGGATTCCAGTCCGGGTGGGCCAGTTTGCAACGTAGTTTGCAGATTTCCCTGTTCAAACACACCTACTAAACTTGGTAATTAGATAATTAAGATGTGTTTCTGTAAAAAAATTTGTGTTTGATGCTGGACCGGAATTGGGCAGCCCTGCTTTAGACACTTGGTAATTACAACCTCTTTGACTAATGCTGTGTACCATTTGAATGCGTAACTTGGAAATTCCGAATTCCTAGTCAGAAATTTCAACTGGAATGCTCCCTGAAGTCGGAATTCCTACATGGAAAGTCGGAGCAATCTACACAACCCCTCAGAATTCAAGATGGCTGCACCCTTTACTAACAGAAGTTATAGCTGTAGTTTTATACCGTTTATTAGCACTTATTCTTATTTGTGGCTCATTAAATCAGGCATACACACAGTACTGTCCAATCACTATCAGTGGACATGTTACTGGGTGTTTTTATCTGCAAAATACTATGCACACACATGTATTGTGTTGTTATCAACTGATACTGCTAACAATTAACCAGACTAGAACTGGGGCCTGTTTCAGAAAGCAGGATTTCTTGCTTAGTCGGATAACTTGTCGAATTTATGGTAATCTGGGCTAAATGTAAGTGAACAAAGATAAAGGCCATTTAAACTGAGGCAAACTGAATCCATCAAGTTATCCAGCTAAGCAAGAAAACTTGCTTTTTGAAACAGGTCCTTGGTTTAAATATCTTTCCAACTTGTCGTACTGGAATGCGGTTAACTCGGGTGTGACGTCATTCCCAGCTCTGACTTCCGACCTCCGAGGTAAATGGAATGCAGCATTCATCCTCAGTTTCAGCAGCTGTAAGAATAGTGGAAGCTCTGCAGGTGGGAGGGGGTTGTTGCTTACCACTTTCTGCAAGCCCTCCATGAGGTTTCCTACAACGATGCGCAGACCCTTGAGCTCCTGAAACATGTTGCTGAGCTCCTCACATGAGCGCTCGCACGTCTCCGGACCCAGCTCCGACACCGGCTCCTCAGCCTTCTTGCCGATGATGTTGCTGGAGATGGCTGGACTGACGTCCACTACTTCCACGTTCTCACTCACGGTGTTGGTCTCCTCTGGGAAGAAGGGGCAGGGGCAAGAGAGTGTATGAGTGGCGGCTATGAGGAAGAGAGGCGAGGATGAAGGGCAGGGCCAGGTGGGATACAAAAAACATCTGATTGTGGAAGAGCCAAGGTGACGTGAGTCCATTGGGGGAGTAGGATATAAACTTCAAGGTTAGAAAAGCTTCATGGCTCTCCTGGGCCTTGGACCATCACGCTGATCCACATATGTCAATGTCACACGCATGGTGCCTGCAACTCCATTCAACTTCCACACTCCAGTGTTCACCAAACTGGGAAGTTCTCCCCAGGCAACTGTAGCTGGAGCATTACTCAGGAGAGGATCATGGGCTGTTGGCAATGGAGGAGGGGGCATACAAAAAAAAATAAATAAGAAGGTAAGGAGAAAAACGGCTGTGGGCTTTTGGAAGTATGAGAAATCTGTGCTCTTGTCATAAATCCTAGGAAGCTTTGAGAAAACATTGGAGTTCCCGAGGAAATCAGAGGAAGGGCACTTATCCTCTTCTGTGAGATTCTCTACAGGCGAGGATGATTTAACAAGTGTGCTAAGGAAAAACGTAAAAAATAAAATTACTAGCTAGTACTCCTGTCAAGCAGTGAACGTACCAATGGCTCCTATGTGCTATTTTACACATTTTGTTGGTTCCGAAGTGCAAGCAAAACGTCTTGGAAAATCCAAGAATAAAAAAAAACTGAAAAAAGCCTTAGTGAAAATGTCATAACAGCACCACATATCTTGAAAAGGTATATTATGAAGATGTACAAGAATTAATAATGGTAGTTTTGTTTCTGTGAGGTCTTAGTGTTAAATCCTGCAGATCCAGGCAGCTCTTGGACTCCTGCTGAGTTCATCTGCGTTAAATGTCTATTGTCTGTTAAATTTTATCGGATCTCCGGCTTGTTACCGGACCAAGCTTGGCAGTCAGTCTGCCATTTTTGGCAGCACACTGTTTGAGAAAGAGGGAACTCCTTCTGTGTCCATTTGCATTATGGGAAGAGAGGGAAGCGTACAGAAGTTTGCGGTGTTGGTGTGGGGGGGGGGTGGTTCTCAAACAAAGGCAGCATCCCTTTTCCTGCCAATATGGACTCCTGATTCCCGAACGTCTGGGAGTGACCGGTCACTCAATGGGTTATCCATGTGTCCAAACGCTGCCCTGTTTCTGATCACAGTTCCAACTGCTATGTCTGTGAGCAACAAGCCCCAGAGAGAAGAAACCAGTAGTTTAAATCCAGCTTGCAGCACCCTCCTAACATACTGGTCGTATGGATATACGGCCTCTCTGTATCCACATTCACTCCTAGAGCCTTTCAATACAAAATAATATAAAAGGTGCCATAACATAACCCGACACTAGGAAAGGAAGGCAAAGGAAAATGTGCATTAGTCAGACAGTGAACGTTAACTTCTCGGAAAGCAGACAAAAACCACTTTTAAGAATTGTGTATATTGATGTATATGGGGTGTGATTTCCTGACAAACACAAGTCTTTTACTCCCTTTTCAATCTGCAAGGCTGACTCATCCATCCATGCACATCGATATGTGTGACTATGCTTGTTGGGAGAGAATTGCAGACACTAAATCCCACAACTGGATCCTATTAAATGCAAGTTAAGCCATGTCCTACGTGGCAACAGTTTTTATGATGAAGGAAATTTTGGGCTGGTACTCTAAGCATTTCAATACCCGGGTGAAACCCAGCCTGTGGTTCTGTTTAGAAGTTTTTCCACACTCGCTGGCTATGATTGGCTGGAACCCTTTAGTGGGGTTTGTTAACCATATATGACCGCTATCCAAAATGACAGCCCTTGTGGGATTAAGACATCCTGAAACACAAACATAAAGTCTTCATACGGCTTCATTCCGTCACGCTAGAGACAATGTGGTTCCACCAAATGCAAAACCAGAACCAACGTCCTGACACACTTCACCGCATGCTGGCTTGAGTCCAAAGGAAGGATGGCACAGTGATGGAAAAATTTTAAATTCAAAATCCAAGTGGGTGGGATTGCTGTGACCCACCAATCACTGCCCGATTAAGCCAAACAGGAACCAACAAGTAACCAATGGGATGTGGGTTAAACGTCACAGTGATTTTCAGTGCACAATATCCCTACCTACTATTGGTTCAAAGCCTCGTGTCTCCCATTAAAAGAACCAAGATGGTCCCAGACCAGGATGGGGCTTTTTCCAAATCAACAAATCCATCTTTTGAGTGTGAGAATGCAAACTCAGAACCAAAAGCTCATGTGAAAAAAGCTTGACATGGACCAGCACATGACCTCATCACTGGCGTGTGCGTGTGCGTGCCTCTCTTAGGAGGGTTGGGGTCTATTCTACAACAGCACAGCTTCCATCAAATCCTTGCACTTGCGGCCAACGCAAATAAACGTAAACATCTGCCCAGCTCTCCGTGAAAGCTGTGCGACATTACCGACACGACAGTTTCCCAAAAACATGATGTAATACAGTAAGATATTTCCACATAAAAACCTGCACACGTTGTGGCCTACTTGCACAAAAGGGGAAAAATACATGCTGGGAACAAAGTTCTTTTCTGTCCATTTTACCCAGAGCTGTGAATAAAGAGCAGACTCTCTCCTATACTGACATTATGCCAACTTCCGCCATTGTTCTTACAGCAGCGGGAGAGCTGACCTGTAACATCAGCATGACAATAATAAAGCCCAAAATCCCAAAGGAAGCACTTGAAACATCAGTGATATTCTAGCACGGTGGCTCAGCCCTTCTCAGCACTTCTCCTTCATAGGCTTGGGGGTTCAAATATCATCTCCAGGCACACCAGTTTCCCCCCACAGTCCAAAGACATGCAGTTAGACATTTTGGGCTCTCAAAATTGCCAATACTGCATAAATTAATGTATCAGAGTGTATGCATGTTAGGCGAGGGATAGATGGATGGATGATATTCTTGCGAGTAATATATCGCCCCCTACTGGCTAATTTAAACATTTACACTCTTGAATGACTGTGTGAATTAAAAATGGGTAGATGACATACAATTAATAAATAGACAAACTTGAACACAAATTCATGAATCCTAGCATTGCTCACTGTCATGTCTACAAAACAGACTGGGAATGATTAAACATTTTGTGATTAAAACAGTGACCAGGTCTTTGGTTTTATAGGCAGCCATCTTGTAGCAGAAAGATGACCAGACTTTGTTATGGCTCTATATGTGTTAAAGATGCCACCTTCGGGGGTGGGCCTTCAGTCCTACCTGGTTTGGCCACCTCACAACCTTTACTTCGCAGTATGTCATTCACTGAGGTGTCAAAGATGAAACGGACATTCTGCAGCAGGCCCTGCAAGGGAGACAGGCAACACCGTCAGCAGGACAAGAGACACTGCGGCGCAGCAAACGCATTTCGTCTCAAAATGGATAACAAATGAATAACGATGCACTATAAACACAAAAACTAGGTCACTGCCAAATGCTGACACTAAAATACAGTTCAAAAACAATACTTGGAATGAGATCGTGATACCCCAATATCCAGAATCTTACTCTGTGGACATACATCCTTATGAATTACAGACTCTGTTTAAACCGAGCAGTTTCTGACAGCCATACAGTATCTATAAAACCTTTCTATAATTAGACAGCCCAGCTCCTATGAAAACCCTAATTATGAGTCAGGGAACTTCGGGAGAAGGAGTGACTCTTTATTTCTCTTATTTTTAACAAGGGCTGCCTCTTAACAGCATACCACACAAACTAATAAAAAGTAAGGCAGGAAAATCTGGGAACTGTTTCTGCTGGACAAACAGAAGTTCAGTCACAGGACGTGCAACAGGACTAAGACAAAAGCAGCAGGATGCGGGCTACCTGGTGTCCCGGTGTGATCATTTATAACACAGTTTAATGGGACAATGGACCCCTCTTACCAATCCTATTGCCCTGCCCCCCAGCCCCTTATTTATACAGATGCTGACACATGGACAGAGAAGTGATTTGACATACATAACAGCACTCGGCTTGCTAAGCAGCCAAGTGGAAGGAAGACGCATTCAACTTAGAAAGAATTACACCTGCAGCGTTAACTAGCTGACACAAGAAGTATTCAATAAACTTATTTGAACCACACCTGTTCGTAGGAGTCTGCAGATGATATTAGGGTAAAACGCATCACCTAGCAAAATGATGCGGCTCTTTGTCTAGCTTGTGGTCATGCTTACCCTGAAGTGGTTTTCACGCATGGATCCCTTGGCAACAAACATGTGTGCACCATCTGGACGCAGCCGCTCGTAGAAGGGCTCATCCAGCACGAAACTATCCACCAGGCTGCAGCCCACATACAGGTTGGCATTCTCGCCCTGCACCTGCAGCGTGATATTCTTCCACTGTGAGTCGGCCACGTCCACATCCTCAAAGGACACCACGTTCTGAGAGCCATCGAGCCAGTAGACCAGGTCCAGAGAATTGGCGCGCCCATTGGAGACGATCTCGAATTGGCGCTTGCTGCCAGGGCCCTCCAGGCCGAGCAGGGTGCCCCGGGAGGCACGGTCCTGCCGCACGGTCGCCACAAACACGAAACCCTCGCTACTCTGCATCCGCTGCAGGATCTGCTTCAGCGCCGGTGGCCTCACCGAAGGCAGTTGGTCAAAGCGGATAAAACGATACGCCGGGGCGTTTGGGTCTTGGCCCCGGAACAGCTTTGCGCCCAGAGTCTTTCGCGTGATGTGACTTATCTCAAACAAGTCAAACACAGTATCCTCTTCAAGATCTCCATCTGTGGGGAGCCGTCATCGAAAGTGACAATTACAGAGCAATCTTGGCAGAGATTACCTTCCTCTCAGACAGAAATGCAATTTAAGAAATTAATCTACCTGTTGAAATTCAGTTTTGTTTGTCAATTAGGCCACATTCGGCATTTACATATGGCCTATAAAATTCATACAACACAATTCCATAACTCTGTAAACAAGCCCCTTGTATTAAACAACTACCTTCTTATTAAATGATAACCTACAGCCTTGGACAATTAGTCATCATATATATTAAGTAATTTTCTCTACCCTGAAAAATGGTATTCACAAGAATATAGTTCATAAACCGTTAACATATGCACACACCAATCAGTTTTCCAATCTAGGCACAACGTTATTACCTTGACTCTGGGAGGAGACGGAAAGGACTAAAAGGGAGAGCCAGTAGAAAATACTCCTGGAGATCATAGCTCCTTCAACCACAATAAAAAGGACACATCGTCAACGGACACATTCTTCTACACACTGCAAAGCTGACTCATTCTTACGTCTAAGCTTTAGTTTGTTAGGGGTAATTATATTAAACACAGAATATCAACATTGCATTTTCGTATACATCATCATTCATTTCAAACAGTCTTTCCATCTGTACATTTATTTTCCAGTAAAATAAAACTTTTTCTGAAAAATGTTTTCATATATACTTCATGTGTATATATAATTCAAAGTTGAGAATGAAAAAAAGTTTTAGAGTATCAAGGAGAGAACAGCAGGCTGAGAAGCCCAGAACTAACGCTTTCGTTCTGTCGCACTTTGTTCCCCCCACACTGGCACACGCAAGCTTTCTGGTTAGTCAGTATTCGCAAACTAAATACACCTGAATCGGCAACGTCCAACAAACTGCAGGCAAGAGCCACTTCATCTCTCAAAGACGCACAGAAATATGAAAGGATGCATGGACGCAGAGCCGCTTCCAAAATGTAATGAACTCTCATTTACCTGGAGCAAAAGTGCAATCTTTTTTAAAAAGAAAATATCTTAAATATCCCTTGTATAAGGCTGATAAGACGCGGTGTATTCCTCACGAAATATTATTCAAACGGTCTAAAAATAATATATATAAATAAATAAAAATTAAGCACTGGTGCGTAAAATATTATGTCCACGGTGTCAACTAGATCCACTCTATGTGTTAGAGGCTCGAGCGTAGCTGTGTCTTCTTATATATATAGTTTGGTATCGAGTTATCTATCATGGTTAAATATTTTTTAAAAAATCAAAGTACTGTGGCAACGATATTACATAATTTCTATTTGATCGCGCAATTTGCTCATATACCTGTTTGCCGGCTTTAGCTCCGCCCTTTATCTTTAAGTCCTCCCCAGAAGTCTGCTACCCTTTTTCCAAAGCCAAGCTGAGCCCACTTCATAGCCCGATCGGAATCCGGTTTCATGGAGGAGTCATTCAATAAGAAAAGGGAAAGCCACTGTATAAAAGAGAGAAAGGCTGAAGTAAAGCCTCACTCTCCGGACAGGCGTAGGTAGACTCCAATTCCCCGGGGAGAGGTGCAACCAGCACCGCAGGAGTTAATGGGATATACGACTCAGTAAATTATGAAAACATGCATACAGATGCATGAACACCTACCTGTTTGCAAACATGCAAAACCGCGGATGTTCAAGTCAAAGACGATAATGAGGGGATGAGGGTGACGATAAACAAGAGAAATCAACATGAATATTTAAAAATGCTACAAACAGTATTTACAATTTTGGTATTTATAGATTATTAGTATCGTTTTTATATTGTCCATAGTTCATATAGTTAAATAATACCAATATCTGTATAATAGCTGCTTTTAGTTTAATTACCAAGAGTGTTGTAACTTATGAAGAACTAAATTTAAAAAAAAAAAGAGAAAAGAGGTGAGGGGTTTAAGGGACTTTTCAATGAAGGGAGAAGTTTAAACATCTGGCTATACGTAAGTGAAAGATTTTATTACTGTTATAAAGTCAGGACTATGGAAGCAAATAGCCATTCTGAGTTTCTTAACGGAGAGATTTTACCCATAGCCTAAATTAATATACGGTGAACACCATTCATGCAAAGCATACATCAAACCGATGTTCATGACTTTTTACTGAAAAAGGCTCCAGGAACGCATCCTGCCACAATCACACAAAGTCTAGTGCATTTAAAATACATCTGCTGCATATATTGGTAAATGCCGCAGATAATTGTCCCAATAATTATTTTGCTTTCTTACAATATGAAATATGTGATATGAATGGGTACTATTGGGTAGATAATTGCATGCTCTAAAAAAACTTTAAGCATACAATGTTTTATCCGTATGTCCTGAAGATTTGACTATGTGCTCGTTGCTGGCGAACTTTCTCCCCCAGTCTGGAAAGAATTATTTTTGTCCAGACTGCTATTTTGCTCTTGGTGTCAGAAAAGAATGACTTGTATATTCACTGGTGGGATCATACATTCCTGAGAATTTAGGGGAGCAGAAATGTTAAACAAAAGGGTGACTCTCAGAGATACTCGGCGTCATTCGAATGCGGCTGCTGTGTTTTACGCATTTGGCGTAATGTTCTGTATATATCCGAGCGGCACAAAAATGTGAAGCTGCGATTCAATGCACACTGGGAAGGAAATAGAGAAGTACGCAGAGCCAACGAAAAAGCTGCAAATTTTTTGTCATGTTCATTGCACGTTTGTGATGTAAATCTTCACACAAATGATCATTCTGGCAAAAAACATTAAGATATATGTAATTGGCCACAGAAACATGATTTGCGGGTATTTTTCCTGAAAGGAGAAAACGTTTCATTATAGAAACATCACTGTGCCTCACTTATTATTTTAAATGAGTCATATAAGGCAGCTAAATATTGGACAGACCATTTATAGGCATGTCTGCCTGTCAGTAATCCCGCTTCCAGTGGTGATTTACGAAGCATTTTATATATATATATATGTGTGTGTGCACACACACACACAGACAAACCAATCAGTTGATGATGTAAAGAAGAGAACTGGAAACTCTCACAGAGCAATTTGTACCTTTGTAATTGTACCTCAGAGTTCATTTCTGTAGCTTAAAAGGTACAATTACCCACAGCTAAGGGTACAGTTGGCAGTCCCTTAAGGATACAGCCCCAGTGAGAAGCAAAGGTACAAATTTTGACCCTTTTTTTCTGAGAGCGTACACCATAAAGTGTGGTGTGTGCATGGCTGAGGGGTTAGGCTTCTGTTCTTGTGATTAGAAAGTTGCTGGCTCAAATCCCACGGTCAGCAGAGTTGCCACATCTCCAGTGTTTCTGGAATGTTCCAGTAATGCTAGAACAATGGGTGAACCTCCGCTTTGACACCAAGATTACCTCTATAGGTGCATGTCTTAAACAGGAAAGCAAGATGGATTATGTGAAACACATTCCAACATAACTGGACTTGTACAAATGACAAATACAGCTTCATTTCATTATTAATGCCTTGTTAATCACAGAAGCAAGGGAAATCAGCCACTTGCCTCTAAATTTGCCCATAAATTAGCCATTAATGTTGATTACATTGTACTAAGAAAAAGCCTGCACCACTATACTAATTCAGCAGTAATGGTTCATGTTTGGTAGAATATTTAATTAACAGCTCAGCTAGCTTGACGGATGGGTGCCGTGTGACAGACATCCACACTCTCCAGTTAAATCACTATATTTATCCTGCTCAAAGGCTTGTTTGGGTTTCCTATCATCTTGCCTATCTGCGGGCTCATTTTTTTCAGAGAGAAATTGGCTGCTGCTCTAAAATCCACAATCCAACATAGTTAACAGTTATTCAGGATAAAAAGAGTCGGCTGGAAATGCTGAGTCCCGAAGGGCAGCAGAAGTGAATTGCACTGCTTTAACTGAACCTTCTCTATTTGCATCAAAGACCAGGGTCTCACTGGCAGGTTCCTTTTCCTCAGACTTGTACCAGTGCTATAGACACCAGGCTTGCAGTGATTCACAAACTCAATGTTTTCTAGCTGTAGTTAACAGTTCTATAGATACCTTCAATGACACTTGAGGTTACATCACCATGACTGGATGGAGGTTCAATTTGCATAAGGGCTTCAGTTAAGCAAAATCATCAGGCAGGGAAATGTTGTTGTCACCACTGAGCTGTCAGTCTATCAATCCATGCATCTTTTGACTGCTTATCCTGGTCAGGGTCTCGAGGATGAAAGCACCAACCTAGTTAAATTAAAGAAAAATAATCTGTTTTAAAATTACATCCGACAGCGCTTGAACCCTAGAGATCCACCATAGGCCTAAAATAGATAGCTGTTTACATTCAAAGCGACTTGCAGACATTTTTACAAGTCTATAGGATGTACATTTTAATTCAGTCATATTTTAGTATCATACCTAGAAGCACTTACAGTAGGTCTCAGGATGGGACTTAAACCAACAGCCCTGGTAAAGCTAAACATTTAATCCTGAAAAAAATTGCCATCTTTGGCCCACATTTCAGGCTGCTGAGAGCAAATTTCTTAGACGGGGGAATATTTCATAATTAATGCACCGTAGTATCAAAAATAATCCAGATTCAGCATCTCCGGTTCAAAGGACAGAGACCAAAGAGAGCTTCAAGCCCAAGTAAGTAGTTCTTCACTCTTTGGCTCCTTCATCAAGGCTCTGGTCACGAGACAATACAAGCCTAGTAGGGCCCCATTTTCTCATTTTGCTGAAATTTAGAAAAGTATTCCTCTCTCTAGACCACTAAGTCATGACCACGTCAGGCTTTGAATCATTTCACTTTTTTTTTTTTGGCGGGATCCATAAAGTGTTCTGCAAGGTCTTGTGGGTTTTGTGAACATCCAGAAAGGGCTGTTTGTGCTACTGACATACATCGTTTGGGATTCCTGACAAAATGCTAACAAAGTTACAACATGATACCGTGTAAATTCATTACTGTCACTGTGACTGTGTAATTCTTATATACCGTAAGTAAGGCCTTTGTCATTTGAGTGATACTCCTGTGAGGGATTAAAGAGAGCAATCAGTGAAGATTAGTTTATAAACAGGACATATTTCAGTGTTGATTTGGCTTTGTGATTCATTTTTTAGAATTCCATTAAATGCTTCATTTCACAACAAAATATATTGCATGTGACATGTGCATGTGTGGTATCTGTGACATAGTGAGACGTACAGCTTCATGATATACTGACAATTAATAAAGCAAATAATAAATGCACATTATGCAATCATGTAAATAATATCTTGCACATATGGAAAGAGAAGATAATTTGGGTTAATATAACTGTTATATAACCATTGTGAAATGACTATGCTACTTTATAAGTATCACTACTGAAATTATGACTAAACACAAAATACAAGTCATTTTTCTGACCTATAAATGTTGAATTTCTGGGTATTTCATAGGTTTATCCATCTTCCAACCATTTACTCACTGCAGGGTGGTGGAGAGCTTGGAACCTATCCCAGGAGGCACAAAGCGGAGGAACAAGACAGGATGCCAGTCCATTACAAGGCACAGGCCCACTAACTCATACACTATAGGCGATTTAGGGAACAACCCTACATACACTCAGGGTGCAGGATTCAACCCAGGAGGTGCTATGAAAAAGAGCTACCCACTGAGCGATGTACATTTTATAATTTGCATGAATTAATCTACTGCCACAACTTGCTAATTATAAAGATATCTATTAATCATGTTTGGTAGCACTTTACTTTAGCGCACACAACTTAGTTATTCAGTTACCACTCAAGAACAAATCATGAGCTAATACAGTTACTGCATGAAACACATGAACCATCATGATTGATTAATGATGAACAAATATGGGATCAGTACATAAAGTTAGATTCTGGTTAATTATTTATGGTTAAAGTAAGAGTACTAGTTTCTGGTTAAAATAAGAGTGTACTGTTACATTATTAGTGTCCCTTCCAGTAAAGTCTTACTTAATGTCTTTTCTTCAGATAGGCTGACATGGTGATAACTAGTAGCATAAGGAAATGAAAAATAAACATGAATGGAAAAGGACAAAACCGTAGGGTAAGAAGACGTACAAGTACTACTGATATAATCAGATGAACCTGCTCTTTGCATAAGATCTTAGGAAGCCCTGAAATTTTAACAATCCGTAGAAAAAAGGCATGACCCACATTACTGAATGTTACTGGATTTCACAGCATGTACCAAAAAGCTCCTTTGTTTTTCAGCATTCAGTTTCTCTTAATCGTAAATCATAGTTACAGCTCTTCAGCAGAAACGTACTTTTGAACATAGTAGAGGAACAGGTCAGCAATGGCTTAGTCTAGCCTCATCCCATCCCTGGAAGGCACAGATATGAGTAAGATGGATGTTTAATCCCACTAGAACATGCCGTATTGTGAACAGGAAGTACTCTCCCACAGCTAGTTTTGATCCTGAAGAAATATTTAAATTGTATCATATGTGGTTGCTAAGAATTCCATATCGGGGACCTTGAGCGAGCCACATGCAGCCTAGCATGCGTGGCTGTTTGTGTGCTGTTGAAAATGTTTAAAACCAAATGATGAGGCTTGGCCATTTCAGGCTGGACAAACATGTTGGGGCTAGAAAGTTTCTTGACAGTAGCAGTCTAACCATACACATCCCCCCTCTTCCCCCACGTTCTGAAAGCAAAAGGAGACAGGAATCACCCCTCGATCATCTCTCCTTGGAACATTCCAGCTTGTAGTGGTAGCTAGCAAACCTATTATAGTATTGCATGGACTGTCTCAGTTGGAATGAGACAACCGTGTGACCTTGGTCTTGGTAGAGAAAGGCGCCAATGCCTTACAAAATAAAACACGTAATTGCTTTAGTGGACGCCAGAACTACTTGCACAGGATGCCTGTCAAATAAGTCATGTAAATTATGTAAAAACACACTGCATGTATTTTCCATGCACGAATTACATGTATTTCTTCATGGTATGTATTTTTAATAGGAACTATGAACCTTCATTTGATGCCATGTTTTCTGCTTAATATTGCATCCTGTTCGGCTGGTCGAGAACCTCACAAAACAGAACGTGCACCTGGTAGGTAGACAGGAAGGGAGAGAGAAAGAAAGCTGAGTGATAAGTGTTTTAAAAGACGGAACATTAGCGTGCATGTAGTATGATGCCATGCATCTAACTGACCCACTCTACACTCAGCTTGACAGACATTCCTTTATGCTTTATGACATAAGACATTAAGACATTATGTTCATTCAAGTATCCCTGAGCGGACCCAGTAAACGGCTCCGAAATAAGCCTACACAACTTTAGAGAAAATTCTGGTCTTCATGATACTTACAGATGTGGATTACTTAATAATCACAGTCCTCAGCAGAACTGAGTCAAGGCCGTGGGATCCTAAGCTGACAGCCTGTTTACTTTTCGAGACTTCAGTGAATGACTTCAATCAATGACCAAACTCTACAGCTGCATTCCTCACAGGCAGGTCTTATTTCTCCTCATCTATTTTTTAAATTTTATTACAGACACAAATATAGTGTTTTATTTATTAAATATTTACACGTTATATCCACTTCTCAAAATACAAGGAGTTCTTTAGAACAGAGTTATAAAAGACTGGCAATCATGGATATGAGCTGTGGTTTCATCTCGATCAGTCTTTTGTTAGGACTTGAGAAAGAGAAACAGGTTTTATAATCTGAAAAGTGGTCAACTGGAAGATAGAGGGGGGAGCAGTGAAGCAGTGAAGGACTGCTTAAAATAAGACATTTGGAATGATGGAGATGCCACTCAATCCATCCTTGAAAAACAGAAAAGAGGTATTATGAAATCCACTCGACTTCTGTTCTGAGATCTAGTGAAAAAGTAACATGTAAAAGAAATCTTGTGTGGATGTTATAGTCAAGTTGACAATAAAGGGCAAGACAATTCTCAAGAAATTCAATATTCATAAATTCAGAATTGAAGAACTTATTGCACCCAAATGAATGCAACGCTTGTCAGAAGTATGGCAGTCGATCCTCAAAAAGGAGACGATAAAGCCTCACTCACTATTGAGCAACACCAGTTCTCAAGATACTTGCCAGATGCTAAATCCAATAGTGAATGTGATGTGATTAAATATGATATGTAATGAGCTGCCAGAAGTTAAATCTGATAGGCTGTCTCAGTGCCAACTCAGTTTAAACCAATTAAAGGGTTGCAAAATAAAACTTCAGTTCAACAGTTTATGTGTGTCCTAAAATGTTACTGAAATGTTAGTATGACACACTGGCAGATGATCAAAGTTCTATACAAATGCACAACACTGAAGAAAATAGCTTGCGTTATACAATCATGGTCTCTCTGTCTTCAGATTCAATGTCTGCTGTCCTTCCCATCTGCCTTCTTATTTCTATTATTAAATTGAAATTATTCTGTAATTGTTTCCAGTCTTTTATTTTTCACCAACTGCTGATAGGAATCTATCACATGAGAACATAGTCACAAAAATCTTGTTACCGAGTCATTTTACACCAAATAATCAACTCAAATTTAGGGTGAATCTTCTGTCGACGAAGGAATTTTTTTCCTCTGAAGTAATTTCTGTCGTCTCTCCACTTTGAACATCTTCACAAATGAAATGTGAATTTTATATGTTTTCTCAATACAGCTGGAGAGTCATAAGACGGGAAACTTCTACCTGCTTACTAGCCACATAAGATCTTGTTCTTTCTTGTTTTTTCCTTGCAGCTCTCGCAGAACCCTGGTCCTCCAGTCTGTGCCCTTATATATCCTGCCCCAAGTCCTAAAATCTAGTTTGTTTGCTTCTGTGTTTCCGTCATGCTGAAGTGGTTGTCTTGTGTTTTCATACTTCCCCACTGTTTCATTAAATCCATCTCCATTCCCAAACCCAAATAAAGTTGCACTTCTTCCCTTCGTGGTATTATGTGGCTCTGTTAACCATCCCACTCAGAGCAAGCCTTATGGTATCTGTGTAATTTAATTCAAAGATCTCTTCTACACAAAATTATTAGTTTACTGATTAAACTTGAATTTCATGCCACCAACCCACAAATAATTATTGCATCCATCCACAAAGAGACCACTGGTCCTTGTTACACAATATGTGTCAGTGAAGATCTTGGCCTCACAATGATGGACAGTTTCAACAAATGAGTTTCTGTTCCCTTCATGTTCTCGCTGATTCAAAAGAAAGATGAATAGCGGCATGGACCTGGGAGTCTAGCATAGGCGCTGTAACTACTGCAATACTGAAACATGAAGAAGTGTCTGCACAGAGCAGTCACAGTTTCTGAAGCAGAGTAATTCAATTGAATCCAGCAATACACAACACAAAACACCACTATTTTGACCATTTCAAATACTTCTTAATTTACAGATCTAAGAAAAACACATTCTTTGGCCCAGGCCTAAAGATGTTGGCTTTTTGTATCAGACCAAAGTGTTAGGTAAGAGGTCAGGGGTATTTTTGTGAGACTGAGACACAGAAAAATATATCCTTCCAGCTGATTTCCAAGCACTTACCAGTATGGGGTTAGAGTAAGCTCACAAGCCTATCCCAAGTAGCATGGTTGTATCAAGCTTGGCAGGGGTCATCCTGCACAAGACGTCTATCCCAGAGCCCAAAGTAAAATACAAAACATGCAAAAGTGAAAGGATACTGCGTGCAAACAATAAACTGGAATTTCAGCCACATTCATAGGCTCCCCGGAGGTGTGAAAATATCTGACATGAAACATCATCTCTCCAAAAAGTCGAGGAACCCTCAGAATGAGGACTAAACCATGACATGGCTGTTTAGAGCGTGCAAATGGTACCACGTAAGAGTCTCGTTCCAGCACAGTGTGACTCAGCCACGACTGGCTTTATGTGACTCTGTCGTTGCCTTTTGACTCCATGTTCCCTGACTCACAGCAACTTTCATCTTCCTCCGGCAGAAAAGAGGGAAACAGAGACAATAAGGGATTGTCCATATGGCAAAGGGGATGGCAGGTAGCGAGAGGAGCGGGCCGACAGTGATAAAAGGAGAGTGAAAGTTTGGCCTTGGGCTTCTAGTGTATGGGATCCGCAGGAACATCGCCATTACTGTTAGCTGACTATGGTGTGATATGTATCTTCTACTGTTATACTTTTAGAATCTTAGATGCCATATTCATCCAATGGGACTTACAATTTTAGTTAGTTACATTGTAATGCGGTAATACAGGTTAACCTATGATCCAGCCCTGAATGAAGTTACAGAAGATGGATGGATGAAATTTAATCTAATTGGCACAGGATGCTACGGTAGACTGTGAATCAGCTACCTCTAGATCAACTCCACCTGGCCTCCAGGTTTCTACTCTACAGCACAACCGAAAGAGCGCATCAGACCACAGGCCATGCCAAAGCCAGAAAGTAAACAAGCTCAGCCCCAATGAGCCCATTCTGTTTTATTCATTAATAAAAAAAAAAGTCTGTGCCAACATGCTAATGTATTTCATCCAAGCTGTTTTAATGTCTTATTCAACAAGATGGATTTTTTTTCTCTTGTTTTTGCAATGTTTCCCTGAGTGTTTTTGTCTGTTGTGAAGCAGTGCTCTTCCAATCAGCCTTTGGCTTGCTTGTCAACACCAAATGCAGAAATAGTTTCTTTCCGGGCGGCTTGTCGCAGTACATTCACCATCATCACACTGTCTTCCCAGAGTCACACGTCGCTTTTAATTAGGAAGGAAGCTGCGCGCCATTAAACCAAAGCACATTTGTCCCACTGCACGACCCGAAATGTTTTCAATTGCAAGGCGCCGTCAGCTGGGCTGACATTGACGAGTCTGGTCAACCCAGTGGTTACGTAGTGTTGATGACACAGTAAAGAAATGTGCCTAGGAAACAGGAAAGACCCCACACGTCTGCAAATGAATAAGGAAGACGGGTGCTGACATAAATCGTGTACATCTGCAGAGTTCTGCATATCCACAGCTATTTCTTAAAAACAGACCACAAAGGCTACTGGCAGACATACAGGGTACGATTAGTCAATTGTGTGTTTGATTAAACACACACACACACACACACATACACATATATATGTGAACTAAAATATTTTGTTCTGGCAGTTGCTTTGACTTTTAAAGACTCTTCGGGAAAAATTGCATCAGAATTAATAAGGGTGCCTTTCTGTAAAATCTGATTTATATGGTACATATTTGCAGAGGTTTGACCCTAGTATTTAGATGTGTATAACTGATTGAAAATTCATTCATGGGGGGGGGTTACAGACTGCATTTGGATCTCCATTTCTTGATAGACCATCGGGTCTATTCCTAGGCTCACAGCTCTGATCAGACATGACAGCCTGCCACTAGTTCCGTAACTCCTCATTCCTGGACCGGCGGTGACACATTCACAAACAGAAACAGTTCAGGTTGGTCTCTGGGGTGCTGGCGGGCCAAGCGGGAGCAGAGGGAGAGAGGCTTCCCTGATGACGGCACAGCCAGTGGGAGGGAAATGACTTCTTGAGCCACGTGGACTGGCATGCCGACAAAGAATGCAGCCCGCTGTCTCCACACAATAAAGCATTCATTCAAACTGCATGGGTGGTCACTACCCTTTGCAAAGAGAAGTGTTCTTGTTCTTCTCTGCTACAGGCTCTCCTGAAGACACGGAGGGATTCAGCTCTCTGAGATTATCATTGTAGACATTTATTAAAACTGGGTTGTTAGACCGGCATGAAAGACCTAATCCATCTGCAGGGTCTGTCCAGGTAGCTGGTCTCTCTTCACCCTTAGCCAAAGCCATTGAGGCAGTTAGGCATTTTGTGTTTCCTGTGTTGGACTCTTCACTTCCCAGAATTGATCTTATCACAATTGGAGACATTTTGGACTTGGAGACATTGGCCTGGCATGTGGCATTAATTTCTGCATAATTCTACAAATTCCCTGTAAACAAAACCAGTTGTGGAAATCACAGCATTTTTTTGAGCTGAAAAAAAAATGTTTTGTTTTGGTGCTTTTTTTTCCAGTCCCTGACCAGTGACACGCAACAGCATATACAATGCAGGTCCACCCATTTTCCTGTAACTGCCTGCCCTGTTCAGGGTCGCAGGGGGTCTGGAGCCTATCCTGCAGATTATGTGCACATGGCAGGGCCATACCCAAGCATGGGGTGCCAAAGCATCGCACGGCACGCTCACACATGCAGACCTATGGGCAATTTAGCAACTCCAATTAACCTAAGTGTGGTTTGGTATTGTGGAGGGAAACTGGAAGACCCCATGACATGTGGAGATCATGCAAATTCTACACACATGGAGCCACGGCAGAGACCTGAACCCAGGGCCTGGAGGTGTAAGACAACAGTCCTAATGAATGCAGCACCACGCCACCCCCACAATGCAACTCATCAAGTCATTATGTAAAAATATTCAGAGTGAAATTTCTTGAGGTCAACGATTTTATAATTTCCCACCCATTATTGCCATCTCCGTTGGTCTGTTTTACATCTGCTCTCTACTTTCCCTCCTTATCATCTCAATCTCAGATTATGCCAGGAAGCATCTGTGTTTTTTCAACATAGATGTTGGTCGTCTCCCTCAGTTACATTCAGGATTGCGTGCCTCATGTTGGTGTACAAATACACTCGCTTTCATTCAGACCGCACACACTCTGTGCTCCTGGTAATGCACTCTCTAGTGCACACTTTAATCTGCAGTGGACACATGTAATGCTTCAGTTGGCTTTCCAGGTGTCATGACATCATTATTGTATAAACGAAGAAACTGGGCCGGAGAAGCACATCTGTCTTAACCACAAACACACAGACAAGTATTTTCCATTGTATTTCCTTCTTTCCAGGTGTACCAGTTTGAGATTTGCTGCCACTATTTGTATTCTTGACAAGTCCATTAGCTTAGGGTCGGAGAGTATCTTACTTTATGTAACCCACATCAGCTGTTTTGGGGCATTAGTGAAAATACAGGGCCTTATTCTTAAAGCAATCTCACAACTGCCAGGTTCTCGAAAGAAACCACCCCTCCTCTCTTCATAGAAATTCATGCACACCCAGTGTATGAATTCTTCTATACATCCCCATCTATCATCTGCATCTCAGAATTCATCAAAACCCATAAAAGCAGTTTGGTGTCAGACATTTGTCTGCCCTGTACATTTTGATGCCCTCTCTTTGGACTGGATGTTGCCCTTTGTCTGATTGGCTGTCTCTTATCAAACCATTAGTGCACCCATTCCTTTTACAGTATTTTAATATTAATCAATCAATCAATCAATTAATTAATTAATCGATTCGTATTTTAATATACTCAACACAATAGATGTCTGTATTCATGTGACATGGAATTGACTAATCACAGAATCTGTTTATCACTCAGTGATAACAGATTTATGTCTTTTGGAAAAACATAAAAACACTATAACATAAAAAGATAAATATGTTACCAACTTCTGATGGCTAAATAGTATCATTATCTAAAATAGCTGCAGGGCTCAGGATAGTAAGAACAAAGCTTCATAAATCAGTAATCCCTTCAGCAGTGACTACACGCAGACGTATTGTTAGCAAGGCACAGAGATCAGTAAATGCCGATGTTTGTAATTCTGTCGTCCCAGCCTTCCACCCATATTCTCGTCTGCCCTCACCTGTTACTTCCCAAAATTACCATACCCCATATCCACAGGAACACTCTTGATTCATCCTGTGTGAGTCAGCAAATCTGTAAATCTTCGTATATTCAGGCACCTAGACTGAGAGGGTTCACAGTTTTGCTCGTTTTCCATTAGCACAAAGCACAAAAGAGCATTTGGCCAAAGCTTTAGGGAAGCTCCGACAGCCCAGTCCCATGAGAGCGGTGGGGTCCTTGTCTCAAAAGCTTGCTGTGAGACACCAGCACTACTGACAGAGAGGTCCTGGGAAAATTTCACATCTCGGGTAAATATTTACCTTGGGAGCCATTTGTGTGGCCAGAGATGGGTTACTAACTGGACAGGAGGATGATGCAGCCATTGATGATGTGGTGATGCTGACAGGAGAATGCATGTGATGGACGAGTTCATTAAACATTCCCAGTCTTGAAGGTTGAATCCCAAAATGCTCTCATGACACTGCACGCTCCTGTGAGGCAATGTAACTGTGAAGCAAATCTTACATAAGCTGTAAGCTCGGAAATTTTAAATGTATTATATGGTATAGTGGTTTCACAGTAACAAGATGAAAGTTTTGAGAATCACGGTCTGGCAGTTCAGACGAGGCACTGCCGGAGCAGGTTAACTGTACTAGAAAGGTGGAAAAGCAATCTAATCTGTTTCCTGGTGACTTTTTGAACTGTGCCAGAAACAAACATTTGGAGAAGAGAGATTGTCTTTCCAATGCAATAGACAGAAGCTGTCAGGACTAAGTGGGAGAAATTTGTTTTTCTTTGGAAAAACGACCTCGGACAAAAGAGTCTATAAAAATAAGATTTCGGTAGACCTGAGGTTCAATTACTTTCAGTTTGGGATTAAAATGATTCCACTCTTCCAGATATACCACCAATAAACTAAATATCAAACTTCCAAAATTGTTCATGACTTCTCACACTGGCTAGAGAAGCGGTAGAAGATGAAACTGGAATATACAGAAACTTAAGCCAGGAATTCTTCATTCAAGCGGATAAAGTCATTCCGGACAGAGGGATATTTATGACTGAACGGGTGTATCATTTTATTTTGTAACATTCAGTTTGTAATGTTCTGCATGAATTCAAAATATGTAAAAGTAAACTACAGCTTTTGTGGCAAGGCAGTATCAGCAAGATTAATCGCTGTCAAGTATCCTTTTGATTAGCATCATAGCATGACGGGCTGCTTAAATTTAAGTGTGAGAATCTCTCTGTATAAGCATTCCCTTTCGACCTTGCATGTGATCTTATCGGTCTGACTAGCAGGCGTCCTTATCCAGTGTAGCACGCTGACAGTTTTACTTTTTCTGCATTCCATGGTCCATTTTATGACCCGGCCATGAACCCAGAGAGTCGATACACAGGGTTCAGTCACTGGCTGAAAAGAATGAAGGTGATGTATCAATTTACAATTTACAAATACCTCGGCCCCTCTGATCATAAATAAGTTCAAAGCGGCTACAGTGTTAAGAGTAATGATTTCAAAGATCTGGGAAAGTTTGTAAACTTCAGATCAGGGCTGGACTTGGAATAAATCAAGACTATCCATTTTTTGGGAGGAGGGGGGTTATATAATGATCATGATAGAAACACTAGCTGATTTCAGAATTAACATTCCAGCTATTTAAGATAAGATTCATTTAGTTTTATTACTATCATTTTCCTATTATCACAATTAGTTATGCAACTCTATAACTCGTTATTATGCTTTTTAAATGCCGGCTTGACTTGGCTGTGAAATCAATGTACAATCATTCAGTCTGGCATTCTGGCCTTGTGTTTTGCCTTAAACAAGGTTTTTTTTTCAATGATGCAGAAAGAATTGGTGTCCGGGCTGTTAAGCTGACTGTGGGTAAGGTATTCCCATAATATTGACGACCTTAATGAACAATGTGAAACACAATGCATCACGGTTTCCAGTAAGCTTTAAGCAATTATAATAAATAAATTCTGTCTGTTCTGGCACACCTCCCCTTGTTTTTTGGCCTTGATTCCTTTGGTTATAGACAAATTTACAAAATTAGGTTTTATACACCAGTTACCACAGATTTACTTATTTCTTACAATATTTTTTATTAAAACCAACCGTTCTTAATAATTATTATGTAATGTCTATCACAATAATGCTATATCTGTTATGTATGCATAGTTGTACTTTATATGTAAAAATGATTAAATGTAATTACTGCATAACAATATGGAGATTAATAAAATCTGGAGGAAAAAAAGAATAGGAAAACGGTGACTTGTCCAGGATTAATTTATGAGACTCCCTACTGATTGCAAGCTGCCTGCGGACTCAGGGGCATGCAGGCCCACAAAGACGGGCAGCGGGGGTCCAGTGCCTCTCCGGGTAGCTCAGCTATGTGCCTGTGGGCACGGCACACATAGTTTTGGCAGGACAGACTGAAACATAAATGCAAGCAGATGTACACAAAAGGTTATGCACATACATACACACACAGACTATTTGAATATCCAGAATACGACCAAATTCACTGGTTACTGGTTTACCAGTAGAGTACTTTAGAGTACTTTGTCTAACTCAAACTAATGAAAACTGTTATAGTTCATTAATGTCTGAAAACTGTCATAGTTCATTAATGTCAGTCTCTGTGTGCCAATATCAACTCTGTGATGTTTTTTTTTTCATTAATTAATCTTCCATTTTATGGCATCTTGATTTTCCTTGTTGTCGGCATGTAATGTGCAGTTATGCACTCAGAAAGCAAGATAAGCACTAAGGCTTTTTGACACGCCATCCAGCATTCACACAGTGCAATGCAAAGGGGCGAAGGAGAAAAATGGGCCTGAGTGATCACAAAAATGATAAAAGTGCAATTCAATCAGGCAGCAACTGTGTCAAGAGAGTATCATACAATACAAACCAATGAGCCCTTATATCAAAAGTCACAGGTGATGTTGCAGCTGGTGAACATGGGAAATGCCCTTTCACAGTATCATTGATTCATCCATCCATCCATCCATCCATCCATCCATTCAGCCAGCCAACCAGCCACCCAGTCATTTTCCAGCCAAAGGATAGAAAATAATCTTGCATAACACATGTTCCAGATGGAGAATTCTGGTATTGGTTCTCTCAGAACATAACAATGTGCTTACCTACGCATTCGTCGGCTTCAGCTTGTCCAATACAAGGTAACAGACGTCACAGGGCACAAGGCAGGGGAGCCCCTAGATCACGGGTGTCAAACTAAGGTCCTGGAGGGCCGGAGCCCTACACATTTTTGGGTTTACCCTCATTTAACACACCTGATTCAACTCCTTGTGCTAATTACCACATTGCTCTTGAGCTGAATCAATTATGGTGGAACAGAGAAAGAGCTAAGCTACACAGAGCTCCGGCCCTCCAGGACTGCAGTTTGACACCCCTGCCCAAGATGGACTGGCAGTCCATCACAGGGCACACAGTTGCTCATATACTAAGGACAGTTTAGGTATATGCCTGTTCACGAAGCCACATGTTTCTGCACTGTGGGAAACAAACAGGATGAAGAAGAAATCACAGATACCTTACATACTTCCATTGGGTGGACTACACTGGATCTCTTCTTTTGATACCCATCCAGCATTGGTCCTGTGTCTTGGCATACAGCCTCATACATGACACAATATGAGCCCTGAGACAGTGGTAGAGATGACTCACAGGAATATTGTGTTTAAAAGCTGTGCTCTGTGGCTCAGATCCTGGCTTCCAGGAAGAGCAGGACCATGGGATTCTCCCTGTTCTCCTTTGTGGGAAAACCGACAGGCAGATGAAGGGAGGTAAACGTGAAAAAAGCATAAAAATGGAACAACTGTATATATACATACACACATGTATCCTTTACATCATGCACTGCAGAGGCCCATTGATTAATGAAAAGCTAGGTCATCTGCTCACCTTAGAGTAAGAACAACAGCTTTTAGTAGCCTTTTTCCTAAGGGGAAAAATGTCCATGGTCCGTCCCATCCAATCCATCCCTTTTAGCTTAAGCTTCAGGTTCATTTAATTTCAGAAGCCGCTATTCCAAATGGGGAAAGAGCCCAGCTCCCAGCTGGATGAGCAGAGTCAGCTGAGGTGACGTGTCTGGAATCGCTCATGTGACCCCTCGCCATTCTCCTCGCCCTGTTTTACGGTGCCGCTGGTTTGTTGGCCACATTACTTCTCAGGGATGATGGACTGTCTGAATGTCAGATCAGGTTCCAAGCTGATGTCAGCAGGATGTCGTCCCTGTTTTGCCATTCCCATGAATTACCTGTGCTGGGATCTTCACATGGGCCACCGGTGCACCATGGACCGCAACATTGCTGCTACATCACTTAAGTGATTAATATGAACATTAACACATATACACACTGCCAATAAACAAAGACAATACATTTATTTTAAACTAGGACCCAGTTCATACCTCAGGCCCCTTCGCAGATTCTCAAATTCCAAGTGTAGTCTACTTCCAATTCAGTCCACGGCTAAGGAACTGAAAAGCTCGCCTCTAAAGCAACAAGAATTTCCTGCTTTTGATACATTCTTTTCAGCAGTTAAAACCTGTCATGGGATTGGATGTATGACAGACAGCTACTGAACTGTCCTGCTGCTCTTTCATTTTCCCTTAAAATTCCCTGGCAACTTGTTCATTTTCTATATTCTTTGCTTAGCATAAAAATCCTTTAGCAGTAATGGAGTCCTCAACCTTCAAATGCATTCCAAGCCCTGACCCCAGATGAAAATAAACAGCATGGTTCATATAAGGCATTTTTCTTATTTCAGTCATACATAACACATGATTTTTTGTTATCTGTTCACTACAAATCAGTGTTTTTCTTGTCTGATTAGGGCCACATTCATACCAAACACACACTTGACAAGTCAGGCACTCAACAGAAAGGCCTATAGGAAATATATAACTTTTACATGAACTTTACATTTTACCAAACATGATAACATATGACTCTAGTGGGAAGTAAATGTTTATTGCTCGTCGTTTCATAATAAAATTTTATATTCCTCTTATGTGCCCTGTGATGGGTTGGTGCCCCATCCTGAGTTGTTCCCTGCCCTGCGCCTGTAGCCTCCAGGATAGGCTCCGGAAGCCCCTGGACCCTGAATGGGACAAGCGGTTACAGAAAATGGGTGGCCGGATGAATATTCCTTTTATATTTTTCTATTGGAAGACATGTATGATCTCTCCACATTTTTGTTCAATTAAACCAGATTGTTTAATTAGACGTGAGAAATTCAGTGACATTAACTCCACTATGTTATGTTCTCAGAAAACAAAGTGAATGCATCAACTGAAAAAGAATGTTGGCATTTCAAAATTCTCATTGTAGAACCACTGTCCATGATTCTATTGAGTTCATTAAAAGTTATGCATAAAAACTAATATTTCAAAAACTGACAAAACAAAAAAATCATTTTATATGCATTGTACATGTTGTAGGGGCCTTATACAACTAACAGCATTTTAATTAAAATGTATTTTGCGATGTAGAACATATATGCTTCACAAAACATTAATTTATGTATTTTATATGAATAAAGGACATATATGTCCTTTATTCATATATGACAACATTCAATTAACATGCATCGCATATTTATTTTGAGTGTCATATAGAGTTATATATTATATGATTTGGGTAAAACACATAGGAGTAATATCATTAAGTAATTAAATAATATTAAGAGTAAATACAATCAATAATATTTCATTGGAACTTTGATCAATGCCGTTTCATAAAGGGGCTTCAAACAAAAAGCTCAATGTCAATAAAAAATATGAAAAAGGTGATTGTGCTGGATTTTAGAATAAAGAACAGATATATAATATAACATAGATAACATGAAACATAAGCATAGTTTTGTTATACATGTAAGACACTTCATATTAGTGTAAAGAATAAAGATAATATTTTTACTTCAGACTTTAGTACAAAGTCTTAGATATTCAACTGCTGAGTTTTCTGGGTCCTACTTGTTAACAAAAAACAAGTAATTTGTGGACAAATTTACGTTCCATGCGATGGAGATTTTCTGGTTGGACACCACACTCATTCCCCTCAGTTCAGAAACGGTCAAACCCGCTTCTGTCTCCCACGGTCCGTACACAGTATCGGCCCACATTTTCAAACATTTAGTGACCTAATTCCAGTCTCTCTGGGAAAATGAAAAAGAAGCACCAGCTGTTAAAAAATGCCTGATTTGGAGAAGTCCAGACAATGAGGCAACAAAATACAGCTGTCCTCAGATGGGAGAGGGAGGCGGAAAGACAGATAGAAGGATGGATAGACAGATATGTACATTTATAAAACAAGCTGGTAAGTATTGAAAACACCAAAAGGATCTTCTGTAGAGCGGCACTCAGCTGTACCGAGTCATATGGTCTCCACATTAATGGAGGAGCCCACGGGCAGCGGCAATAGGCTATGCACGTCAAGCAGCAATATGAAATTGGGGGATATTAGCTTTGAACCAGAGTGGTTTTTAATACCATATAAAAATGCGCAACCATATGCAAAAAAAAATTTTTAAAAACTGTCATTGGCAGCCAAGAATGAACTTAAGGCCTGAACTCCTCCAAAAACCTGCTGGTCATTCCTTCCCAAAACAAAGGAGTGTTTTATTGCAGCATGGTTGTTTCAGAGAATGATCTCAGATGATCTATCCGGTGAGAAAAGCTGCCAGGTCCTATGCAGCCTTCCCACAATCCCTCAGTTTTTCCTCATGCGCAGCCCTTCGATCGGTGCTGTTGGTAATGAAGCAGGGCGACATGTCAGAAGCACAGGGCTATTTTTCACTTACAGACAGAGAAACCACCATCCCCTTCTTAAATGTTGTCCTTGACTGTGTATTAGTTTTACTCATCTGGTGTTGGTACTTAATAAAAAAGACCAAAACTAGCCTGATCGAATACATAGGCAACAGAGAACAACCGAAACCTGCTTCTGAAGAATGACACTGAATGAGCTTCAGTTTAATTGGTGCCTATAAACAAAAAAAAATCAAGCTAGTATCCCTGTGCAAACACATGTAAATGATTTGTTTTTGTGTTTGTGTGTCTCTGTTTAAAAGCGTGAGAGAGCAGGTTAAACTTTTAAAATTTTATGCTGTTATTTAAAGTTTATTGAGCTGCTGGCTCCATCACGCCAGTCCCAAAACCCTGCTTCCTGTTGTGTTTAGAGCTCAGCCAAAATGTGAGACCTTAAACTGGGCCTAGACGCTCATCTCCAGAATGGTGGAGTCACACTCTGCCAAAGAATGAGGATGAGAGTGCAATTTAAAGTCCCAGTGAGAAAGGCACCCAAATCCTCAGTGAAAAGGTAGAAATGTGCAAATAGGACTTACATGAGTAAGCATGGAGGATGGCTCCACTGCTGGGTCAGTCAGCCGGTCTGAAGAGCTGCAGCGTCCCATCCAGAGTCCCTGTCAGCAGCTGGACAAACAGCAGAGAGTCCTGGAAGTTCGCAAAACTTCTACACAGGGACAGACAGTGGACCATATACTCCTGTCATACTCGTTAACATGTGCCGGTCCTTTGCCAACATGCTGAAATGACCCTTCATTACACTCCACTACTCCAAAACTACTGTTTATGAACAACTTCTTCGGGTTTTTTTCCATAGTTATTATTTTGCAGCCCTGACAGCACTTAATGCCAAGCAAACCAATGGGGAACAGTGTTGGTATTGAGACCTGCTCTGTACCATTGAGCCAGAGGTTTGACATTAAGTCAGGTGACTATGTCCAGTGTTCATTTTGGCAGCAATTTTTCATTTAGTTTTAGTCATAGTCTTTTGACTAAAATGTAATTTAGTTTCAGCCATTATTTAGTCATCTAAATTATTTTAGTTTTAGTTGACTAGATATCATAAGATTACAGTCGACTGAAACTACAGTTGATTTAGTCGACTAAAATTAAAAGCGCAAAGTGTAATGTTTAAAGTTGCCCTCCGATTTCTGAAAGTCATTATGTTCACCAAGATGAAATGAAACCAATGTTAAGGGATGGTATAAAGGTCTGACTGTGTAGTACACAAAGACACAGATTTCATTCTTATGTGAAACACAAACATATGTTTATTTACCCAGAAACTGAGTACTGTAAAATCAGTAGTGCTATTAGTGCAAAAATAAAATCACTTCAAATAAAAAGTGCATAGGCTATAACGCCACCAGGCCTGCTCTCTCTGAATATTAAAATAAAAATATTAAAATAAATTAAATGTGTAGACGTAGTTCATTGGTGATTTCCTGTTCGTTGAAGTTTCTGCTTTTTAACAACTGCATAAAGTAATGTTATTTGCTATATAAATCAACTCAGGTGAAACAAAAAATGTAAGTTTTCAGGGTTGCCAAATCTCAAGCATCTGGCATGAGACTAACACTTTCAGATTCACGCAGGAAATCTTAAGGCAAATCTATATTATACCATTATAAACCTAAAATTAGATGCGTCAAACGTGTATTTACATGGTTAAATACAAAAGCAGACTATTTACAAGGTAGGAACTGTTGCATATGTCTGCAGACGTCTCGAACTGAAAGTCTCACTCCAGCCAGCTGGACGAAGTTGGCAACCCTGTGCTTTATTTAAAATGAATGGTAAAAAGCACTGTTTTCGCCTGAAACGACGCCCATGTCATGCTCTAGATAGGGATTAAATTGATAAGTTCGTATGCATTTATATTAAAACGAGACTTTAATTTTATTTCCGGTGTGGGATTATCGAAACCAATACTTAAATCCATGAACACTAAAATATATGACATAAACACGACTGTATTAGGGTTTTACGGCTTAAGTTAAGCACTTTATTTAAACATGCACAATTTTCACATTTTATTTTTCTCTTATTTTGAAATGCAGCCCTACTTTTATTTTGTAAATGAGGAAACATTATGCATATCGGCAGTCATACATATATATGTTCAGTTCTATGTCACGTGACAATAAATATAGTCAAAAAGTTTTTAATTGTACTGAATTAATTTGATTTGACAGTCAGGTATTGATCACATGCAATGTTGATACAACTAATAGGCTACTTAAATATATATCACACTAAATAGTTAGACATTATGATCTTCCGGACCTTTGCTTCAAGAAATTCTCTCTAACTGGACTTTCACTTTTAGTTGAATACCCCTGCCTTACGCAAACTACATTAGATCTGATTGGAAATTTTCTCAGGCAAACATTTTCGTCTCGTTTTTATGAGTTGACGAAATTGTCAATACACTTCGTCATAGTCTTAGGCCTCGCGGAATCATTTTTATTTAGTTATCGTCTGTTTTATTCTGAAAATAAATGCCGTTGACGATAACTATGACGAAAATTTTTCGTCAACGAAATTAACACTGACTATGTCTCAGCTTTACTGCTTGCTAATAATAAAACTTTATAATCAACATACTGAAGAGGAGCACATGCGCTACTCTGAAGGCTCATTAAAAGTCTCTTTTCCCAGTATAGAAGACCCTGCACTCTGTTGCTTCAGCTGCTTATTCAATCGGTCATCATGCTGAGCGGATCTTCAGCTCCGCCGGATTGGGGTCGTTTATGAACTTTCCTCTCCTGTTCTCCCCCCTCTTTTTTCCCTTGCATTTCTCCTCCTGCCCCACATTCCCTTCCACGGGGTGTGGCATCCTGGGAAGCATTACCTCACCATGTCTGACATCAAGTCCACCTTGCAGGAGTCTAATACCCCACCATGCAAGGAGCTGATTGGTTGAGACAAAGGTTCAACGGCAAGCAAGGGTTTGTTTATCTTATAAGGTTGATAGATGCTGACCGTTTATAACGGCTTCTGAAGACTGACAATAAACCAAAACTAGTAACTTCTCACTTCTATACACCCAAACTAGTAACAAAAAGTGACAAAATATAGATACAGAGATTTTTCCAAGATAGATGCAATGAATTGTGGACAGAACCAGTTTGTACATGCATACCAGGGATTACAGAGACTTTGCCAGCAGATCAAGATTTAAACCTCATACGATACAGGTAACCCCAAATTGCTAGGCTACTTGGGGATGCCTCACTTTGGAGGAGTCCTGCCAGTAATGAGCTTGGCCAGGGGGATTCTGAAGGTGTGCAGACACACCTGAGATGCTGCCTTCCTCATTCAAGCACCTCAGGGTGTCTTTACATATGAAACAGACCACCAATCTACCATTAGAGTCACAGAGAAAGCAGTACATCAAACAACAGAAAAGCACTGGTATGGAAAACTCTACAAATTGTAAAATCTCTCTGAGAAATTTCTGTTGGTTCGTGATTTCGTGTAAATAAATTAGAACTGACTGTACCATTCCACGGGCCATAGCTCCAGGTTTTTTTTCAGCGAATGAATGACCTAAGACATCTGTCCCTCTGCTGACATACCTGCAGATACCTGCATGCAATATCTAATACCTGCAGAATATCTAATACCTGCATGCAATATCTAATACCTGCAGAATATCTAATACCTGCATGCAATATCTAATACCTGCAGAATATCTAATACCTGCAGAATATCTAATACCTGCAGAACTCAAGAGCATGTGGGGAAAACATGCAGGCGGCCAAAAGATGAGTAGGCAGCACTGAGGCTTATCTCCCTGGCAACCCCTGTGTCCTGATGACAGAAGGACATGATCCAGTTGCCTTTTTGAAGGGAACTTAATAAGGGGAGTGAAGGGTGATTCAGGGGTCAGAGGTCAATCATGCACATGTATGAGTAGCTGTAGGTCAATGTGCAGCCTGCACAGGGATGTCTGACAGTTTCAAGGGTATGCGTCTTCTCTTCCTTAAAAAGTTGGGAGCAGAAAAAGCTTTAAAACCCTTCTTCAGAGAAGACATCTCTCAAAGTTTCAGTCCTGCCGAGGTCATCAGTTCTATAGGTGCCCTGTCATTCCCTCTCAAGGTTTGACAATATCTGTGCACTAAGCATTTCCAAGAACTTGCCCTCGGGCTCCTAAAATAGCTCCATCAAGACCCAGCTATCAAGCAACAGCCCCCTAGCTGTTGCCTAAACAAGAAAAGGGCCAGGGAATTCAAGATTAATTAGCCTCTCCGCTATGCTGTTTTCATTCAACCAGTCAATGGTAAAGAATCAGAGATAGGTTACAGATGGAATACTGCAAAAATGGGACAGAAATGTGGAGCACTGGCTTTCCATAGATTTACGGAACACAACTCATAGTAGAAATGAAACCTTTGATATTTTATTTGCCAAAACCACATCCTTATACACTGCCATGTTCACTTCACATGGCTGACACAGAAGCCATTTAGTTAGATAATATTATTATTATTAGTGGAGTTATATACTTATAGCTTACTGGAGTGACCTAAATACTAGACAATGGTCTGTAATATTATTTGAAGCAGTATGGTCCCACATGTACAAAACCAAATCCTGAAGCACTGATGCCTTCATAGCAGCATTGCAGATGTATGGATTTCATGTCTCTGGATTTTGCATCTCTGAGTTCATCTTCTACTATTAAGACAGACTCAGGAATGTTTTTGAAGTTCAAAAATCTACTAAATCTTCCCATGACCATGTATACAGTATCAGCCCATATGCATATGCTTACATGATCTCTGATATGATTTAATGGTATTTATGTTAAACGTGGACAGAATACAAAACCATATAACTTTCTAACCCTCTCCAGTGACTGGTAAAATGCAATGATGCAAATGGCAGATCAGTGAACTCATTTTTTTTTTTATTTGGTCATTTTCCATTTCCATGAATTAAGACTGCCTCAACA
This sequence comes from Mormyrops attenuatus, assembly GCA_026777985.1. Taxonomy (NCBI): domain Eukaryota; kingdom Metazoa; phylum Chordata; class Actinopteri; order Osteoglossiformes; family Mormyridae; genus Mormyrops; species Mormyrops attenuatus. The sequence goes on from JAODKC010000064.1 coordinate 19,975,305, forward strand.
GATAAACTTCACTTATTTAATACTTACTCTATATCTTCCATTGTTTTTTGGTTTCGACAATGGCTGGTTAACGTTCACAATTTATGTCGTTAGCAACAGATGGCAAAAAACACTCCATAGGATGTGAATGACAGTAGAGTTTTTCAGTACTTATATTTCGAGCTGGTGTAGTGTCAGGTTGTCACAGACTCGGTGCATGGTGCAGGCGGGAAAAGAGCCAGTAGCAGCTCCAAAACAAAAACGGGGTTTTATTTAAGGGCAGTAAAGAAAACTGGGAATCACGCAAAATAAAGGACCACGAGGGGTCAGAAAACTATAGCAGAACTTTATACTAAAACAAGCTACAAAAACCATAAAGGTAACACAACCAGGGAACTGGGCAACACCAAGAGCAGGAACAGGAACAGGAACAGGAAGAGGAAACAAGAACCAAAACAAATGGCAACATTACACCATGATATTACCACGGCAGACTGAAGCAGAGAATGGGGGAAGGCACTTAAATACACAGACAGGCAGGGAAAAACAAGGAATAGGTATAACTTAATCGATTAGCCAATCGAGGGAGACGCAGGAGCAACAAGAAACAGGTGGACATAATAATCCTAAGAACATAGAGTAACTAAGAGAATTAATAAACACTAAATACACCACCAGGAAAAACTAGAAACAAGAATACATAAAAATTATCACAATAAACCTGGGGAAGCAATACAGTAGAATAAGAATAAAACAAACACGAACTAACAAACACTAGAGGACAAAAATCCAGAAAACAAAAATGTGTGACATTGGTCCCAAGCCAGTCTTGAACCCATGACATAAGGGAACAGTATCTGAGCCACACACTCAGCCCACTGACCCATGCAGCAAACAGTAAAACAAGGAAACACTAGAGAAGACTAGGAACTAAGACGGGGGGGGGGGGGGGGGGCGGACAAGGGGCCAAAAGAGAGAAGTGGCAAAAAGTGGCAGGGGAAAAGAGGGGCGGGAAGGAAGAAAAAACAAAAAAAAACAA
>JAODKC010000064.1:19976422-19987525 GCA_026777985.1 Mormyrops attenuatus
CCCCCCCCCCCCCCCCCCCCCCCCCCCCCCCCCCCCCCCCCCCCCCCCCAGCCTGGGCAGCACGGCCTGAGGGCCAAACTTGGAAGGGTCACAGAGGGCGGGGTCGGACGGTACAGACCCCAACACAGGAATCATACTGTACATGTATATTCAGAATGAACAACAATAAGTTCTTTAGAATTCCTGTCTCAAAAGATGGGGTATCACAAACAAGCAAGGGAATAATCTCATTAATACCATTTTCTCGGTTTTCATCTGTTTTTACGCAAATGTTTCACTTTATTTTCTGAATCATTAACAGGAATCCCATAGTTCATCTCGTAACTATTTTTACAAGCGGCAAAACAATAAATCTGCACACAAAAAAAAAATCTCCACAAGGCTTTTGCTTGACTTATGTAAGCTGAATTATTGCAGGACTTACCAGATGAATGGAATCAAAGAGAGATGCACAAATAAATACCACTGCTGGTGAAAAAAAACATAAAAAAATGAAGACATTTCAGTATGATTTAACGCCCCAAAGAACAGGTCCTGACTGGACAGGTTGAGGACACCCAGTCTACATGACGACTGGTTTGCCTAAGCTAACGGTTTCAGGTGTTTCATTTTCAAACACTCATCAAGCTTTCCCAGACTACAAAAAGCTGACCAAGCACAAATAGTCAAACACATTAAAGGCACTAGTGAGATAATATGGCCATTAGGTTTCAAGGTAGTTTTGATTTTATGTACGGCTGGAATTTGAGGATGCCGGCTGGGTGCCCTAAGCAGTAGACAGGACACATTCCCCCCTGAGCCAGGAGAAAAAAGGGGCAGAAAAGAAGGAAGGAAAACAGGATGGACGGGGCCCAGGTGACTGTCACTCAGCTCTTCGTCACTCATGCCTGTCACATACGTGCTACGGATTTAATCTGAGTCTGAGAGCTAGACAGCAATGTGAACTTGGTACTGTGATAGTCCCTAAAAACGCAGCCATCCTGGCTCTCCGAAATTATGGCCAAGGCTTCTCATTGTCTGACAGTGTTATCTGTACATTTCAGGCTACACCGTGTTTATGAAGACAGCCCTGAATTATAAAAATTCGCACATCTACTTTTGGTAACACTTTATAATAATGCTCAGCTATACTAATTTTGCAAATGATTAGTTAGCCCTTAAATACATGCTTATAAATGACTTTGGATTTGTAAAGGATTTGTTTATCATTAACTACAGGCTTCTAAATGTCTTATTGAAGTTTTGTAAATGATTAGTTAATGTTTCACTAAACGCTTATATATGTGGTATAACTGAACATTATTATAAATTGTTACCCTACTTGCTTCTTAAATAATTATAGTATTTCATTTCTAATTTCTTCTAATACAGAACAAGGTTTTAGGTCCAGCTCTGTATTACAGTTTTAATATACTGTATCTCCGTGTCACAGAGCTGTAGGAAATTTTCCTAAATGTTCATTTTTATCTCCTTACTCAAAAAAGATGCAATGTTGCCCAAGAAACGAGGCAAAAACTTTATACTATATTTTTTAGGTATATCTACAGTTTGGTCAATCCGGCTATTCTCTTTTCAAGGCTATGGTGTGGGAACTGCAACACATTCCGAGCTTTAACAATGTACTGGCAGAGCAAGACTGGCAGTATTCACCTTGGATGTTTGAGGGCAGTTTGTATCAGATGCTTCAAATTAGGGATACAATGAGTCCGTTCGGACATTTGCATGCTGTTAGGGTCTCTGTCTTTTAGCAGAACTGCTCTGTCCCAGTATTGATTACTGAGTGTACATGCTTATAGTAAGCTATCTCTCAGTCCGTAAGAGCGGCTGTGTATGGAAATCTGCTAAGCTCCGACTTCTGCAGAAACCATCTTGAGAAACCGCTGAGTAGGAGGGCAGAGGTCTCAGAATGCCATTCATACCAGGCTTCAGGAGCTGCATAGGCTTGAAGGAGCCCTGCTTCGAAAGTCAGTGAGGCATCCACTGGTAACAGAGCTGAGCGACTGGTAACTGGAGGAGAGCTCCACATTAATTAACATATCCTGTGTCAAAAATAAGGCTCTCCGTCAAGGGAGCATGCCTTTATCTTACAGGGGCAGGGAAAATGAATCCTTCATAAATGGATAACTGCACTGTACACCAGACCTGTATTTCTGGGGTACAAAATTCAGCAAAGCCTCAATCAACATTATAGCCATATAAACCCTGACCGAGGTCCTCTTTGCCTGTTTTGTGTTATTACTGGTGGTCATCCTATTGCTCACCTTCCCCAGCTCCCCTGTGCCCTGTCATCTAGCAGAAAGCCATCCCGCCTAATGGGCACCTTTCATTTAAGGTCTCCCACACACCTGGACACCTCAAGTTTATGCCAAATTCTGGGTTGGCCAGTGGACTTTTGTCTTTTATCTTTTTTCTTCAGCCCTGAGTCCGAATCCACCGTCTTCCCAATCCCAGATGAACCACAGGCACGTGGGGGGGGGGGGGGGCAAAGGAACCCCACAATTCGACTGTCAGGGGACAGCCTGCAGGACTAAGAGGCTTGCCCTGTAATACGCCCAGTGGGACTCCTGTTAAACTATTTTTCTAGAAAGGTCTCAGATGTATCATTTTAGCATGGAGCGTAACTGAAGATAGGGGATTCAGCTGGACAGATGATTAATTCCCTGTTTTGTTGCTCTGAATGGAGTGACATCGCAGTCTCTCAAAAATGTGTCAGGTGCTAACTCCTACAAATCAATACGTAAAAGTACTTAAAGAATGGCAACCTGGTGCGAGATGTTCCTTCTCTGAACTTCAGTATAGCTGTTCGAAAGATGTCAGGGCGGCTGTTTAAATCCTCAGAAGAGGTTAGACTCTCGATTTGAGCAAAATCACAGCTGTGCAAACGTGATTCATTTACCAATAGTGAGGAAATCTCCAGGAAATCTCCAGGAAATCTCCAGGAAATCTCCCTGATACCACTAAACCATTGTACTTTGTTGAAGTCACAAAAGTACTATTAGCAGTTCAGAAACAGAAAACAAAGATTATTATTATAACACAGAATCAGTATGTCTGCTGCTATTGTCCATATAGTGTCATTCTAAATAATTTCTAAAGCAAGTTATTATGCATATGATAAAGTTCCTCCACATACATTCTCTGGTCCCAAAACAAGAGTTCATTTGAAGATATCAGTCTTAAAAATGCCCAATAGTTCCAGAAAGATTTCCAAAGAAAGGAACTGCTCTTGCACATTGCAGGTGAACTGGCCTTAGCGTATAAGTGTGTGCATGCATGCTCTGGCCCAGTGACCTGCTCCCCTGTACATGTCTGGTGGCTTCTATTCCATGCAGACCCATACTGGAATTGCCCTGAAATCCCACAGGAGAGGACACAGTTGGGGAGAGGGGTAGATATTTCCTAGTTGGGTATATTGGAATGGTCAGCTGCACGGTCGGCTATTTTGACATTTAACAACTGTAAGATCAAACTGCAGATTGACAGTATCAGTTATAATCTTTCATTCCATCCATCCATTACATCCATCTTCCAACTGCAGGCTTGTGGGACATGTTAAGTTTAAATAATTAAATAATACAAGATGGAAAGGCTACAGAATACTCTGTGGAGCACTGGTCATTTGTGGTAGTAGACGTTCACAAGGGAGACTTCATAAAATTTTACTGTGGTATGCTACAATAAAATCAGCACAACAGTGTTTACAACAGCGCAAGGTGCAATGACGGAATGTGGAGATCATTTCCCCCCATCATAGACTGCAGGATGCTATAGGTCAGGATTCCCCAGTTCCGGTCCTGGATGGCCAGAATCCCATACAGTTTGAGATTTCCCGGTTTAAACACACATACTAAACTTGATGATTAGCTGATTAAGATATCTCCAAACTGTGTTGGATTCTGGTCCTCTGGGGACCGGAGTTGGGGAACCCTGATGAAGATTGTCTATCTATGAATAGAAGGAGTTAACTTTAGAAAAGCCTGTCATATATTGGAAAATGTCATAATACATATTGGTCATACTAAAATGAAAGAGCTAGCCCTAGTGGAGTAAATGCAGTTTCCTGTATTTAAATATTTGAACCACTTTTCAATAGGTTTTTCCTGTTTTCTACCCAGATACATGAAAAACAGATTAAAATAACACTACACACTCATGTATAGCAGAGTACTTATAAAAATCATCACTACAACTATATTTCAACAGATTATGCTGGTCAAGGTCACACAGGGCCTGGTCCGTATCCCAGGCAGCAGAGAGCACACGACTGTGATATACAGTATCCAGACTGGGGTACAGACTGCTTTTAATAATCTTAATCTTCTAAATGAATTTAAGGATAAGGGATTAAATCACAGCGAATACAAATACTGCCCTCCACATGGCCCCATGCAAGTAAAACAAAACAAAGATTCCAGAAGTTTCTACCAGGGGGACATCCTTGGATCAGGACTCAGCATAATCTGCAAAACTCATGTATTGAGACGTCTAGTCAACGACCCAGTTCAAGAGAGTCAAAGAGGAAACACAGATATTCCGGCGGAACACCAGGTCAACGGCAATTATGCTCAGTAAGAGATGTTTTGCAGGAAAGCAAACAGCAGGCTGATTAGTTCATTATGAGAAACAAACCACAGACACCAATGGATTCATCTATTAAAGGCAGATTTAGGGTTTATAAATAAATGCTATCTTAGCTCAACCGAACAGCGTGGTAATTTTCTGTTCAGTTTAGGAAGCATGTCATATCTAAAGCTTTTTTAATGATGGAAAAAAGACAGTTCACTTTTCTGGGATACATTTCAGATATAGACCATATTTCCACATTGTTCAAGTCCCCTGAGACTTCTCCAAGACTTATCATTCTGTTATTTTCCGAAAACGGTCATTTTGATCAGATATGCTCAGTTACGATAGTAGAATTTATCTAAAATGTTGGTGAATTATTTCTTAACCAAGAAAGATACCGGACCTAAAAGAGACATTTATGTGATAGCAGTTGAGTCACAATGACACTCTTCTGCTGGACTGCACCCATGCCATTATTGAGTCATAAGACAAACATAAAGAGAGAGCAGAACTCAGGCTACAACTGCAAACTAATTCACAGAGAACTCACTGTTCATTGTCCAGGCAGCCAAGTCAGAGGAGATTTGCCAGAATGTACTGGGACAAAGACGCTAGTCCAGTTTTCAAAGAAATAGCACATGGCTGCTGTCCCCTAAATATTACTCGAGGGTAACACAGAATAGAGAAGTAAGTATCTCACTGCTAAATAAAAATGATGGAGGCTTCCTCACAACAGGCCAGTTTTCTCTTCTGGATATGTCATGTGACAAAGTGATTAATGTCAGGTGACACTCGGATTCCAGAGCAATGATACCTGAATGTCTCCTAACCTTGAACGTCCTTTGACCCGATTACTGAACTGACCTACATGATGGCCAGATCATGTAAACATTTAGCTAAATTTTAGAAACACAAATATGAATACTGGCTTGGAACTCTGCTTTGACCCAACACTTCCAAATCCTTGCTACCTTCTGTTCTGCCAGGGGGCTGCATACAGTGCCAAATTCAAGTTGCTTCCACAAATCACAGTCTTTCATTGGCATATATGCGTACAGGTCCTAATTTCTAATCTTGCAAGTTGTCCATTTTTGTCTCTGTCCTTACCAGTTAAAAAAGAACATTAGTATCAGAAATACTGAAAAGAATTTTGTTTCATATATGTGTACGAGTTCCTCAAGACTACTGTCAGAGTATATTTCTTTTAATAGCCACACTATAGAGTAATGCAATCCTGGTCCTCTCTTCTGTGTCCCTGTCCCCTCTCAGACAAAAGTTTTCAAGTTCTCCTTGACCTGGTACTCTGTGGAGTGGGGGGGTTGGGGGGGCTGAAAGTCCACAAATTGGGCATGGCATGGAATAACCTGGGAAGGGTGCATTAGGCTGAGAGCCATTCCCAGGACGTTCCACACCACTTTGTAAGACTTGGCTCCAAGCCGCAGTCTGTCCACATCGCTGCTGTTCAGCAGAGGCAGCAGCTCGAGCAGAGAAACTTGCACGCAAACATCAATGTCGTTTTATGCTATCCATTACCTTCACCTGGGCATTTTTTTAATCATTATGGACGGCGTCTAGGCCCAGTGTGAGGTACAGTGAGGTTTGGGGGGGGGGGGGGGGCTGCGGAAAGGTTCTTCCCAACCTGTTCGTGAAGCTCAGCTTCCTACACATGAGGAAACCCAGGCCGATTCAGAACAGGTCATAAATCACATGGGCTTTCTGGGGGTGAAAGATCATTTTTAAGGGTACCTGAACGTAAGCTTAAAAAATAAAAGGAGGCTGCCACAGAACCTTTATTTCATTTATGGACTTTTTCAATCTGGTTTAAACTCCAGTCTCTGAAGGAGAATCGGGCTCGCATCTCTGCCGGCTGTTTACAAAGTACATTTTGACATCTGAGTACCATCCCCGCAACTTCAGAACCATAGTGTAACCGTAACTGCAGCAGACAAAAATAATAGTAATAATAAAAAGGAAACATTTCTATCCAAAGTGACCACTTCCACAGCTGCAAACCTCATCCTGGATAAGCTGCTGGAAGATGGATGGATAGATGGATGGATGACTGATTTTCCTCATTCCTAAAGCTGGTTAGGCCACCGATGGAATGGCTGTCATCCTTACAGGAGATCATTACTCCATGTCTCTCCTGGGACAAAAAACAATCTATATGTGATTCCATCACAGTAAAATCTATGATGTGTTGCTACTGTTTGGGGATAATACTACAAAACAGACCACCCTCTGACAATCTGAATGTCCAGTATAAAGGTGCAACTGTCTAATTTTTTTTTGCCTTTTATCACGACGGTGGTGAGCAAAGTCTAGTGTACTTTCGAAATAATATATTTCAGACTGTTGCAGGGAGCCATGTTTCTGAATAGAATGTTTATTACCGACAAAGGAGTTCTGAAAAGCGAAAACAGAGGAGACAAGATGATGCCAGGTGAGTCTCATCTCTATCCCTCCCGTCCGAGTGGGAGGACACTTTCTGCAGAAACGCTAAGGGTGAGGGCAGCATGGGCCCAGCTGCTTCCAGGAGACGCCGCCAGTTAGCGAGCTGGACGCCAAGACAGTGACGAACCCACCCAATCAAATTTGGTGACTCAGCAGACAGAAAGTTGCCTGGATCATATTTCTGTTTTATTTTTAAAGTTCTTGTTTAACTTCAAAGGAAGTCACATTTAAAGTTCAGTAAAATAATAATAGTTATTAAATGCTTTATAGTGACAAAAAGGGAGGGTTGGCTTCACCTACAGCATACAGTAAAACCACAATCTGATGTTTGCGTCAACGTGTCGGAACCCTCTAATCTGTCATCATGCTAGTTCTCTAGAGCACTTAACAGAGTTGAACAAAGAGAATGAAAATGTTTAAGGCTGAGCTGATGGATTTGTTAAGACACACGATGCTGGTCTTCTTCTAGCATTAAATGTTCTTAAATCATGATTTGATATGCCCTTCACCCTCCTTCAGTTTCTTGAATTCCTCAAACAACAGACTTTATACATATCAAACTAGTAGGGTTAAGGCAGGAATGGGGCTCTACACGAAGAAACATTAGCTCTGAACTTGGATATCCTGCAGCAAGGCTTGCTACGTGGACTAAAACTCATCACCTCATCACTCATTTACCATTGTATCTCTTACCATAAATTATCCTTGTATTGTTTGAGCCATCAGCTACACAGATAAAAATGAGCAACTTTTAAACTCTTAGTTGTTTCCTCTGTCAGCACCAGACGGTTTTTTTCAGTTAAGTGCAATGAAATTTAATGTGATATCTTCAGCTTATGGAAGAACTGACTGAGAAAAGGATTAATTCTAAGGTTGTCTGTCATTGCTGTAAGGAGAGCCGGGAAGGTACAAGCTCTTTGAAGGAAACATCCCGAAACAGATGGGCACATGTGTGAAACGTGATGGTAGGTGGGTGAGCAGAACATCCACAGACACCCAGGTGTGAATCGTGTCACGTATCAGGAATACGACAAAAAGCAACACCAAGAGGTGGGAACAGTTTTTAGGATGAGTGCAGGTCGCCGTCCAAGCAACTCCTACCATCCCGGCTGGGTGTGCCGGTTCCCAAGGGCCCTACGGACCGCTCTGGCTCCTGGCGGAACACGGCAGCGGGATGGGGAACCAACCCAGCTCAGAGATTGATGCCTCCCCAGGACAGAGTTATTCCTTGAAAGTTCGGAACAGCAAAACCCCAGTCCAGTGAGAGAGATTATCCTGTAGAGTTTTGTTTTCCATTTCACCATTTCAATAAAGTCTTTTTTACGTAACAGGAGCTTGCTGCGGTTTTGACTCTCAGGATTTTTGCGACAAATATTTTCACTTTAGTTAGAAAACAGCAGCCATTTGATAAAGACACAGCTGTTTCTTCAATATTATGGAAGAAATTGATCTTAACTAATCAACGTATCCAGAAGCGAGTGTCATTTGAAGGGGGAAAATAGGTCTTGTTTCATGAACCTAATAAATCAGAATATAATGTTTTGTTTGTTTAACAAAAAAATACTGTGCAGCATGTGAACATTTAAGATCCCAGCGTTCCATAAATTGCAATGAAATGCCGACTGAGGGTCCACCTGTCTGTTTTTATCATCCAATCAGCTTTCTCAGGTTCCATCCTGAGCACTCATCTCCTCTGAAATGCTATTTCCACAAGATGGAAGGAAATTTAAGCGCAAAATTGCAGGCCTGGAAGAACTACAACCTCAGTTAACACAGAACCACATTGGTCTCTGATTATTATTTTTTTTATCACCCTCCCTGTTAGTGCTGGTGCAAAGATCCTGCCCACAGATGAGAATCGTCACATTGCTAAACGAGTTATTTTGCTAGCATGACAGAAACATAACGGTTTACTTGTCACTGCCCTCCTGTTTTTACTGGCATTTAAAGACGCGCTCTGCGTGAATGTAAAAAGCAGATCTTTCGGGTAAATGTCAGCGGTGATTTAATACAGTGGGTAATGGAAGCCTACTTGCTGGCTTCCTCCAGCATCCGTGTCTAACCTCTAGTCTGATGGAGCACGAGATTAAAATCCACAGTGAACGGAGCAATCGGAAGGGCTGTGCTAAGTTTCCATTTCCATCCAGTGGGACGTGAACTCCATGGATCGGGACTGAGGAAAACAGCTCAGGGAGATGCAAGTTTCTCAGACTGTGTCCAATTTAATCTTAGATTACAGTTTAAATAATTTTCCTGTACGCAGAAGTTGAGACCAAAAACAACATTTTTTAATTAGCAGTACTCACAGAGGTATTATGATCTATCCAAGGCATGAGAAAATAGGTTACAGGATGTTTTCTGAATGTGTTGCATAGAAGGGCCACAAGATATGATGCTTCAACCCATCTATAGCAGGATGAATGGCATTTGTCTGTTTCCGAAAGTAAACTATCCAATAGCGTTTACTCACTACATATATACCAAAGGACATCCTCTATGAGTAGAACACCATTCTAGCTAATACAGGAGGTCTGTGGATACTGATGAGTGACATTTAGAATGGCTATGTCGTATTAATACCATCAGTTATGGAACAAAAGGCCGACGACATCAGAGAATAGTAGAGCTGAAGCTCTGCTCTGGGCACCAGCTCAGGTTGATATGGCTTGGTCTGCCTCACAAAGCGCCAGTTACCACACCCCAATAGTTGAGCTGACTTTCCACAAAGCCAAAGTTTTTAATGAAGGATGTCAATTCCATATAGTGGCTGCATCCATTTATTTCCTGATCTTAATGTGATAATGATGAGTTTCCAACACAGCACCATTTACTTAAAGGTTCCTAATTACAAATCCCAAGACTAGTGCCCTGGAGAAACAGAGTAATTATATTTTTTACTGAATGGTATAAACAGACTATTATAACAGTCACAGTTAGCACTTATTTATACAGGCAGTTATTCACTGAAATTCCCTCATCTTCGATTACAATGTGAAATCTGTTGCACATACGCCTTATTTCTTGAATCACTAATCTGGTACTTTATTTTAAAATGACAACACACTGGTGTTTTCAGTTGCCTTTGTTAGCTGGTTTGAAGAGATTTGTCTGGGCTGCCTTCCAATATCACTAGTTTTACACACCACAGTTTATACAGAAGACGACTATATAAAGAGATGCTGACTGACAAACACTTTCATCATAAAGGTACAATACCACCTACACCCTCCCCTGTTCGGAGACTCCGTGTTACACATGACAGACGGCAAGGGCAGGCAGCCCAAATATTTGGCTAGCTCAGTTAATTGAAAAATCCCCAGTTGTGATGTTGACAGAATACAACTCATAAGGTACAATTCTCGAGTTGTATAAAAAGTTTATTTGGTCAAGACTTTATGTAATTTACAACCAATCAGTGGTGGCAATAGTAAGTTTCTGCTGGGTAATTACTCAGGGGTGCATTAACTTATTGGGGGCCATAAAATGACATCGGCATGGACACTGGAGTGTTGCTGATTTAACTAACCATTCCATTTTTCCCAAGGTCAGGCAGGGCCCTGATGTTTTCTGCGGCCTTAGGCTAAGGGCGAGGATAGTTTCTGCATTAGTCTGCCTCTGTGTTTATTGCAAACCTGATCCAGATTGAGTTTAAACTGCCTTTTGACTTTCAAAATGAATATGAGCTGTGAAGACCTCATACACAATGAACAAAGGAAGGTCTCTGGCCCCAGTCTATGTATTTCCCCAAGCATTTTCAGGAAAGAGCCCTTTCTCAGAATCTTCAGCAGCATGGTGAGTTACTAACACAAAGCACTTGAGAAGTTTAACCCTTTTGTGCAGTGTGACACTAAATGGTAACAAATGAATTAAGGTGCCATAGCTCTATGTGATTCAAATGACGTCTTGCATTAAACTATCCATCCATCCATCCATCCATCCATCCATCCATCCATCATCTTCCACTTATCCAAGGTCGGGTCGTGGGGGCAGCAGTCTCAGCAGGGAGACCCAGACTTCCCTCTCCCCGGCCACTTCGTCCAGCTCCTCTGGGGGAATCCTGAGGCGTTCCCAGGCCAGCCGGGA